>BPLS01000451.1:564800-581911 GCA_019656275.1 Rhododendron kiyosumense
GGCTACCAAGTCCGGCCACGTTGCGGTTTTCACAATCCACACGATGGGCTACCAAGTCCGGCCACATCGTGGTTTCAAAACACACTTTCCTTGTTAAACACACCCTATGTGCCATGTTTCTACTTTTCTCGGTTTTCGTGTCACGTTCTCATGCAAGACTCCGCGTGTGAGACTTTACATACAACATGCATTCAACAAGCTTCGAAATAGTACCACAAGAACATCTAAGTAACATAGCAAGCTTGAATCACCAAGAATTAACATAAAACATGCATATCCAACATTTAATCGAAAGATAACCTTATCTACGATCAAGTAGCTTCCAAGCAACATGCGATTTAAACAATACATAGAATTAGAGTGAAAACTACTTTATACTTGGAAAAGTAGGTAAGGATAACTACCTTGATCCGAAACTAGTCGGGGCCGAGTAAGCAAGTTGAAAATCCTACGGGTGGTGAAACTTCCGAATCTGGACCGAACTTCGGACGGCAATAACTCGGTCAATCTTTGGCCGAATAGAGTCGTTCTTGGGTCTAGAACGAAGCTCTCTAAACCCTCTACAACTCTCGAAAAGGAAGTTAATCCTAGAAACGAACCTAGGTTGGAGAAAAATGGGGATGAACAAAGTGACAGTGAGCTGTCCAGAAATGAAAATCCAGATTTTTCATTGAACTTCGGATGACGATATCTTGGTCATTTCTTAACCGATTGGGGTGATTCTTGAGCCTAACTTCAAGGTTTCGAAGTGCTCTACAACTTTCCAGAAGGAAGTTGATCCTAAAAACTACTCTAGACAGGAGAAAACAGAGGATTTCCGACGGGACAGTGGGCTGCCCAGAAAACAGAAAATGGTTTCTAGAGAGAAGGAAGAGCTATTGCTTTGAGGTGTGCTTTGAAAGGCTTGGAATGACCTTCTATTTATAGGCAAGAGCTTGGCCTTCTCCTCTCTCCTTCTCTAAGTCTCACCTTGACACTTGGCAAGAGATCATGGAAGATCAAAGAAATCCCTAGGCTTGTAAGGCTATTCTTGTACCTTGGTGATATTCTTGGATCAAATGGAGGGTTAAGATGATAATGGTACATGATCCAAGGGTTAAGAAGTTTGCAAGGTGTCCAAAATCAAATCCAACTTTTAAGCACAAATCAAGGAAAAATCCTAGGGTTGCATGGCTAGGTTAGTACTAGATTGGATTCTTGAATCAAATGGAAGGATGAGATGAGATTGGTACATGATCCAAGGGTTGAGGAAATCCCAACTTTAATGGAAAATCAAAGGAAAAAATCCATGGAAAATCAATGGAAATCCTAGGTTGTAAGGCTATGGTGTACCTTGGAGAGATCTTGCATTCAATTAGAGGGTTGAGATGAGAATTGTACACCATCCAATGGTTGAGAAGTTGCTAGGAAAATATGGGAGTACAAAGGTGTAAGGATTTGAATTGGAAGAAAATAAATCTCTTGGATTTGAAGATCAAGCAAGTACCAATCAAATCCCCTCTTTCCTCCTTCCTCTCTCTTTCTCTCTCTCTCTCTCCCTCTCTCAAGTACACACACATATATATATACACATGTGCAAGAAACAATTAAACAATGGTATTTTTGTACTAAAGATCAACATAGACTTAAAGGGCTAGGATTCTCCATTAAACCCTAAATTGAGCACATGGTACTTAGCCCAATAGATAAACACTCAAGTACTAACTTAATATATACATAAGTACTTATGTATCTAAGAAGATCAAAAACCCCAATAAAGAATAATAAAAGAGTACCTAAGAAATCTTAGGTATTAAAATCCTCCAATAAAATATTGTATATCACCCCATGGGATTTTTGAAAAAGATTAGTTTATTAAAATCCTTGTACTTGGTGAAAGATTAACCCTTTTATCCAATGGATAATAACCACCCTAACTTTTATTATCCAATGGATAATAGTTGCTAGGGAGATTAAACATTAAAGTAATCCAAAAAGGTACTTTAAAATAATCAAAAAGTAATCAAAAAGTTACTTTTTACTATTCATAGCACTTTAATAAAGTAGACATTTAATATAAACTAATGGGGTTTCTATTATCCAATGGATAATAGTTTCCCTAACATCTATTGTCCAATGGACAAAGAATATAACCATTTTGATTAAAAGAAAAAGAATATTAAAATTCTTAGTCTAGGGTTCAAAAGGTTCAAAAAGTTCACAAGGGGCAAAACGGTCATTTTGCGGTTAGGGAAAAGCAATTCGGTGGCTTGCTAGCTCGGTTACTCCAATTGGATGGTCAAAAACTAGTTAGGCTTGCGAAGTAGGCTAAAGCGCAAAGAAATAAATTTTGAAGGGCAAAAACGTAATTTTGACAAACTTTGGAAATTAAAAGCAATTACAATAAAATTCAAATATTTAACGAAATTTTTAACGACCAAAAATCAGGGTCGTTACAAGTTCGCCATGTTCATCTATCAAATCTGACATATTATACCGGCGTCGCCACCCATATAATATGTCAGGGTCACCAAAAAGGCAACACCATGAGCTACAAAGGCTCAATAGTATAATCCTAATACTAGCATCGATTTCCACATGATGAGTACATAAGCAGGGATAAAAAGACTATAATGCTAACATGTTCACATTCGCTTGTAACTATCGTTGGCGTTGACTCATCGTTAACCTTTTCATTTTTACCCTTTTTCAAAAAACACTTTTTTAACTTACCCAACCTCGATTCCGCCGTTCTGGTTTCTCGAGTATCCTCACAATGGTTCCGCCGCACCGGGTTCCCATTGGCACACACATCGCATTGGCTCCGTATCGCGGATAACCAAGCCATACTCACCCAACCTCGATTCCGCCGTTCCGGTCTCTCGAGTATCCTCACAATGGTTCCGCCGCACCGGGTTCCCATTGGCACACACACACACACTCACGTAATACTCTTGAAATAGTCATTACGTAGTTTCGAAGATATTTTCCAAACCCAGAAAACACAACATCCTTGTTAAACATACCCTAGGTGCCATGTTTCTAACTTTCTTGGTTTTCGTGTCTCGTTCTCATGCAAGACTCCGTGTGTGGGACTTTTACATACAACATACATTCATTCCAACTTCGAAATAGTACAATAAGAACATCTAAGTCACATAGCATGCTTGAATACCATAAACAATATAATCACGCATTTTTACTTTTCAATCAACGATCAAAGTCACTTTTTAAACTTTAAGAAAGTAAGTAGAGGTTCACATAGTAAGATTACAACTACTTAACGAAAATAAAGTAAGCTTTTGAAAAATTAGGTAAGGATCACTACCGTTCTCCTAGGTGGTGGTTTGGACGTCGGTTTGATTTCGGCAGCGTAACGGCCCTCCGATTGCTTCGAAAGGAAAAGTTTTGGATTACTTTTCCTAGAAACAACTTCCTAACCTCTACTACACTACTTTAAAGATCGATGGGTGGTTTTGGAAGTGGTTTAGTGGTTTCGCTCAAGAACTCTCAAGAACAAAGAAAGTTCTTGAACTTGGAACAAAGAATGTTTAAATTCTAGAGAGAAGGAGGAGCTAATTGCTTGAGCTGTGATTTTCAAGTGAAGAGTGAGCCTCTATTTATAAGCAAAGGGTTCCCCCTCCCTCATCAAGGCCGGCCCCCCTCTCTCTCTCTCAATCCCCCAATTTTTTATTCAAATCAAATCCAACTTTTATGGAAAGATCAATGGAAAATCCTAGGTTTGCATGGCTAGGTTAGTACTAGATTGGATTCTTGAATCAAATGGATGGTTGAGATGTGAATTGTACAAGATCCAATGGTTGAGAAATTGCAAGGTGTTCAAAGGAGTACACTAGGGTTAAGATTTGGTTGGAAGAATATGAATCTCCAAGATTGGAAGTACCAAAGGTGGTTCAATGCAAGGATTTCAAATCAAATCTCCCTCCCTCTCTCCTTCCTCTCTCTCTCCTCTCCCTCCTCTCTCTCTCTCGGCCTCTCCCTCTCTCTCTCTCGGCTTTCTCTCTCTCTCTCTCTCTTGCAAGGTACAATACATATATATATACATATATATATACATATATATATATATATATGTGTATATATATATATATGCATACATGTGTCATATATTGCAAGAAAATCAAATAAACAAGTAGTTTCTTAGGTACTTTTAAAATCCAAGGTAGCTTAAGTCTAGGATTTTCTTACCAACTCACTAAATAGGCCTAGGGTACTAAAGGAAATATTATATCTCTCCTAGGTACTAATATATATATATATATATATATATATATATATATACATGTACAAAGGTGGGTGAAAATCTCAATAAAGAATAATAAAGGGTACTTTTGGAATATTGGTACTATGCACTTTTTGATTAAAATAATAAGTACTTTCCCATGTGATTAAAGAAAGTGATTAATTTAATGATCCCATAGTACTTTGAAAGATTTACTCCATTGTCCAATGGTTAAAATTTCTCCTAACATCTATTATCCAATGGATAATAGCTATTAGGTCACTTTTAATATTAAAATAATCAAAAAGTACTTTAAAGTAAGTATACTTTTTAATATAAACAAATGAGATTCTATTATCCAATGGGTAATAGTTTCCCTAACCACTATTGTCCAATAGACAAAGAAATAATCCAATTTGATTAAAAGAAAAAGAATATTAAAATTTAAAGTCTAGGGTTCAAAAGGGTCAAAAGTTCTAATGAGGGGCAAAATGGTCATTTTGCAATGACTAGATGACTTTTCGGTTTAGTTACTCTAACCGGATGGTTAGATGCTAACTAGGCTTGCTAAGAAGGACTAAAGTGCAAGAAATGAAACTTGAGGGGCCAAAGTGCAATTATGACAATTTACGGGAATTAAAGTAATTCAAGCAATTAAAATTAATAACTCGAATAATAAAAATAACTTTTTATTCCTTGAAATTCAGAGTTATTACAAGAACATGGGGGAAAAGAAAGGGAGGGGTGATCTGGATGGCTTCTGGATATACTTAGATGAGCTCCGACCCTCGCAGGTATGACACGAAACTTCATCAAGTAGAAATATACATTCCTTTTTATTGCTTGAATGCTGTCGCTGACCGATACTTGCATTGTCTGCTTGTACAGATTGAGTGGGATCCGTGGAGGGTGGTAGGGCCAGAATCGGAGTACCTGACCAGGAGCAAAGTTGTCACAGCCAGCAGGGTGTTATTGGAGTCAGCCTTTGGTTGGCAATGGTACTTAGGTGACCGAGTGACACACCAGTCGCTTGGCTATACTGCGTTCCAGGTGCCTGGGCCGCTCCCGCCGTGGGATTCACATACAGGGGAGTACACACTGGCTAAGCTGGAGCCCTTCACGCAGCCTAACACCGATCTGACGCGCCACTTACGTCCAGACATGGACTATGCGACATGCCAGAGAGAGCGCTTAGCGGGGCCATTGAGAGTCCGGGAATTCAGGGAGGTGTGGGGTCAGGCCCGCGAGGCTGCTGAGGAGATGAATGATGCTGGGGAGAGACAGAGAGGCGGTGAAGTCCGCGGGAAATAGGGGTCGAGCGGTCCAGTGAGAGGCGGGCCACCAGAGCTGTTGTGGAAGATAGCAATGGTGGACTCTCAGGGTAATCCGGCTGAAATACACTTAGTCCCTGCCCGAGCCGAGCCTACACCCGTTATCGTTTCGGTAAGACATCATAGCCTTCGTTACCATAATTCAATCAATAAAATTGAAGCATTGTTAAGTCATTCATAACCCAACCATTTTTGCAGGTACCAAAGGAATGGGTGAATGAGGCTGTTCGGCATATGCTAGCACTGGAGAACGTGACAAGACGGGCGGCAAGTGGACTTCCACTGGACTTGTGCCACCCTGCCCCAACCTCGACGCTGGCGGCTCAGAGATCCCAGGTATATCCTCTGAAAAACGATACATTCCTGCTTTCGATACATGATATATGCAACCCCTTTCGATACACGATATGCTGTGACACCCATCGGCTTGAAATTAATTGTACCTGTTTTCAAACATATAATATGCAAAACATATACTAATGCACACAAATTTACAATATAGGCGCAAGGACGGGCGGCTCCTAGGAGGAAAAGCGTCAGGGATCCTCCACAGAAGAAACTGGCGGCCAGGATTTCTACTCCTCCACACACCACTAGACGAGAGACGAGAGGCTCACCGGCGACCATAACAAAGAAGGAGGCAGCCAGAGAGGCGGTGGCACGTGCTGAGGACCGGTACCAAATCAAGATGCGCCAGAGACCTACGCAAGAGGAGCCGGTCCGCAAGAAGTGACTGATCTTGCCTGAGGTCTCCGAGGAGGAAAAGGAAGAAGGAAAAGAGGAGGAAGAGGAGGAAGGAGAAGAAGAGGAGGAGACGCCTGACGGTAGCAACTCTGATGATTCCATAGACGATCCTGGTTACAAACAGGATCCCAGAGAGAGAGAGACGACGACGACGACGACGATGATGATAATGATGATGATGAGGGCGACGGTGACTGGCTCGGGGAGGAGTGAGGGCTATGATGAAGCCTCACCTTACTTTCTGCACCTTCTCTTTTTTTTTTGCTTTCGGACCTGCGTGCCCAAGTAGATAGATAGAAGGCTAGAGCGACTTAGCTGATACTTGATAGTCGTTTTTGGGGCCTGCGTGCCCTTGACTTGCGAGTGGATGTGCCCTAGTTGACATGATGGTTACGATCGGGCGAAGTGCCACACGTGCAGTTACTTTCTTTCTTTCGACATGGAAAGATTATGGTTTTAATTATAAAATTTGCATTTTCATGGCTCATTTACTCTTGTAAAAAGAATGAGAATCACCACTAATACCAAGCTTGCATTGACGATGTACCGAGACCACTCAGAGACACATACATACAAGTAGGCGGTACTAGCTCAGAATATAACCAAGAACATGTCCCAATATGACTAGGAACGGGGATACGAGGAAATAAATGAATCTTGGGCATCAAGAATACCAAAACTCAAAGTACTCCCATATGGACAAAACCGATTCTTCTATACAATCATCTATGTACAAAAAGACGCTCATGCGTCGACAGAACTAAGAAAATAAGTCCCGGAATATAAATTGGACCCAAGAACGCCAAATATGACACGAAATGGAAAACAAGACTCTATTATGTCCCGAACCGAAACCGACACCTCCGCACAGTCACACGAGGTCCATGTGAGCCATACGGCATAAGGATACTTGGTAAAGATCTTCAAAACAGATTTTGACTTCCCAAAGTCGTGAAATGAGCTTGAAACGGGCCGCCGAGGGTCCAAAAACTTCGTTAAATGCGGCATTTCAAATCCGATGCTTGGACACAGTCATATATGCTATTTGTGACTTGCTGGAATCATCAAAATTGCAAAACAACCCTCGTAACGAAAAACGACCAAATTTGGACAGTAGCTGATACAATCTGTTAAATTGCAGACCAAATCATCGCGCGATGGAGTGATAATCGCGCGATGAAGTGGAACCATCGCGCGATGGTTAACTCCTGCTGAGCCAACCTTATTTGACCAGCTTCAAATTCTGAGGCTTTGAAAGCCTTGTCATTGGCCATGGTCGTGCATAACATCTCTGGGACAGTCCACAGGTGTGCCCTTGCATTGAAAGGGGAGTGCCACCTTGCTTGGATATTTTCCTTAGGAAGGAAGGATATTTTGCATGCCTTGGCTATAAAAGCCATCCTTCTGCAAATGAAAGGTAGAGTTCTCCAAAGTTGAGACTTCCATATACACCAAAATGGCAAATAACCTTTCGGTCTTAATCAGTCCATGGCTAATAGCCTTTGTCGCTAGAGATTGGCTATCATTCCGGTCTCACAGGCTGGCCGCTTTTTGCTTCCTTCGAAATGTGAGGGTCCGTCCCAAACTTTTGATGGCTGCCATGCGATTCTGGGATCCGGACATTCACGTTTTCAAATTCGGAGACAATGAGCTGTGCCCTACTGTGGAAGAATTCCAAGCATACCTCCAAGGATTTGCCTCGAGTGTGATCGTCGTACCCCCTTACCGAAAAAGCATGCCAAAACTCCTACAATCAAGTCTCAACATCACGCAAGGAGCAGCAGAAAGTCTGTTAACCAGAGGGGAGATCAACATCATGTGTCTAATGGAATGGTATGGGCCTGAAGGCAACACTAAGGATACCGCCCTGCAGGCTTGGCGTCGATTCGCTCTGGCAATCAGTGTGTTGGCTGCTTATTTACTTGTATCTCCGGATGGGCGAGTCAACCCCTCACTGGTGAATGTTGCTGCTCAGATGGGTGCCTGGAGGAACGTGATGCCGCTAGTTTTGGCTGAAACGCTCATGGATTTGGATTTGGTTTACACTAGCCAAACAAATACCTTTGGCGGTAGTCCGCTCTTGTTCCAGGTAAATTCTCACTCAGCTCACCTTTTGTCGGCTTTTGCATATTCTATTTTTACCTCTTCTCTCGGCTAAGGCCATATCGAAATTTCTCAGTTGTTTTACCACTCAAGCTTTATGTGGCTCCTTACTTGTCTTTTCGCTCACACAGTTATGGCTATCAGACAAACTGGGGTTACTCACAGCGCCAGAGGCAAACTGGCCTCACTTGCCCGGTCGAATGCATCAGTGAGGTATGATTTATCCGGACATGTCAGTGAATCAGTGGTACACATTCATGAAAGAGATGCTGCCGAATGAAATCATCTGGAGGCATGAGGCTTTGAACATTCCAGACATGGCCATGAATTCTACAGGCTTCGAGAGGATGGTGATAGCTGGGTTGTTTGGTTTTACCTTCTACATTCCGGGTCGCATCCTCCGTCAGTTAGGGATAAGCCAAGGGCTTCACCAAGCCGGGATTGAAACTTTTAATGTCCCCGCATTCACTGCCCAGACTCTGGCAAGATATTAGCACAATTGGAATCTGAGGCCGCTTGGTGGAGCTGACCCAGACTTCAGCACGGAGCTCATGCATCAATATAAAAACTGGCTAAGGAGGGAAGTTGCAAGCAAACAAAATGACGACTGACTCCTGACAGACATTGATGATCGAGAATAAACCGTGAGCCTGCTAAGGCCTCGAGCACTTTATTCTGTTTTTATGCTTAACTGTTTTAAGACTTTGCTCAGCCGTGTAATAAAAGTAGTAGTTTGAATAAAACTGAAAGCTTGAGAGTTCTCTCCTTTTGATTCGAGTGTTGAACACCATGCTGCTTCAAACACCGAGCTCCATCCTAGGAATGGGAAACCATGGATCAAGTTGATGAAATATGACCGAATCTCAAAGAGAGATTGCCTACGTATCCTTTTTCAAGGAATCAGGTCAGCACATAGTTCAGGCTAAGGTTCGCTCGAGTGTTTTACCTCTCCTTTTACGCTCTAACTTTTGCCTAGGACCGCCCATTCGGGATTTTCGGTCTAGCGAGCTTTGATTGATGCCTATTTATTTTTGCCTAAACCGCTTCCTTAGGTTTTCGGTCTAGCAGGCTTGCTCTAATTTTTGCTTGGAACCGCCCACCCTTATGGTTTTTGGCTCAACGAGCTTCTCTCAGGGATATTAGCGTTTGAGTTGATCTAGGTTAACCAAAGTGCTGAATTGGTTGCCGTCCAGATCAATAAGCTGAGTCGCTCCCCCAGAAAGGATGGTCTTGATAATGTAGGGGCTGGAGCGCTTCAGGCGGAATTTGCCACGAAGGTCGAACACTGGCGCTCGGATTTCCTTTGTGACCATGTCCCCTTCAATCAAATCCCTGGACTTCACCTTCTTGTTAAAAGCCCGGGCGATCCTTCGCTGATACCCTTGAACATGGTACAAGGCATGGAGCCTTCTTTCATCGAAAAGCATGAGTTCAACAAATCTTCCGCTGAGCCATTCAGATTTCAAAAGTTCTGATTCTACCATGATCCTTAGAGATGGTATCTCGAGCTCAATAGGGAGCACTGTTTCCATCCCATAAACTAAAGAAAAGGGGGTTGCCCCCATTGACGTTCGGATTGAAGTTCGATATCCCCAAAGAGCGAGGGGCAATTGCTCGTGCCAGTCCCTGGCAGATTCCGCAGACTTCTTAATGATGGTCTCGACATTCTTGTTTGCCGCTTCAATTGCTCCATTCGTCTGAGGGCGATAGACTGTTGAATGGTGGATCTGAATCTTGAATTCCTCAAAGAGCTCTAGCACCCTACCTTTGAAGTGAGTCCCATTATCTGATACGAATGCTTGTGGCACACCGTATCGATAAATGATGTTCTTTCTGATGAAGTGAGCGACTTGAACCGCAGTTAGGGTTTTGTAAGACTCGGCTTCCACCCATTTGGTAAAGTAGTCAATTGCTACCAAAATGAACCTGTGACCGTTCGAAGTAGACGGTCTAATCATACCAATGACGTCGATACCCCACACGGAAAAAGGCCAAGGCGAAGCCATGCCAAAAAGGTTGGAAGGTGGAACGTGCATCAAGTTAGCATGGATTTGGCATTTGTGACATCGCCATACGTAGTCCACACACTAAGATTCCATGGTAGACCAGAAATAGCCTTGGCATAAGATTTTCCTAGCCAACATGACACCGCTCATGTGAGGACCACAAATGCCTTTGTGAACTTCTTCCATGATCCTAGTAGCCTCGGTATCGTTGACGCAGAGTTTGTGCATTCCACAATGAGATCTCTGATAAAGCTTCCCCCCACAAATGATATATTGAGCAACTATCCTCCGTAATGCGGTTTGATCCCTTTTAGAGGCCTCGGCCGGATGCATACCACTCTCAACAAAGTTCCATATGTCATGGTACCAGGGTAGGCCATCATCAACATCATCGATGGCGTTGACATATTTATAAGCGGGACAGTCCCGCTGTTCGATTAAGATAAGGTGGAGTTTGACTCCCAAAGGCAATTCAACCATGGATGCCAAAGTTGCAAGTGCATCAGCAAACTGATTCTTCAGACGGGGGATGTGAGTGAAAGTCACTTTATTAAAATGAGGAATTAGCCCCTCCAGATCTTGATGATAAAGCTTTAACCTTTCTTCGCGTACTTGCCAATTTTCGTTGGCTTGAGATACAACAAGATTGGAGTCCCCAATAACCTCAAGCTTCTCTACACCGAATGTGAGTGCAGCCTCCATACCTATAATGCAGGCCTCATACTCAGCCTGATTATTCGTAACATCGAAGTTAAGCTGGAATGCAAGGGGAATATGAGAACCATCGGGCGTAACAAGCAAAACCCCGATTCCGAACTCTTTCTGATTGGCTGCCCCATCGAAGTAAAGAGTCCATACGTCTTCAACAATTGTCAACACTTCCTCATCCGGGAACACAAAATCTGAGTCTTCTGGTCCATCGACTGGGTGGTCGGCTAGAAACTCTGCAACTGCACGTCCCTTGACGGATTTTCTCGTAACGTACTCGAGATCGAATTCTGCCAATAAGAGCAACCAACGAGCTAACTTACCAGTAAGCGTTGGCTTCTCAAATAGATACTTGAGAAGATCCATTCGAGAAATCAATTTCACTGGATAAGCCAGCATGTAGTGCCTTAACTTCTTGGAAGCCCAAACCAAAGCCCAACACATCTTTTCAAGTGCGGTGCAGCGCTCCTCAGATCCAACCATCTTGTTGCTTAAGTAATAAATGGCCCTCTCTACACCCTTGTCTCCAGCCTAAGCTAACAGACAACCCATGGATGAAGGATTTACGGACAAATAGAGTATCAGACGTGAAAGCAGCTTGGCATTTGTCTGTCCATACAAACAGCGTGTTCTTCTTTAATAGACGAAGCATCGGCTTGCAAGTCAAAGTCAACTTGGCGATGAATCTGCTGATAAATTGAACCTTCCCCAAAAAGCTCCGCACTCCCTTTTTAGACTCCGGTGGTTTCATCTCCAGCACAACTTTTATCTTTGATGGATCAACCTCGATCCCACGAGTAGTTATCAAAAAGCCGAGCATCTTACCCGCGGTGATGCCAAACGTGCATTTTTGCGGATTGAGACGCATGCGATACTTGCGGAGCCGTTCGAAGAGCTTCCAAAGAACAGGAATATGCCCCTCACGAGTCTTTGACTTAGCAATCATGTCGTCCACATAAACCTCAACCTCTTTGTGCATCATGTCATGCAAGATGGTCGTAGCAGCCCGCTGATAGGTAGGTCCCACATTCTTTAACCCAAATGGCATGACTAAGTAACAGTATGTCCCCCACTCGGTGATGAACGTCGTTTTTTCCCGATCTTCCGGTGCCATGAGAATCTGATTGTAACCTGAGAAACCATCCATGAATGAGAGCATAGCATGTCCCGCTATATTATCAACAAGAACATCGATATGTGGCAAAGGAAAGTCATCTTTTGGGCTCGCCCTATTTAAATCCCTGAAGTCAACACGCACCCGATCTGTCCATTCTTCTTGGGAACCGGCACAATGTTAGCAACCCAAGTAGGGTACTGAGAGATCGCAAGAAAACCAGTGTCAATCTGCTTGGTGACCTCATCCTTAATCTTCTGTACCCAATCCAGCCTCATCCACCTCAGCTTCTGTTTCACAGGTTTAGCATCCGGTAGCAGGGGGATTTGATGCTCCACTATCTCAGGGTCGATCCCTGGCATGTCTTGATGAGCCATGCGAAGATATCACCGAATTCCGTGAGCAGTTCCTTGAAATCATAATGTTCCTCTGGGGATAAAGTGGAGCCCACCTGAACCATTCGGGGATCATTCTCATCTTTCAAGTTTATGGAAATTACTTCTTCCTTTAATGGCTGAGCATGCCTTTCGTCTTCCCTCTTGATGAGAGCGCGGATTTCCTTGGGGATGTCCCCATCGAAATCTACCCCCTCATCATCGGGGTTGACACAGTTTATATATAAATCATCGAAGTAGTCAGAAGTAGATTCTTTCATTGCAAGAGACCTCGTGGGGTTAACGAGTACAGCAGAGTCAAACTCAAAGTAAAAGCCATGACGTGGAGGGCCGAGAGGCACAAACTCCGACTCAGAACTAGACTTAGACTCAAAAGACTCAATAGACTCTGTGTCTGACGCAGAGGCATCATCAATGCAAGTTAGGCGTGGTTTGAAAATTCAATTTTTAATGCTACCCTTAGCTTCCACGATAAAAGAGATAGGGTCCTCGGGGGCGTCGGGCCTTAGCATGAACACTTCAGCTTCCTCAGCCAAACCCACTTGAGAGAATTGACAGAAAAGCTGCTCCAAGCCTCCCTGATCAAAAGATTCCAGCCAATCGGTCTTGATCTTTGGTTGGCCAAGCTTCTTCTTGAATTCCAACCTTGCCGGTTCTTCATCACTGTCTGACCAGGTGTCATTAGCAAAAACCTCAAAACCTGGGAGCAGTCCCCCGGTCTTTGAATCGATAAACAGTTTGGCCTGTCCGGTGTACACATTGTTTCATTTCTCTGATACGAAGTAGCTATCCAGGTCAACATAAAGGGTTCGAGGTTTTCCCGTGCATTTCCTCCTTTTGGCATCTTTGGCAGAGGAAACATACCCCAAACCAAAGCGGCCTTATAGGAAGGAAAGGCAGGGAATTCGTGGATCCCCTGTTGGTGAACCCCTAAGCCAAGACCAGGTAGATAGGACATTCTCCTCATAATGTCCAAGTTAACAGAGCTGATGATGAAATCCCCATCCACGTTGATTGCTAGAACGGACCCGGATGTGTCAAAGGAGAATCCCCCAAAATCGATATCTTTTTCACCATGCATAATTCCCAAAACAGGAGTACTATCTTCCTTGAGCGGGCGGATCCTTGAGTCCCCGCAAATGGTTAAGGTGCTGGTTGGAAGTCCTAACATGACTTTTTGGTGAAGAGTGGATGGTACGGCCATGGTATCGGATCTGTGGAGCCATGGCCTGCCAAGCAAAAGGTTGAATGTGGCCGGAATGTCAACTACGTGAAATTCGACGTCCATTTTGAAACCCTCCATGTCGAGCTTGAGCATTAGCGTGCCTTCAACTGTACGACGAGTACCATCATACGCTTTCACAGCCAAGCTGGAAAGTGCGAGGTCCTTCTTAGTTAGTCCCAGGCGGTAAGCCACCCTCAGAGGGCAAACATTGATGGCTGAGCCATTGTCGATGAGCACGGTGGGGACCCAAAGTCCTCGGGACTTGACAGTAATTTGTAAGGGGCGATTGTGGTCAACTCCTTCAATAGGTAAGTCCTTGTCGGTGAAGGTCATCGTGTGCTTGGAGGTAGGCGGGAGAGGGAGAGATATCATTGCTTCAGGAGTGATGTCATTTTGTACCTCAAGACGAGAGAGAGTGTGGCAAAGCTTCTGACGATCTTCGCAAGAGGAACAAATCAGTCCCCAAATTGATATGGCAGCGGGAATCCGCTCGAGCTGTCTTTGAATCATATCGGCATTCGGGGAAACAGCAGGTACCTCAAGAGGTGCAGACTTTGGGAAGGCAGAAGGCTCGCTCCTTTGGTTAGAAGGGTTGGACGAGTTTCTAGCTTGCAGATTAGCGGGCTGAAAAATCCGTCCACTCCTCGTAACATTGTGAACGTTCCCCAAAGAGGGCACGACCTGAGGGTCTTGATTGACATCCCAAAGGTCAGCAGGGACTTCCCCCAATTTGCGTTTCCCTTTGTCGGCTGCCGGAGCCATTGCAGGTACTTCCATATCCAAACCCAAATCTTTGGTCAAGTCTTTTTACCAACAGCGTTTCCCAAAAGTCCAAGCCTTTGACCGCCCCAACTTCTGCAACGGGCTCTAGACTATTGATGAAAGGAACATCCCAAAGCCCTCCATCAGCAAAAGAGCGATTAACTGTCCAGATCTCGGGTCCGACTTGGAACCACATCATCTACATCCCATAGGTCGGTTGGTGGGATAAGATCTGTAACCATGATACTGCATTCTTCCTCGGCCAGGAAAGGAACTTCTGGGCGCAGGGAGCCCTCATCAGTAATGTAGAAGGTTGGGTCATATTCAGCATCAGACACCGAGTTGATCATCCTGTCAATGGTAGAGGGTAAAAAGCATTCCCCTTGGACGTGAGGCTCCTCCTGAACGAAATTGTCTTCCACGAAATGGGTCATGTGATCCGGTAAAGCGTAACCCTGAAGAGGGTTAGTGTCAAAGTCCAATTCAGAGTGCCAAGCAGGTTTCGGGTCCCAAAAGTACTCTTCCTCTAGAATCAAAGGTTCCGGTTGTTGGAATAGCATGTACAAAGAAAAGCCATCCAAAGGGTCAAACATGGCGGCTTCATAATTAGCCATCCAGGCATCATACCAAGCGTGGTCGAAGGGGACATACTCAGGGTCTTACGGGAAACCGTCCAATTCAAGCTCAGTCCAAGCGTTGATTATGGGAGTTCCATAGTCATCATTATCTGCTATAGCCCATCCCACTGCCTGCATATCAATCTGCTGTTCCGGTAGAGGAAGAATAGCATACCTAAAACGACTCATCAGATTTGGAGAGGGGTTCAGATCTATCACATTGAAATACGGGCTATCCAGACAAGAGGCAGAGTTAAGTTGTATCGAAGGGATGGACTGATGGAAAAGGTCGCTGATAGAGGCACTAAGCACAAATGCCCCATTTTGTAAGCGGGCCGAGGGCGCGTTGGGGTCGGACCACTGTCCTTCCTTGGGATGGATATGGAAGATCTCGACTTCGAGTTGACAAGATAGGGGCACGATCGGCCTGGGTTGATATGTTAAGACTATATGGTCGGTGGGGTTAAATATAGTGGAGCTGGTAGATATATGGTTGATGTGTGGAACAGCACCGTGCTTGGGCATGGAATTGGACAGAATATTTGGCTTTTGAGGTGGTGGAGGCGGAACATGAAGGGTTCCCTCATCTATGAGATCGCATGGCGGAGACGAAAGCAGGAGTCCGTAAGATGACTAGCACCTTGGTGATAGGCGCAATAGAGGTTAGCCTTGAAATTGGGTGAAGGGTTTTTGGGTAGTGGACACGGATCCAAGGGTTTGAGATGCCCGGATTTGGTCAATTTTTCCAAGACTGAAGGCAAAGGAGCTTCAAAAGCGGTGAAGCTATGGGGTTGATTACACTGTCGGTTGTTTTGCGGAGTCTGTACTTGATTAACATCCGCAATGTGGTTGGTCACATTGGAAGAAGAGGCATTGGTGCCACTAGTCGCTGTGTTGGAAAAAGTCTCATTTCCAAACAGTGCATTGGTGTTCCCTAAGTATGCCCGGGGCTTTGACTTCGGAGGGTTAGAAGACTCCCCTTTCAACAGAATTCCACTTTGCAGTGCATCCTCGATGGCCAGGCCAAACTCGAAGAAGGTGTCAAAGTTTGAAGAAGCTTGAACAAGAACCAAATGCCTGGGATAATCTGGCTGAAGATTGCGGGAGATAATACGGAGCTGATCTCTCTCGCTTGGGCGATCGGTCATCTGAGCGGCTTTCACCCTCCATCTTTAGAGGAAATCCGCAAAGGATTCCTTAGCTTCCATTTTGGTAGACTCGAGCTCCCGAGTTGTCATCCTAAGCTGGGAATTGTAGCTATACTGCGAAATAAACGTAGCACCGATGTCCTCCCAAGTCCTCCTCTTGGCGATGTCGAGTGACAAAAACTAGTGAAAAGTAGGTCCAGAGAGAGTCTGGGGGAACAGTTGGGACATGGCCTCGGGTTCAACAGCCAAGAGCTTCATGGCGGCATGGTAGCCATAAAGATGAGTCTTAGGGTCACCGCTTCCATCAAACTTGGCCAGGTCAGGCATCTTAAACTTGACGGGTAGCTTAGCATTGGGATACAACTAGAGGCGATTCAGATCGATCCCTCCAGCATTGATCTTTTCGGATTTGGAAACAGACTCCTCCAGCTTGGTGATCTTCGCCATGAGAGCAGTCATGTTAGGATCCAGAGCAGGTCTTGCAGTAGTAAGATTCAGGTTTGCTGCTTATGGGTGAGCTTCTCTCGGGTTGGGCTGAACTATAAGTCGCCCTGGGTGGTTTGGATCTTCAACGAAGACTTGTTCCGCATGGTCGTCCTCATTGACCTCGCCCCTCGCTTCTGCAGCCGACGGAAGACGAGTGTTGATAAGGTTTTTGAGCCTGGTAAGATTAGCATCGGTCTGAGCAACCCTTTGTTGCATGGTGGTAATGCTATTCTGAAGGTTCATGAGCATG
>BPLS01000451.1:591911-618536 GCA_019656275.1 Rhododendron kiyosumense
TTTGTCCATTGGACAATAAATGTTAGGGAAACTATTATCCATTGGATAATAGAACCCCATTTGTTTATATTAAAAATATATTTGGTTAAAGTACTAAGAATATTAAAAAGTAACTTTTTGATTACTTTAAAGTACCTTTTTGGATTATTTTATTATATAATCTCCCTAGCAACTATTATCCATTGGATAATAAAAGTTAGAGTGGTTATTATCCATTGGGTAAAAGGTTAAATCTTTCACCTAGTACATGGATGGATTAATCTACTCTTTTTATTTATCTCCATGTGCCAAAGTACCCAATATTTTAATATAAAAGTACTTAATACCAAGATTTCCCAAAGTACCCTTATTTATGTTATGTTAGGGTTTTGATTCTTCCTTGATACATAAGTACATATGTGTATATATATATATTAGTACTTGGAAGTTATTTAATTAAGTATTGTATACATGTGTTTAAATGGAAAATCCTAGGCCTTAAAGTCTATATTGATCTTTAGTACTAAAAGTACTACTTTTTTATTTTGTTTACTTGAACATTTATACATGCATATATATGTATTGTACCTTGAGAGAGAATGTAAAGACCCGTATTTTTCGAAAATTAGTAAAAAGGTTTATTAATGATTATAATGGAGGAAAATATGGGATTTGTTGGGTTTAAATGAGTTGGGGTGAATGTGGGAAGATTGTTTGTGGAGGGGTGCATGTGCAATATGTGAATATGTGAGTATATATGTGTGTGGGTGTGTGTGTAGAAGAGAAAAATCCCCATTTCTCTTTCTCTCTCTCCTGGCGTCTCCCTCTCTCTCGGCTCTCTTCTCTCTCTCTCACACCCTCGCTCAAAAATCCCACTCCAAGTTCAAAACCTACCAAAATCTTCACTAAATCATCATCCTCTCGAGCTCTCGACCTCGGGTTTCGTTGAAGTAAGTTCGGAGAGGAGTATTCTCGAAGGATTTCGAATTTCAAGGCTAGGGTTCGATCAATCTCGTTGGGTGTCGCTCTCGAAGTCGAGGTAGGGATTTCTTACTCTCTCTACATGTTTATGAGTTGGTTGTGTGCTAAAATCGGGCTGTAGTTGGTTGGATTTCGAAATTATGCTCGTTTCTGATTTTCTGCAGATGTTCACTGCAATGCAGTGGTACCAATACCTAGTTTTTGGGCTATCAATACCTTGGTACCAATACCTACTTTTTGAGGTACCAATACCTCAGTCTCGAATTGCTCTCTGGATTGGCTCTGTACCAATACCTACTTTTTGGGCTATCAATACCTTAGTACCAATACCTACTTTTTGAGGTACCAATACCTAAGTCTCGGATTGCTCTCTGGATTGGCTCTGTACCAATACCTACTTTTTGAGGTATTGGTACCAATGACTTAGAAAACTATTTTTGAACTTCGTTGATTATCCGTCGATTGTGTTGATCCCCGTTTGCTTCTAACACTCTCCAATCACACTCTATCATGTTTAAACTCGATTGCTCGCGTCCCAATAATTTGTTGCTCGTCCCCACTCCTTTGGCTCTCGTTATGACAAAGAAAAGTGTCAAACTAAGTGAATATGATATTTGTGCGTTCGTCTATGCATTTGGGTTATTACGTTGAGTATTGTGGCATACTTTATGAATGTTTTGGATTGACATATGTCATGCTTTATGGTATTGAGGCTTGTAGAATGGAAAATCACAACTTAGAACGATAGAACGAAACGAAGAAAGCCACGGAACCACTATGAGGTGGGATGCCGGAAACGGGACGCACGAGGCCCCAAAAGCTCGGAAGTGCACAAGAAAGCCACGGATCCACCGAATGGTGCGATGCCGGAATGACTATGGGATGCACGAGGTCCCAAATGCTCGGACATGAAATCGAGAATACTTAACATAGTGGAAATAGTGAACTTAGAGATTATCAAGCGATATGAATATGAACGATGTTGGTTACCATGTCTTATTCTCTTACTCTTGTTCATGTGAGAAGCTTCATTGTTGTCAATATTCATCTCGGTGCATTGTCCATCTCATATGCATATAGTTTGAGCAAAGATTTCTCTACTGGGCTAGTGTAGCTCAACCTATTATTATTTTCAGGTACACCTCAAGGGCATTGATTTGGAGTGCTTGACGTGCATATGACTCCGTTCTTTTGAAAGCTAACACCGAGGAATTACTTTGACGTCTTTGTAAAATCCTTTGAGAGATGTAATTGTAATTTTAAGCTAATCTTATGATTTGTTAAATCATGTAATCTCTAAACTTGCTGTCTTTTGCTTAACTATGAAACTTGGGGCCGGAGTGCCATTATTGTAAACTTTGATGATATTTGTACTTTTGGATGGATTATGGGAAAACCCTTGGGGTATTACGATGAACTTTAGCAATAATTTACCTTATGAAAGACTATTATTATTATGTTGAAAATTTAGGGCGTGACAGAGAGAGAGAGAGAGGGAGAGGAGAGAGAGGCCGGAGAGAGAGAGAGAGAGAGAGAGAGAGAGAGAGAGAGAGAGAGGAAGGAAGGAAGGAAGAAGGAAGGGAAGATTTGGATTGTACCACCATGATCTTCCATTATTTTTCATATCCTTGGTAGTTATTCTTCCAACCAAAAATCTTAACCTCCATTGTACTCTTTTGTACACCTTGCAATTGTTAGACCCTTGGATCTTGTACCAATCTCATCTCCACCACAAATTAGTTCCAAGATCAAATCCTAGCCATGCAAGCCTAGGGATTTGCCTTTGATCTTCCAAGATTCATGCCAAGTGTCAAAGTGAGACTTAGAGAGAGAGAGAGAGAGGAGAGGGCCAAGGCTTTGCCTATAAATAGAAGGCCATTCTCATGCTTTGAACTCACTCCTCAAGCATTTGCTCTTCCTTCTCTCTAAAAACCATTTCTGGGCAGCCTACTGTCCCTTCAGAAATCCCCAGTTTTCTCCTGTTTAGAATAGTTTTTAGGATCAACTTCCTTCTGGAAAGTTGTAGAGAACTTCGAAACCTTAAAGTTAGACCCAAGAACCACCCCAATCGCTTAAGAAATGACAAAGATATTGTCATCCGAAGTTCAGTAAAATTCTCGGATTCCAAATTCCAGACAGCTTACTGTCTTTTGCTTTACCCCCATTTTTCTCCAACCTAAAGTCGTTTCTAGGATTAACTTCCTTCGCGAAAGTTATAGAGCACTTCAAGAACTTCGATTTCAACCCAAGAACAATCGTATTCGGCCAAAGATTGACCGAGTTACTGCCGTCCGAAGTTCGGTCCAGATTCACCGCCCGTAGAAATTTCCAACTAGCTTATTCGGCCCCGACTAGTTTCGGATCAAGGTAGTTTAATCTTACCCTTCTAACTCTAGTATCGTTTCAAAACATATGTTCTTTTAAAATTTCCAAAAAGGAAGAAGATTTAATTCCAAAGAAAGATAAATTCACATTTGAACGTAAGTATTCGTATGCTGATCTTTAGAATGGTTGTGAGCATGTTCAATAATATAGAATTGGATGATCTTGTTAGAATGTTTCATGCTTACTTTGTATGTAAAGTCTTACACCGCGGAGTCTTGCATGAGAACGAGACACGAAAATCGGGAAAGTAGAAACATGGCACCTAGGGTATGGTTTAACAAGAAGAATGGGTTTTCCGAGGATGGAATTATGTTCGAAACTACGTAATGACCATCTCGAGGGTATTACGTAAGTGTGTGTGTGTGTTCCAATGGGAATCCAGAGCAGCGGAACCATTGTGAGGTTGTGTGTGTTCCCATGGGAAACCGGACCGGCAGAACCATGGGGAGGTATGGCTTGGTTATCCGCGGAGAGGAGCCAATGCAATGTGTGCCAATGGGAACCCGGTGCGGCGGAACCATTGTGAGGATACTCGGGAACCCGAAACGGCGGAACCGAGGTTGGGTGTGTGGCTTGGTTATCCGCGGTACGGAGCCAATGTCAAATGATTTTTGAAAGGTTGGGTGTGTGGCTTGGTTATCCGCGGTACGGAGCCAATGCAAATGATTTTGAAAGATGTTTTTGTAAATGGAAATGATTGACACGGTCTACGACAAGTCGCGTAGGAGAAACAAAGAGAAACTTGGACACCAACATTAGATCGAGAATGTGAATGTGTTATCGTTATTAGTTTGATTCATATGATCGTTTGTTTATAAGTTATGGGTTAGCGGGTATGGGATTACTCTACTGAGCGTTGTAGCTCATGGTGTTACCTTTGGTGACCCTGACATATTATATCGGTGGCGACGCTGGTATAATGTGTCAGATTTTGTAGATGAACAGGATGAGCTGTACACCTTGGAGGCGTTCGGAGCCGAGGAGCTGGCTAGGATGGAGAAGCAAGAGGAGCTGTAGTTAGGA
Organism: Rhododendron kiyosumense; assembly: GCA_019656275.1. Classification (NCBI taxonomy): domain Eukaryota; kingdom Viridiplantae; phylum Streptophyta; class Magnoliopsida; order Ericales; family Ericaceae; genus Rhododendron; species Rhododendron kiyosumense. The sequence goes on from BPLS01000451.1 coordinate 596,280, forward strand.
AACCCTAGTTATCCCTCTCTTTTGTAATATTGAACTCTTGTGGGAGTTTTGATGTAATAATGAGCCAGACTCCAATTGATTTTTATCAATAAAATGTTTTATTTAACGTACCCAAAATTCGGGGCGTTACACTTCTGAGTCTGACACAGAGTCTGTTGAGTCCTCTGAGTCTGAGTCTAGCTCTGAGTCAAAGTTTGTGCCTCTTGGCCCTCCACGTCATAGTTTTTACTTCGAGTTTGATTCTCTTGTACTTGGCGACCCTCAGAGGTCTTGTGAAATGAAAGAGTCCTCTTCTGACTACTTTAATGATCTTTATATAAACTGTGTTGACCCCGACGATGAAGGGATTGATTTCGATGGGGACATTCCCAAGGAAATCCGTGCCCTCATTCAAAGGGAAGATGAAAGGCATGCTCAACCATTAAAAGAAGAAGTAGTTTCTATAAACTTGAAAGGTGAGAGCGATCCCCGAATGGTTCAAGTGGGCTCCACGTTAACCCCAGAGGAGCATCGTGATTTCAAAGGGCTGCTCACCGAGTTCAGTGATGTTTTTGCATGGTCTCATCAAGACATGCCCGGTATCGATCTTGAGATAGTGGAGCATCGAATTCCCCTGCTGTTGAATGCTAAGCCAGTAAAGCAAAAGCTCAGACGGATGAGGCCAGATTGGGTGCAAAAGATTAAAGATGAGGTTAACAAACAGATTGACGCTGGGTTTCTTATGGTTTCTCAGTATCCTACGTGGGTGGCCAATATTGTTCCTGTTCCCAAGAAGAATGAACAGATTCAAGTCTGTGTCAATTTCCGGGACTTGAACAAAGCAAGCTCCAAAGACGATTTTCCCTTGCCACACATCGATGTGCTTGTGGATAATACTACGGGGCATGCTTTGCTTTCGTTCATGGACGGCTTTTCAGGTTACAATCAGATTCTTATGGCACCTGAAGACCGTGAGAAGACAACTTTCATCACTGAGTGGGGAACTTACTGCTATTTAGTCATGCCGTTTGGTTTGAAGAATGCTGGCCCTACCTACCAACGGATTGCTATGACTATCTTACATGACATGATGCACAAAGACGTCAAGGTTTATATGGATGACATGATTGCCAAGTCAAAGACTCGAGAAGGTCACATTCTTGTGCTTAGGAAGTCCTTCGATAGATTCCGTAAGTTTTGTATGTGTCTCAATCCGCAGAAATGCAATTTTGGAGTCACAGCAGGGAAAATGTTCGGTTTCATGATCACTTCTTGTGGGATTGAGGTTGATCCATCGAAGATCAAGGCAGTGCTTGAGATGAAGCCACCAGAGTCTGAAAAGGAAGTGCGAAGCTTTTTGGGGAAGATTCAATTCATCAGCAGATTCATCGACAAGTTGACTTTAATTTGCGAGCCGATGTTTCGTCTACTCAAGAAGAATACCCCATTTATATGGATAGACAGGTGCAAAGCAACCTTCACATCAATTCAGAATTACTTGCAAAACCCTCCGGTTTTAATGCTGCCAGTGCCTGGGAGACCCTTGATTTTGTACTTGTTTGTGAATCCTTCGTCCATGGGGTGCTTGCTAGCTCAAGAGGGGGACACAGGAGTCGAGAAGGCCATTTCCTACTTAAGTAAGAATATGGTTGGATGTGAAGAACGCTACATCGCTCTGGAAAAGACGTGTTGGGCTCTGGTTTGGACTTCTAAGAAGTTGAGACACTACATGCTGGCTTACCTAGTAAAGTTGATTTCTCAAATGGATCCTCTAAAGTATCTATTTGAGAAGCCAGCGCTTACTAGTAAGTTAGCACGTTGGTTGCTCTTGCTGGCGGAATTCGATCTCAAGTATGTCACAAGGAAATCCGTAAAAGGGCGTGCGGTTGCAGAATTCTTGGCAAACCACCCTGTGGATGGGCCAGAGGACTCAAATTTTGTGTTCCTAGATGAGGAAGTGTTGACGGTTGTCGAAGACGTGTGGTGTAACGCCCCGATTTTTGGGTACGTTAAATGGACAATTTTATTGAAAACTTAAATGGAGTCACTGCTCATTATTACAACATAACTCTTGCAAGAGTATTTTTTAAACACAAAAAGGGAATTTTAGGGTCCCTAACTATTGCTCCGCTTGTTCCTCCAGCTTAGCAAGTTCTTCGGCTCTGAAAGCCTCCAAGGTGAAGAGCTCGCCCTGTTCATCTATAAGATCTGACATATTATACCGGTGTCGCCACCCATATAATATGTCAGGTCACCAAAGGTAACACCGTGAGCTACAAAAGCTCAATAGAATAAACTCTACCCACTGACCCTTAACTTATGAACATTAGATCATAATAACAACGATTTCCATATAGATCATGCATTTTTGACAAAATAGTTAATCAATGACACATCCACATTCACTATTCAAACTAACGTTGGTGTCCATGGCTTTCCGAGTTTCTCCTACGCGACTCATCATAGACTGTGTCATCCTTTTCACTTTTCCTTTTCCAAATCAATATTTCCAAAATCATTTTTAACACACCCAACTTCGGTTCCGCCGTTCCGGGTTCCGGAGTATCCTTACAATGGTTCTGCCGTCTCGGGTTCCCATTAGCACACACACACACACACATCTCACATAATGCCATAAAAAATCGGTCATTATGTAGTTTCAAAAATATTTCCTTCTTCGGAACACATTTTTCTCGTTAACCACACCCTAGGTACCATGTTTCTAACTTTCTCAATTTTTGTGTCTCGTTTTCATGCATAGACTCCGCGGTAGGACTTTCCACATAAGTAATCATTCATGGCAATCTTGAAACTAAACTAGCAAGATCATCCAACTCTATGTTATTTAGCTTGCTCAAATCACAACTTAAAGCATAGCGTCAGATGTATGGACGCCCTTAGAGTGGAGACCACTTATGCTTTATCACACAACCACAAGTAATGCAAGTAATACAATTAAACATGTTACATGCTCATAACCATTCTTAAGATCAAAATACAAATATTTACCATCAAACGTTAAATTCCTATCCTTCGAAATTCATTCATTCTTTCTTTTTGGAAAGTTTAAAAGAACATATATTTATTAGAGTAAGAATTAATTATTCCAACATGCTCATACTTCCATTAACAAAAATTAGTTTGTTAACCACTATGCATTTCAAACATTATAAGCAATAGATAACCTTATCTATCTAAAGAAAATAATTAGGAATATTCTACTTATACTTAGAGATATGGGGTAAGAATATCTTACCATTCTTCTTGGCAGTAGGCGGCTACGGAAAATGAGTTGACGATCGGGCGGAGTAACTTCCTACGGTAAGCTTCCGGTAGCTTCGAAAGAGAAAGGTTTCTCTTGAAACTTGACCTTGACTACAGTATTAAACTTTATGGATTTAAAATGTGGTTTAGGTTGAGTTTCTTGAAAAACACAAGAAGAACTTCAAGAACAAAGAAGAACTAAGTAAGAGCAAAGGAAGAACACAAACTTTCTTAGAGAGAGAAGTTGGAGGATGAAGGTGTGTGTTGAATGGAAGGTATGGGGTACTATTTATAGCAAAAATTTGAGCTCCTCCTCCCTCCTCTATGGCTAGCACACACACACACACACACACACACACACACACACACTCTCTCTCTCTCTCTCTCTCTCTCCTTTCTCCCATGGATTTGTTCCATGTTTGATCAAATCAAGCATGACTAGCCTTCCATGACTTGTCATTTCTTCTTTAAGCCATATCCTAGACAATCATGAAGGGTTTTAAGGCTTGTCATGTCTAAAGATAGGTTGCTTGCAAGAAAACACAAAATCATTGGCTAGGTTTGTACATTGAAAGACTAGAATTGGGTGGGAAAGTGTACTTTGGAAGGTTAACTTATGTAAGTAACCAAAACACATGCACACACTCCACCTTTCTCCCTCACTCTCTATCGGCCTCTCTCTCCTCTCTCCCTCTCGGCTCTCTCTCTCTCTCTCTCTCTCTCGTACTATGCACATATATATGTGTGTGTGTGTGTGTGTGTGTGTATATATATATAAGTACACTAAAGTACAACATAGTCCAATTAGGTCTATGGAGGAGGATATGATTGTGTTAAGGCTTTCAATGACAAGAACATTGTCCAATGGTTAAGGTTTTTCCTAGAAAGTGCATATATGTACATATAACCATATATAGATATGCTTATGATAGGCTATGAGGTGTATATACTTATATATAAGCACATATATGTACTTAGAGAATTTAGTAAAGTAACTTTGGTGGGTAATTTAGGGTTAGGCCTATTAGTTTTAGGGTTGTAAGGTTGCTTCTTTTGGAAGCAAAATGATGGGATTCTTTATATGACTTGTCTTGTCATATATATACCTTCATTGGCCAAGCCTAATATTTACTGTCCAATGGACAATATTTCCCCTAACATTTATGGACTAATGGGTAAAGGATTATTGGTGAGAATTATGACTTGAAATGACTAAAAATGGGAATAAAAATGATTACTCCTATGGTATGTCTAGTCTTGTCATATATATACATCTATTGGCATGCCTAATATCTATTGTCCAAGGGATAATATTTACCCTAACTTTTATTGTCCAATGGACAAAGGAATATTGGTAATAATTAGGGTTTGAATGACTAGTCAAGCCTAGTATTTATTATCCAATGGTTAATATTTCTTCTAACATTTATTACCCCATGGATAAAGGAATTAGGGTTTGGATGGGTTCACAAGACTAAAAAATGGTCAAAAAGGTCCATCTAGGGTTAAGAAAATGTAACTAAGTTAAATGGTAGTTCGGTTTCTCCACCTAATCGGTTAGAACTCATTCTATTTGCTAATTAGGACTTTTAGTCAAGTAATGTAATTTTTAAGGACTAAAATCTAATTATAACGGATTATTAAAAATTAAAAAAGGAATTTTAAAAGTAAATTCAAGTAATTAAAATAAAATTCAAATTTTTAACGAAATTTTTATTTACCAAAAATTAGGGTCGTTACATGTGAACTCTATACTTTGATGGGGCAACTAACCAGAAAGGATTTGGGAGTCAAACTCTGCCCTATTTTGATTGAACAACGGGACTACCCTGCTTATCAATATGTCAACGCCATTAATGATATTGATGATGACCTACCCTGGTACCATGATATATGGAACTTTGTTGAGAGTGGCTTGTATCCGGTTGAGGCCTCTAAAAAGGATCAAACTGCGTTGCGAAGGATGGCAGCCCAATATATCATCTGTGGAGGGAAGCTGTACAAGAGATCTCATAGTGGGATGCACAAGCTAGGTGGCAACGGTGCTGAGGCTGTCAGGATTATGGAAGAGATTCATGAGGGAGTCTATGGTCCTCATATGAGTGGTGTCATACTCGCTAGGAAGATCTTACGGTAGGGCTACTTCTGGTCTACCATGGAATCTCAGTGTCTGGATTATGTGCGGCGTTGTCACAAGTGCCAGGTCCATGCCAATCTAATGCATGTTCCTCCCTTTAACCTGTTTGGCATGGCTTCACCTTGGCCTTTCTATGTATGTGGTATTGATGTCATTGGCATGGTCAGACCATCTGTTTCAAATGGTCATAGGTTCATTCTTGTATCAATAGATTATTTCACCAAGTGGGTGGAAGCTAAGTCTTATAAGACCCTAACTGTAGTTCAAGTTGCTCACTGCATTAGAAAGAACATCATTTATTGTTATGGTGTTCCTCAGGCGTTTGTGTCAAATAATGGGACCCATTTCAAAGGCAGGGTTTTGGAACTCTTCGAAGAGTTCAAGATTCAGATCCATCATTCAACGGTCTATCGCCCTCAGACGAATGGAGCAGTTGAAGCGGCAAGTAAGAATGTCGAGACTATCATCAAGAAATCTACAGAGTCCGCCAGGGACTGGCACGAGCAACTACCTCTGGCTCTTGGGGGTATCGAACATCAATTCAAACATCAACGGGGGCGACTCCCTATTCCCTAGTCTATGGGATGGAAGCGGTACTCCCTATTGAGTTTGAGGTACCGTCTTTGAGGATCATGGTAGAATCTGAGCTCTCGGAATCTGAATGGCTCGGTGGAAGATTCGTTGAACTCATGCTCTTCGATGAGAGGAGGCTCCGTGCCTTGTATCATGTTCAGGGGTATCAGCGAAGAATCGCTTGTGCATTCAACAAGAAGGTGAAGTTTAGGGATTTGGTTAAGGGGGATATGGTTAGAAAGGAGATTCGGGCGCCTTCGATCCTCGTGGCAAATTTCGGTTGAAGCGTTCTGAGCCTTATATTATCAAAACTATCCTTTCTGGGGGAGCGGCTCAGCTCATTGATCTTGATGGCAACGAGTTTAACACCTTGGTCAACCTGGATCAACTCAAGCGTTACTATCCTTGAAAAAAGCTCGTTGAGCCGAAAACCACAAGGGTGGGCGGTTCCAAGCAAAAATTAGAGCAAGCCTGCTAGATCGAAAACCTAAGGAGGCGGTCTCGGCAAAAATAAATAGGCATAAATCAAAGCTCACTAGACCGAAAACCCGAATGGGCGGTACTAGGCAAAATATAAAGCGTAAAAGGAGAGGTAAAACACACGAGCGAACCTTAGCTTGAACTACATTTTGACCTGATTCCTTGAAAAAGGATACGTAGGCAATCTCTCTATGAGATTCGTTCACACTCAATCAACTTGATCCATGGTTTCCTATAGCTAGGGTGTATCTCAGTGCTTGAAGCGGCGCGGTGTGCAATATTTGAATCAAAAGGGGAAAACTCTTAATCTTTCGATTTTATTCAAACTATTATTTATCTTACACGGGCTAAGCAGAGTCTTAGAAAAGTTAAGCATAAAAAAATAGAATGAAATGCTAAAGGCCTTCACAGGCTCATAGTTTATTCTAGATCATTGAAGTCTTGTCAGGAGTCAGTCTGCATTTTGTCTCATTGCAATTTCTTTTCTTAGCCATATTTTGTAGCGGTGCTTGAGTTTTGTGCTGAAATCTGGGTCCGCACCCCAAGTCGTCTCAGACCCCAATTGCACTCGTATCCGGTCAGGTTTTGAGCAGTAAAGGCAGGAATGTGAAAGGTTTGCATCCCAGCCCGGTGCAAGCCCTGGTTCATACCTAGTTGGCGAAGGATGCACCATGGAATGTAGAATGTGAAGCGGGACAGCCCGGCAATCACCATTCTCTCAAAGCCTGCAAAATTTGTGGCCATGTCTGGGTTATTCACCACCTCGTGCCTTCAGATGATTTCATTCGGTAACATTTCCTTCATAAATGTGTACCACTGGTTTACAGACATCTCTGGATAGATTATCCCTCGTTGATGCATTCTACCCGACAAATGGGGCCAGTTCGGCTCTGGCGCTGTGAGTAGTCCAAGTTTGTCCGATAGCCATAACTATATGAGCGAAAAGACAAGTAAGGAGCCACATAAAACTTGAGCAAGAAAACAAGTGAAAAGCACCGATATAGCCTCAGCTGAGAGTTGAGGTAAAAATAGAATGTGTGAAAGCCGAAAAAAGGTGAGCTGAGTGAGAGTTTACCTGTAGCGGGACTAGACTACCGCCAAATGTTTTTGTTTGGCCGGTGGAAACCAAATCCAAACCTATGAGTGTTTCCGCAAGAACCAATGGCACCATATTCCTTCGAGCACCCATTTGAGCTGTGACGCTCACCAAAGAGGGGTTAACTCATCCATCTGGAGAAACCAGCAAATACGCAGCAAGCACGTCGATTACTAGAGCAAATCGGCGCCAAGCCTGTAAGGCGGTATCCTTTGTATTACCATCAGGCCCATACCACTCCATCAAGCGCATGACGTTTATCTCCCCGCCATTTAGCAGATTCTCTTTCAAGATGTCAAGACAGGACTACAGAAGTTTTGGAATGCTTTTTCTATAGGGTGGCACGGCGATCATGCTTGAAGCAAACCCTTGGAGGTAAGCTTGGAATTCCTCCACAGTCGGGCACAGCTCGTTATCCCCGAACCTAAAAGCGTGAACGTTTGGGTCCCAGAACTGTAGGGCTGCTATCAGAATCTTGGGGCGAAGCCTTACGTTTCGGAGAAAATGAAAGGCGACCAGCCCGTGGGACCGAAAAGATAGCCAATCTCTAGCAACAAAGGCTATTAACCATGAACTGATTAGGGCTGGAAGGTTATTCGCCATTATGGAGGTTATGGAAACTTTAGCCTTGGGAGGAGATGCCTTACATCTGCAAGAACATGGACCTTTTATAGCCAAGGCATGAAAATATCTCTTTTTTTCAAGACAAATATCCAAGCAAGGTGGCATTGCCCCCTTCAATGTAAGGGCACACTTGTGGACTAACTTAGAGGTGTCCTGGATAGCCAAGGGTAGTGACAAGGCTTACAATACCTCAGATTGAAGATGGGTCAAATCTGGCGACCAAAGTAGCGTTTGATCTTCGCGCGACATTGTGAAACCAGCGCGCATTGATTGGACTTGCTCGCGTTTATGTCACTTTAGCGCGTGTTGGATCCAGTTTTCACCATAGGGAAAAGAAGGCTACTGTCTTTTTTGGGGGGGTGGGGGCAGAATTTTCACTTTTCATCCCAGGCCTGATTTTGAATTCTTAACACTTCCAGTAGATCATTATGGGTATACATGACTGTGTCGAAGCCCCTAATTTTTGATACGTTAAATGGATAATTTTATTGAAAACTTAAATGGAGTCACGGCTCATTATTACAACTTAACTCTCGCAAGAGTATTTTTATTAAAACACAAAAAGGGAAATTAGGGTCCCTATCTACTGCTCCGCTTGTTCCTCCATCCTAACAAGTTCTTCGGCTCCGAAAGCCTCCAAGGTGAAGAGTTCGCCCTGTTCATCTATAAGATTTGACATATTATATAGGCGTCGCCACCCATATAATTTGTCAGGGTCAGCAAAGGTAACACCATGAGCTACAAAAGCTCAATAGAATAAACTCTACCAACTAACCCTTAACTTATAAACATTTGATAAGGTTTCCACATAGATCATGCATGTTTAACCAAACTGCTATCAATAACACATCTATATTCATTATACAAACTAACGTTGGTGTTCATGGTTTTTCAAAGTTTCTCCTACGTGACTCATCGTAGACCGTGTCACCATTTCCTCATTTCTTTTACCAAATCAACATTTACAAAATCGTTTTTAACACACCCAACCTCAGTTCCGCCGTTCTGGGTTCCCGAGTATCCTTACAATGGTTCCGCCATCCCGGATTCCCATTGGCACACAAAACTTCGCATTGGCTCCTCTCCGTGGATAACCAAGCTACACACCCAACCTCAGTTTCGCTGTTTCGGGTTCACGAGTATCCTCACAATGGTTCCGCCGTCCCAGGTTCCCATTGGCGCGCACACACACACACAAAACTCACATTATGCTACCAAAACTGGTCATAATATAGTTTCAAAAATATTTCCTTCTTTGGAATACGTTTTTCCATTAACTACACCCTAGGTGTCATGTTTCTAACTTTCTTAATTATGGTGTCTCGTTTTCATGCATAGATTCCGCGGTAGGACTTTTTACATAAGTAATCATAATCATTCATTGAAATCTTGAAACTAAACTAGCAAGATCATCTAACTCTATATTATTTAGCATGCTCAAATCACAACTTTAAATCATAACGCCACATGTACATGCCTTTGGAATGGAGACCACTTATATTTTATCACACAACCACAACTAATGCTAGTAATCCTAGTAACATGTATGCATTCTCATAGCCATTCCTAAGACCAAAATACGAATGCTTACAATCAAGCGTCAATTTCTATCTTTCAAAATTCGTTCTTTCTTTTCTTTTGTGGGAAGTTCAAAACAACATATGTTTATTAGAGTAAATGGCATTTATTTAACATGCTTATACATTCTTTAGCAAAATAAATTTACTAGCTATCTTTTATGCATTTCAAACATTTCAAACATTTTAAGCAATTAATAAGCTTTATATATACTTAGAGAAAGTAAGTTGAGATTTTCTACGTATACGAACTTTATACGTAGAGAGAGTGGAAAGGAGTATTCTACCATGCTTCTTGGCTGTAGTGACGGCTACAAAAAGTGAGTCTGTGATTGGACGGAATAACTTCCTACGGTGGTTTCCCGGTTGCTTCGAAAAAGAAAGGTTTCTCTCGAAACTTGGTCTTGACTAAGAACTACTAACTTTTGGATCGAAAGGGTGGTCTAGTGGTGGTTTTATGGCAGTCTAGGATGAGTTTCTTGAAGAACTTAGGAAGAACTTCAAGAAACTAAGAACTTAGCTAGAACAAAGTAAGAATTCAAGACTTTTTCTAGAGAGAGAAGTTGCTAGGTGAAGGTGTGATTTGAATGGTGGGTGGAAGGGTCCTATTTATAGCAAAATTTGGCTCCCTTTCTTTCCCCCCATGGCCGGCCCTCTCTCTCTCTCTCTCTCTCTCTCTTCTTTCTCCCATGGATTTGTTCCATGACTAGTCATTTCAAGCGTGGCAAGCCTTCCAAGCATGCCAAGCAATGTCGGTTCCATTTTAGGCCATGACTTAGGTAATTATGAAGGGTTTTAAGGCTTGTCAAGTCCTAGAATGGTTGCTTGAAAGAAAACACAAAATCATTGGCTTGGTTTGTACTTTGGAAGGCTAGAAATAGGTTGGAAAGTGTACTTTGAAAGGTTAACTTGTGTAAGTAATCAAAACACATGCACACACTCCACCTCTCTCCCTCATTCTCGGCCCCTCTCTCTCTCTCTCCCTCTCGGCCTTCTCTCTCTCTCTCTCTTGTATTATGCACATATATATGTCTATGTATATATATCTATATATATAAGTACACTAACTTACAACATAGTCCAATTAGGTCTATGGAAGAGGATATGATTATGCTAAGGCTTTCAATGACAAGAACATTGTCCAATGGTTAAGGTTTTTCCTAGAAAGTGCATATATGTATATATAACTATACATAGGCATGCTTAGAATAGGCTATGAGGTGTATATACCTATATATAAGCACATATATGTACTTAGAGAATCTAGGAAAGTAACTTTGGTGGGTAATTTAGGGTTAGGCTTATTAGTTTTAGGGTTGTAAGTATGGCAAGACTAAGGTTATTTCTTTTGGAAGCCAAATGATGACTTACTTTGTATGACTTGTCTTGTCATAAATATACATTCATTGGCCAAGCCTAATATCTATTGTCCAATGGACAATATTTCCCCCAACATTTATTGACCAATGGTTAAAGGAATATTGGATATAATTATGGTTTGAAATGACCAAACATGGAAGAAAAATGATTACTTCAAAGGGTTCAAGGGTTCAATTAGGGTTGGAGGGGTTCACAAGGCTCAAAAATGGTAAAAAGTGTCCAACTAGGGTTAGGAGAATGTAACTAGGTCAAATGGTAGTTCGGTTTCTCCAACTAATCGGTTAAAAACTCTTTCTTTTGCCAAGTAGGGTTTCTAGTCAAGTAATATAATTTTTAAGGACTAAAATTTAATTATAACGGATTATTAGAAATTAAAAAGGAATTTTAAAAGCAATCCAAGTAATTAAAATAGTAAATTCAAATATTTAAATGAATTTTTATTTAATGAAAATCAGAGTCATTACAATCTATCCCGCTTAAACAATTTTGTCCTTGAAATTTGGTGTACGTTTGGATTCGAACAGGTGGGGATAATTTGCTCCCATGGTTTCCTCCCTCTCCCATGTGGTTTCTTCAGATCCATGGTGCTTCCATAAGACTTGTACCAATTTGACTATTTTATTTCGGATGATCTTCTCACTTCGATCTTGAATCTCTATTGGTTCATCTTCGTATGTCGTGTCTTCTTCAACGGAGATGTCTTCCAGTTGAGGACATGCGTGGGCAAGGCGAGATACTTGCGGAGCATTGAAACATGAAACACATTATGTACTCTGTCTAGCTATGGTGGTAGTGCTAGATGATACGCAACCTTTCCGATTTTCTCCACGATGTGGAAAGGTCCGATATAGCGTGGGGACAGCTTTCCCTTTTTCCCAAATCTGATAACCCCTTTATTTGGTTTGATCTTCAGGAATACATGATCTCGTATTACAAAGGTTAATGGTTGGCTCCTTTTATCCGCATAACTCTTCTGTCGACTTTGAGTGGTTTGGATCCTTTGCCTGATTGTTTTGACCTTCTCGGTGGTATCTCGTACGATGTCCGGTCCAATCAATCCTATTTCCCCAGCATCTGTCCAACAGACTAGAGATCGACAAGGTTAACCATATAGTGCTTCGTACGGTGCCATCTTGATGCTGGCTTGGTAGCTGTTGTTGTAAGTGAACTCTACCAGTGGTAAGTGTTGCTCCCAGCTTCCAGAAAAATCTAAGGTACAGGCTCTCAGCATGCCTTCCAGTGTCTGAATTGTCCTCTCCGTTTGTCCATCTATTTATGGGTGGAAGGCCATTCTAAGCCTTATGTCCGTTCCCAATGCCTTCTGCAGTCCTTTCCAAAAGTGTGATACGAAATGTGGATCTCTGTCCGATATTATCGAGATAGGTACCCCATGTAGATGTACGATCTCTTGAATGTATAGCAGACTCAGCTATTCCACGTTCTACGTCATCTTAACAGGCAGGAAATGTGTAGATTTGGTGAGTCGATCCACAATCACCCAAATGGCGGTGTTGGACTTATCGGATCTTGGCAGTCTCGTTACGAAATCCATTGAGATGTGCTCCCACTTTCAGGTCGGAATTGATAAGGGTTAAAGATCTCCTCCAGGTTTCTGGTGTTCAGCCTTGACTTATTGACACACCAGACACGTAGACACAAATTGAGCTACGTCCTTTTTCATTCCTTCCCACCAGTACGTTCTCCGCAGGTCATGATATATCTTTGTACCACCAGGGTGAACTGCGAAGTTCGAATGGTGAGCTTCTTGGAGCACGGCTTCTCGGAGGGTTCCAATATTGGGTACGAACACCTTTCCCTTGAATCTCAGGTTGTAGTCCTTCTCGATTGTCCATTCCAGTAGCGCCTTCCCTTATCTGATTCGATACCGAATGAACTTGCAATCTTGCTCGAAGGTTTGGGCCAGGAGGATTTCTTGGTGAAGTGCTAGTTTTGCAACAAGAACATACAAACGTGCGTTCCCATTCTCTGATGATGGTCGCAAGTTGAACTCGTTGAAGGTGTCCACCATTTCCCATTCCTCAATGGCAGTCTTGACTTTCTGCGCCCTGTCCTTATGACTCAGAGCATCAGCTACCACGTTGGCCTTGTCGGGGTGATACTGTAGCATAAACTTGTAGTCTTCCAAGTATTCCATCCATCAATGCTACCTCAGGTTCAACTCCTTCTAAGTGAAAAGATACTTGAGGCTCTTGTGGTTGGTAAAAATTTCAAATTGTTCTCCCCACAGATAGTAACGCCAAGATTTGAGGGCGAATACTACTGCAGCCAATTCAAAGTCATGAGTGGGGTAATTCCGCTTGTGCGGTCGAAGTTGTCGGGATCCGTAGGCTACAAATTTTCCATTTTGCATTAGCATGCATCCCAAGCCGTCTCTTGATGCATCGCAGTAAACAGTATAATCTACAACCCGCTTGGGAATAATGAGTACCGGTGCACCGGTCAGTCTCTTTTTTAGTTCCTGGAAAGACTTCTCGCAGGCTTCATTCCAATCTAGCTTCACTCCTTTCTGATTGAGTCTCGTCATTGGCTTGGCTAGGATTGAAAAGTCCTAGATAAATCTGCGGTAATACTCAGTCAATCCTAGAAAACTTCGGATTTTGAATACGAAGGTCGGCTGTTTCCAATTCAGCACTGCTTTGACCTTACTTTCGTCTACCACAATTCCGTCCTTGGATACTACGTGCCCCAAGAACTTAACCACCTCCAGCCAAAATTTGCATTTACTAGCCTTGGTATAGAGTTGGTTATCTCGCAGTACTTGTAGTGCCATCCGAAGGTGTTCTTCATGCTCCTCCTTATTGGCAGAGTATATCAAGATGTCATCAATGAACACCACTATAAATTTGTCTAAGTAGGGTTGAAATATTTTGTTCATGAGACACATGAATACTGCTGGAGCATTGGTTAGTCCAAACGGCATTACTACAAACTCGTAGTGTTCGTATCTGGTGCGAAAGCCTGTCTTGGCGATGTCCTCATCCCGGATCCTTAACTGATGATAGCCTGATCGGAGATCGATTTTTGAAAAGTTGGTTGCTCCTCTTAATTGATCAAATAAGTCATCGATCCTAGGCAACGGATATCGGTTCTTGACTGTGACTTGGTTTAACTTCCTATAGCCAATACACAGTTGAAGTGTTCCTTTTTTCTTCTTCACGAACAATGCAGGCGCTCCCCATGGTGATGTGCTTGGTCTATGAATCCTTTGTCCAACAGCTCTTGCAATTGGGTCTTATGCTCTTTTAGTACTGCAGGGGCCATCCGATATGCTGCCATGGATATTGGGGCGGTTCTTGGTTGAAGTTCTATAGAGAAGTCTATTTCTTTTTGGGGCGGTTAGCTAGGGAGTTCCTCAAGGAAGACATTGGCGTATTCGCAAACGATGTGTGGTAATCCCAACTCCATCCCATCGGCTTCTTCCATTTGGAGACTAGCTAGCCATCCAAACAATTGATTCTGCCACCTTGATCTTTTTGTCGTCAAACTCATTGTTTCTCTATCCCCCTTGAAACGAAAATGAGTCCCTTCTGGGGTGTAAGCCGTTACTGTCTTCTGATGACAGTCTACGACTGCTCTATGAGCCGATAGCCAGTCCATCCCTAGGATTACGTCGAAATCCGCCATGTCAATCACTTTGAGGTCGCAAGTCAGGCGCAAGTTAGCTATTTCTATCTCGCACCCTCTACACACTAGACTAATAGCTATACTCCCCCCCAACGGTGATGTTACTTTCGTACTCGTACTTAGGGGTTTTGTTTCTAGTTCTAGAGCAGTTACGCAGGCAGTAGATATAAATGAATGCGATGCACCAGAGTCAAACAAGGCTTGTACGCAGGCACTATATAATAGTAGCGTACCTTGGATCACAGAGGGATCCTGCTCTTGCTCCTCAGTCTGCAGCGCAAAGATGTGCCCTCCAGTGCCTTGCTAGGCTCCCATGGGTTGCTTCCTTTTATTCTGTCCATTCTGCTGCTGTGCTGGGCCTCCAGGGTTCTGCTTCATGAAGTCGGCCTGCCCAAGTTGTTGAGCCTTCCGGTTTCCAAAGCTCCTATTCCTCTCTTTCTGGGGTTGGGGGCATTCACGCTTGTAGTGACCCATAGCCTGGCAGTTGAAGCACTGAACTACTGCTCTGTTTTGGCCACCCCTCTGCGGTTCGCCATGCCCTATTGTAGTAGTCTTCCAAGGTTGGTTATTTTGAGCTGAGGTAAAGGGTTTGGTAGGGTAGGGTCCACGGTTATTGTTGGATGGTTGAGTTCGGATTGGTCCGCCAATGTTACCTGTCGCCTTCCTCCATCGAGTTTTAAAGTCTGTCTCCTCACTCTTTAGCCGGAGAGCACACTTCACGACCTCGGTGTAGGCGGTAAAGGCTTGAGCCACCACGGCCCTTCGAGCAGTTATCAGCCCCCATTTGAACCTTTTTGCTTTCTTATCTTCGGTTGCGATGGCAGTTTGGGCGTAACGAGATAGCTCCTCGAACTTGGCCGCGTACTAGATAACGGTCATCGTCCCTTGTTTTAGGTTCAGGAATTCCTGTTCCTTGGCTAGACGAAGGGGTGTGGGAAAATACTTGTCGAGAAACAGGTTCTCGAATTCATCACAAGCATGGTGTTGACGTCATGGGTTGCCTCCATCAAGTCCCACCAGTAGCGAGCTTCTCCCTTCAGCTGGTAGGTGGTTAAGGCCACTCGATATCCGTCCTGAGTAATCCCTAGGGTTTGGAGGATCATCTTGACCTCGTTTAGCCATGTCTCGGCCACGACAGGGTTGGTATCTCCGTGGAAGGTTGGAGGTCGGCGTTTTCAGAACTCGTTCATTACTTGAGTTTGGGTCATGGGTCCGTCGTTATGGTTCTGGCTTTGGCGGTTAGCATTCAGGGCAGCGATGAACGCTTGGATGATTTGGGCTAGGTCGGGATTCGTGCCAGAGGTTCCTTCGTTTTCATACCCTATTCCACTGCGTCGGTTCACCATCTACAAGTAAAAATTCAAAGGGGAGTTTTAGTTTAAAATTTTCCTTTTGCAAATGGTATAAAGCAATGGATCACGTAGTATTCAACAGTACTCTTTAAATTAAACAAGTTTTCATAGATAAAAGAGAGATACAATCTTAGCATAGAGTTCTACTACAAAAGGTAAGCAGGGACAAAGATAGATTCCTAAGACAAGTTGGGACGGTCCTACATACTACTACATAACCTTACAAGTTAACAAGCTTATTCCATGTTGCTGGTACTTTGACCTAGGGTAGTTTGACTCCGAACATCTCTCTCAGCCACATCTTGTATTCCCTTTCGGCAGCAGTCTCGGTCCTAAGAAGATACTCACATTTTTGTGCGAGCAGTTCTTCTTCAGACAGGACGGGTGGTTCCTCCAGTGGTTTCAGGTAGTACAGGGAGAGGTTCATCATTGCAGCCTCTAGTTCTGGGTTAGACCTGAAATAGTCGAATGGTTGCTCGAAGCCTTCCATAGGTGGTGCAAGGACTTGGGTAGGTGGAAGACTTTCGGGGACTGCAACTGGTGGGGGTATCTCCCAAGTGATTGGAACTTCATAGAGCTCCATGTCATCCTTCGGCGGGGTGGTTGGTTCCGAGTGCTTGGGTGCTTGCAATGATTGGTAGTCAGCCAGTATGTGCGGGGCAAAGGGTGGGCATCCTCCTTATCGTATGTATTAGACTTACGGGGTATGTGCGGGGTAAAGATCCTTATATATTAGACTTAATTATGTGAATAGAAACTAGCACAAGTATGCATATAAATAGTGATCACATATCAAGTGGAAATACAAATCTTCCATTACATAATAAAGCAAGTACAACATAGATGGCTTACTAGCCTAAACTTCCTACTACATTCTGATTACAACCAAAAGATTCAACCACTTGTTAAGCTTTCCTAACCGATCTAGAAGATTTTTGAAAATTTGACGGTATACGCGCCTATGTCGGTCTCATAAGGTGGTGGTGGTACTTCATCGAAGTCACCGAGCATGTCTATGAAGCTTGGCATGACCCATCCTGGCTCTATTTCTCCTATCTCTATTTCTTCACCATCGCTCTCCCATTCCTCTTCGGGAAACTCCTCTTCCTCGAGTTCTTCCTCAATCTCCTCAGCTATAAACTCCACCTCTACAGGGTCCTCCTTGGGATCTTCCTCAACTTCCACATTGTCGGGAGGTGCTATGGCCACTGCTTCGGCATCGTCCTCTTCAACTCCCTCAATTAAGAATTCTACATTCTCAGGGGGTGCTATTTGGACTAGTACAGGTGCTGCTGCGACATCATCTTCCTCCTCATTTATTGGGAGTATGATGGTACCATGCTCTTGGTAGTAGTCATGGGTGTAAGGAAAAGCATAGGGGAAATAGAGGACCACTAGTTGGTTCGTCATCGATCTTAGGATGCTAGCAAGGTGGTGAGCTTCAGCTAGCAGGTTGGCTTGGTAGAGATTTGGTTGGTCCATCTATAATAAAGGAAATTATATTTTAGACCTATCGATGCAGGGTAACAACAGGCACACATTTATTTAAGATAACAAGTCCTTCATTCATGAACATAGCAAAAAGTACAACTTGGGAAAATTAAACATTGGTGATCTTATTCTTTAACGACTTATATCCCAAAGGATTACAACTACTACTGGATTTATTCGGGGGCACTTAGACCTTCCTTAATTTGTCGTAATTGATTTCTCCCTCCTCATTTCCAACCTCAGTATTTGGCATTGAGGGTAGGACACTGAAATACTCATGGAATGCACTTAGGATAGGAAACATCTCAGGAAACCAAGGGTCTTTTTCGACGGGAATAGGGGTATTCTGCTGCACTCTTTGAAAATCCCACTTTTTCGCAAGTATTGTGGTAATAAAATCGGGGTGTTCCAATCGCTGGACCGTCAAAATTTCTATGGTATTCCTGGGTTGGTAGGCCTCAACTAAGATATTGATTAAACATTTCATCTACAAGGAAAAGTTTTATTAGTCAAGTTTTAAGAAAAGAGTTTTAGTAAAAACTTAGAGAAAACTTTTCAAGTTTCTATGTTCCACATTCGATCCTTGATTTAAGTCATCATCCAATTGTTCGGGAATTCCCAGCTCGGCTGTAATGCCAATTCCGCGCCTTGCTTTAATCCGAAGATTGTTTTGACAGAATTTCACCCAACTTGGGATGGTAAACTTAAACTCAATTCACGTTTATGCAACAAGTCAAACTTATCTTATGGTCTACCCATTCTACCCATGGCCAAGGTTTGAACCTAAAGCTCTGATACCAAGTTGTAACGCCCCTAATTTCAAGTACATTAAATGGACAATTTTATTGAAAACTTAAATGGAGTCACAGCTCATTATTACAACTTAACTCTCGCAAAAGTATTTTTATTAAAGCACAAAAAGGGAAATTAGGGTCCATATCTACTGCTCCGCTTGTTCCTCCATCCTAGCAAGTTCTTCGGCTCCGAAAGCCTCCAAGATGAAGAGTTTGTCCTGTTCATCTATATGATCTGACATATTATACAGACGTCGCCACCTATATAATATGTCAGGGTCACCAAAGGTAACACCATGAGCTACAAAAGCTCAATAGAATAGATCCTACCCGCTAACCCTTAACTTATAAACATTTGATAAGGTTTTCACATAGATCATGCATGTTTAACCAAATTGCTATCAATAATACATCCATATTCATTATACAAACTAACGTTGGTGCCCATAGTTTTTCTGAGTTTCTCCTACGTGACTCATCGTAAACCGTGTCACCATTTCCTCCTTTCTTTTACCAAATCAACATTTACAAAATCGTTTTTAACACACCCAACCTCGGTTCCGCCGTCCCGGGTTCCCATTAGCACACAAAACATTGCATTGGCTCCTCTCCGCGAATAACCAAGCTACACACCCAACCTCAGTTCCGCCGTTCCGGGTTCCGAGTATCCTTACAATGGTTCTGCCATCCTGGGTTCCCATTGGTGCACACACACAGAGACAACTCACATTATGCTACCACAACTGGTCATAATGTAGTTTCAAAAATATTTCCTTCTTCGAAACACGTTTTTCCATTAACCACACCCTAGGTGTCATGTTTCTAACTTTCTTGACTATGGTGTCTTATTTTCATGCATAGACTCCGCGGAAGGACTTTTCACATAAGTAATCATAATCATTCATTGAAATCTTGAAACTAAACTAGCAATATCATCTTACCTTATATTATTTAGCATGCTCAAATCACAACTTTAAATCATAACGCCACATGTACGGATGCTTTTGGAGTGGAGACCACTTATACTTTATGACATAACCACAAGTAATGCTAGTAATCCTAGTAGCATATTTGCTTTCTCATAGCTATTCCTAAGACCAAAATACAAATGCTTACAATCAAGCGTCAATTTCTATCTTTCAAAATTCGTTCTTTCTTTTCTTTTGTGAGAAGTTGAACACAACATATGTTTATTGAAGTAAATGGCATTTATTCAACATTCTTATACATCCTTTAGCAAAATAAATTTACTAGCTATCTTTTTTGCATTTCAAACATTTTAAGCAATTAATAAGCTTTATATACACTTAGAGAAAGTAAGTTGAGATTTTCTACGTATACGAACTTTATACTTAGAGAGAGTGGTAAGAAATATTCTACCGTGCTTCTTGGCGGTAGTGACGGCTACGAAAAGTGAATCGTGTTAGTAATTTATTTTAATCAACGGGTATCTGTAATATTAAAGTGGGGAGATTAATAAGTATTTAATATCATAGAGCTCGTAATATAATTGAGATAAGGACGGGAGTGCAATTATAATTCTGTAGTGGGGTGAATTATAATTAGTGAAATAAGAAGTAGAATCCTGGTGGGATTAGGTTTTCTTATTTACACTGGGAGCCCTGACTTATTACTCCTTAGGTCCCTATCGTAGCCCTATATATATACGTTATGCTCTCTAGGTCAGATGTACGTTTTTCTATTATTCACAAAATAGAGGCAGACTTAGAGAGGGCAAACAGATCGCGAAAGAGTCCACACTCAGTTCGTGTTCTAGACGTGCAGGGAATACGATAGAAGATCGTAAGGTACGATCGAGTAGTAATCGTGGTTTATAGCAAGACGTGCTATAACAAGTTCAACCAGCGATCGTGTCGCAGGGAGTTGTGGTAAAACCCTAATTCCGCCTTGTAGGGTTTTTATTTTTGTTGTCTAATCTGTACGCGTCATTACTGGGTCTTGGGGATTCGGTTTCCCAACAAATCGGTGATTGGACGGAGTAACTTCCTACGGTGGTCTCCCAGTAGCTTCGAAAGAGAAATGTTTCTCTCGAAACTTGGTCTTGACTAAGAACTACTAACTTTTGGAACGAAAGGGTGGTCGAGTGGCGGTCTAGGATGAGTTTCTTGAAGAATTTAGGAAGAACTTCAAGAAACTAAGAACTTAGCTAGAACAAAGTAAGAATTCAAGAATTTTTCTAGAGAGAAAAGTTGCTAGGTGAAGGTGTGAGTTGAATGGTGGGTGGAGGGGTCCTATTTATAGAAAAATTTGGCTCCCTTTCTCTCCCCCCATGGCCGGCCCTCTCTCTCTCTCTCTCTCTCTCTCTCTCTCTCTCTCTTTTCTTTCTCCCATGGATTTGTTCCATGGACTAGTCATTTCAAGCATGGCAAGCCTTCCAAGCATGCCAAGCAATGTCAGTTCCATTTTAGGCCATGACTTAGGTAATTATGAAGGGTTTTAAGGCTTGTCAGGTCCTAGAAAGGTTGCTTGCAAGAAAACACAAAATCATTGGCTTGGTTTGTACTTTGAAAGGCTAGAAATGGGTTGGAAAGTGTACTTTGAAAGGTTAACTTGTGTAAGTAATCAAAACACATGCACACACTCCACCTCTCTCCCTCACTCTCGGCCCGTCTCTCTCTCTCTCTTGTACTATGCACATATATATGTCTATGTATGTGTGTGTGTGTATATATATATATATATATAAGTACACTGAATTACAACATAGTCCAATTAGGTCTATGGAAGAGGATATGATTGCGCTAAGGCATTCAATGAGAAGAACATTGTCCAATGGTTAAGGTTTTTCCTAGAAAGTGCATATATGTATATATAACTATATATAGGCATGTTTAGAATAGGCTCTGAGGTGTATATACCTATATACAAGCACATATATGTACTTAGAGAATCTAGAAAAGTAACTTTGGTGGGTAATTTAGGGTTAGGCCTATTAGTTTTAGGGTTGTAAGTATGACAAGACTAAGGTTGCTTCTTTTGGATGCCGAATGATGACTTACTTTGTATGACTTGTCTTGTCATAAATATACATTCATTGGCCAAGCCTAATATCTATTGTCCAATGGACAATATTTCCCCTAACATTTATTGATCAATGGTTAAAGGAATATTGGATATAATTATGGTTTGAAATGACTAAACATGGAAGAAAAATGATTACTTCAAAGGGTTCATGTAACGAACCTGAATTTTGGTCGTTAAAAATTTCGTTAAATATGTGAATTTTATTTGAATTTCCTTAATTTCTTTGAAGTGTGTCAAAATTAAGTTTTTACCCTTCAAATTTCGTTTCTTGGCACTTTAACCCATTTGGCAAGCCTAGTTAGTTTCTAACCGACGTGTTGGAGAAACCGAGCTAGCAAGCCACCGAATTACTTTTCCCTAAACCGCAAAATGACCGTTTTGCCCCCCTTGAACCTTTTGAACTTTTTGAACCCTGGACTTGAAATTTTAATATTCATTTTCTTTTAATCAAATTGGTTTATTTCTTTGTCCATTGGACAATAGATGTTAGGGAAACTATTATCCATTGGATAATAGAAACCCCAATTCTTTATTTTAAAAGTATACTTGATTAAAGTACTATGAATAGTAAAAAGCAACTTTTTGATTACTTTAAAGTACCTTTTTGGATTATTTTATTTTATAATCTCCCTAGCAACTATTATCCATTGGATAATAAAGGTTAGGGTGGTTATTATCCATTGGGTAAAAGGTTCATCTTTCAACTTAGTACATGGGTTGATTAATTTAATATTTTCTTTTTAACCCCATGTGCCAAAGTACCAATTATTTTAAAATAAAAGTTACCTAATAACTATTGTCCATTGGACAATAGAAGTTA
>BPLS01000451.1:620425-652988 GCA_019656275.1 Rhododendron kiyosumense
GGAACCCGGAACGGCGGAACCGAGGTTGGGTGTGTATGGCTTGGTTATCCGCGGTACGGAGCCAATGTCAAATGATTTTTGAAAGGCTTGGTTATCCGCGGTACGGAGCCAATGCAAATGTTTTGAAAGGTTGTTTTGTAAGTGGAAAAGGAAGACACGGTCTACGATGAGTCGCGTAGGAGAAATCGAGAAATCTTGGACACCAACGTTAGACGATTAAACGAATATGATTATGTGATTGTTAGTTGTAAGGTTGGTGGGTAAGATTTTCCTATTGAGCGTTGTAGCTCATGGTGTTGCCTTTTTGGTTACCCTGACATATTATATCGGTGGCGACGCTGGTATAATGTGTCAGATCTTGTAGATGATCAAGATGGACCGTTCACTTGGAGGCGTCCGGAGCTGAGGAGCTGGCTAGGATGAAGAAGCAAGAGGAGCTGTAGTTAGGAAACCTTAGTTTCCTTTTTGTTGAATAAATGTACCCTTTGAAGTATTTTTGATGTAATAAACTCTCTTTATTATGTAATAAAATGTTTCATTAACGTACCCTGATTTTGGGGGCGTTACACGAACCAAGCATATCGACGTGAGGTTTCACAAGGTGAGAGAGTTGATTGATGCAGGTGATTTGATACTGGAAAAGGTGCACACTTCTGAGAATGCAGCTGATATGTTGACAAAGACGGTTACTGCAGACAAGTTCGAGCATTGCTTGGACTTGGTTAATGTCTCCCGGTGCTAGGAAAAGGGAGGCATCCCCCTAACTTACTGGATGGTGATGATTATCTTCTGAATGGGTGAGAATAAATTCGCCAAGGTGGAGATTGTTAGAATTATGGCTCATGGATCCGTAATTGGGGGTGCGGGGGCAACGCGGTACGGTACGGTACGTACAGGGGTATTTTTGGGATACAGACCAAATACCAGATTAGGGTTAGAATAGAGTCGGTATAAATACTCTATGTTGTAAACCCTAATTCATTACTGTGATAATAAAGAACAGCAGCCGCTCTCGCTCCCGTGGACGTACCCGGTTTTGGGGAACCACGTATATCTCTGTGTTTATTCTTTACTGTTTATACTCGTAAATCGTGTGCGTGTGTGTCGATCCTAACATAGTCAATGGTGCTCCGCATGCCGTCAAAGAGAGACTACTATAGATACCCCAATCTGGATCTCCCACTTGTTGTACTTCATTTTTTGGTTCCTTGTTTCCCCGATGACGAATTGGATCAAAAATAGTCTTGAGAATGAAAAGGCTTGAGCTTGGAGTGAGTGGAACCCATCCTAAACCCCAAAACCCTGACCTCAGGTTTGACCATTGTGCGTTGAACTGGTTCTCACTTGCGGTGTTCCATCTACCAGGTGTTGGTCAAAGTCAAATCCTTGACTATTGACTAGCGCGTGGGTTGGTCGGACTCTCGCGCGCGCTGGTTAGTGCCTATCCTTATCACATTTTTTTAGCTGAATTTTGTGATGATCAGGGGTTTGCAGAGCTGTATAACCCCATTTTCGTCGACAGTACAATGATTTGCAAGGTTTGGGGTGCACCACCCTCACAACCACTTCCCTCCACCTTGTTGGCTTATCTCTCCACCATGGGAGGGTGGCCAGCCTTGTTGGCTGGTTGCCAAGCCAAGTTAGACACCAACCTAGCACCTCCCAACCTCCTATAAGTACCCCATTGGTCTTCCATTACAAGGGTTACCAAAATTCAAGCAAAAAAGGCTACACAAACCCTAATACACTTGATATTCTCTCACTCTTGCTGTCTTTGTAGACACCCTATTCTGGACTATCCGGATCAGCACGTTCGCGGTCTCTTTTTGTTACCCCGATGATGATAAACGGTCGAAAACTCTCCGAGGTCGATGGAAGGTCGTGAGCTTTGAGTGTTGGACCCTCCTCTTTCAAACCATTTCAAACCCCTTCAGACCTTTCAAATCCAGAGCCAAATAAGCCTCAGCAAAACCATACCTTGCTTACGCCACCTCCTTCTTGGCGTGCGCAAGGAATTTGCCACATGTCGGACATCGACCGTTGACTGAGTTTGACCTGGCGCACGGCAGCTTGTAGATGGCGTACGGAGGGTCAAGGCCGGTCAAATCACCGCTTTTCTGTCACGTGCTCGAAACTTTGTAACTGCCAGGGTACACTGCAGAGCCCCCTGATCATTTCATTCTGCAGGGGATGCCCCCTCTCTCTCCTACACACCCCATCAAGGCAAGTCCCATGCATTTAATGCATGGGAGGCTCCCCTCTTAACCTAACCAGCCCTTAACCCAACTGATCAGGCCTGATCTCAGTCTCTCTCTCCACCATTAATACCCCCTTTGCATTCATTTGCAAGGGGTTAGCACATTCATTAACCAAGGTCCTCCCCCTTTTCTTTCTCTTGCCCTCTCTTCTCCATTAAAAGAGCAAGGACAAGAGGAACACCCCTCTCCACTGATCAACCATCATACACCCTCCATCTTCAACCTCCAAAAGCTCACCATCTCTTCTCCATCTCTAGCACCAAAGGTATACCACCTTTGTGCTGCTTTCTGTTTTCAGCCCCTGAGGGGAACCAGAAGGGTTCTGGCTAGTAACTGATACTAGTCCAGACCCCTCTCTGGTAAAATAAATCAGTCGTAGTGGCCAAGCCATGGCGCACGCCAGCCCTTCTAAGCCGTACGCCACCTTTGGCTGTACGTGCACGGTTGGCGTGGGGATCATGAAGAGCCCATTCATTACTCATTTCCTTTATGTTATCACCTTCTAGCATGCTAATAATCAGTTTATTGCTTTCTGTACTTTAGAGCTGTGTAAATGTAGCTTTCAATACCTGTGTCCTTTTGCTTTTAAGGCCTCTGGGGTATTTCTGGTCATGTTCCAGAGCCCAGATGATGTAAAGCTAGACCCTGGTTAGAGTGCACGCCTGGCGTACGGCCCCCATGGGGTGGCGTACGGCCCCCATGGGGTGGCGTACGGCCCCCATGGGGTGGCGTACGGCATGTTTGACACGAGCCAGTGCTTGGCCCTTACATCACAGTTCCATTTTGGCCTCTTATTCCTCCCCACTCTGTTTATGGGGTTTGTTGTGCTATTTTCATGGCTCCGAGCCATTTCTTACGTCTGTCTGCCTGTAATATGTACTTGAACTATATCCTGAACTGCGTGGTTTGTCTTGGGTGTGCACTGGTCCATTCCAGAGCCCAGAGGGTTGAGGGTAGGAGCTGTAAGAAATCAATAAGGTAGTGTACGCCAGCCTTAGGGTGGCGTGCGCAGGGTCTGTTGGCGTGCAGTGGTTCTGCCATGGCGTGCCAGCATGTCGCCTGCCCACGCGTCCGAAGAGCAGCGTACATCATCTCGTTGAACTCTTTACAGCGCTTGCTCTCAATCTATGTTCTTACATTTAATTCAATTCAAGCAAGCAAATCATCATCCATAAACATTTTGTCATTCAAACTGCAAGCTGTTACAGTATTAATCCCCATCAACTGTTCCCCCGCCCTAACTGGCTAAAAATGATCAAATGAGAGAAAAATGCAAACGTTTTACAAAATGCCCGAGTAGAGACCGATCTCCGGATTGGGCGAGAGGGGGTGCCATAAAACCCTTCCCCTCTCGTAACCTGGCTCCCGAACCTCAGATATCGAAGGTGACGACGGACCAGTCTACGCCTTTTTCAAATCAAATCAAACCCCTTTTCAAATCAAAGCAAAATGTAGCAAGCGTTCTCGAGTTCAGTTCCTTGGGTGCCTCATCGCTAAAACCCGAGTGGCGACTCTGAATCGAAGCATTTCACCGCGCCGTTTTCTAAAGAGGGCCGTAAACCAAAATCGGGCGATTTTTGGAGAGTGTGCCCACAGTCTTCATACACTCATTTTGCCACCACCACCTACTTTTTCAAGCCATTTTCAAACACTAAATAATTTGCTGCCTGTTTACTATTTTGATCCCTGGGGGGGAGGGGCTAGCAGGGCCAAGACTGGTAAGCCCTAAAGTCAGCAGGGTTACAAGAACCGTCCACTGGAGTTCCTATGCGCGTTGAACCCGCTCATGCGCGCGACTTTCCCAGGTTACACGCGACAGTTCTCGTGGGGATAGAATTGTTTTCTATTTTTGTAATATGTTAAATTACTAAGAGGCATAATTAAAATTAATCCACTGTTAGCATGCTAAAATTTGTAGCTTAGGTTTAGTTTGCTTATTTATTTGCTTTGGAATGCCCCTGGGATGCTTCTGAATATGTCTCAAAGCCCAGGCATGCAAGAACAATTCCTAGAAGTCCAGCTAGGACCAACGCGCGAGGCTTCCACTTCATCGCGCGCTGGTTAGTCTATTTCCAGAAACTGCCTTTGCATGGGCAACTTGGTCCTCGGCCTCTGTTTAAATGCCCTCACTATTTAGGGGTCGTATTTTGATTCCATTTAGCCTGTTTGTAATATTTGTTTACTTTTCAGTACATATAAATTGCTTGGTTTGCCCCCCGGGTGAGCACTGGTCATTCCAGAGCCCAGAAGGGGATAAAGCTCAACCTGTTGGTAGGATATCAACTCGCGCATGATGGAATGGGTCTGGCGTGCGATGGTCGGCTTGCATGCATGTTGATCCATGCATGCAAGTTGGTCACTGTTCACGTCAAATTCATACAAAAGCACTGTTTTGATACCTTATCCATCCATGCTATTTTCGATCACATCCTGTAAACTGTTACAATTTTAATCCTTGATTAACTATTTCCCCGCCCTAATTGGCTAAAAATCAATTAATAAGAGAAGAATCACAAATATTTTTACAAAATGTCTAAGAAGAAACCGATCTCCGGATTGGGTGAGAGGGGTGCCATAAAACCCTTTCCCTCTCATAACCTGGCTCCTGAACCCAGATATGGTTATGACGGACTGGTTCCTTCACTTTTTCAAATCAAACAGCACGGCAGGTGCTCCGAAATACGGTTCCTTGGGTGTCGGACCTTCAAACTTGAGTGGCGACTTTGTATTTTTGCGAGCACTTGCCATCTCGCTTAGCGTTCTCTCGACCCGGCATTTTCTCGGGAGAGGAACAGAATCCTTTCTCCTGAAAATTGCACGCTACCCACAGAGGGTTTGAGAATAAGAGCTATGGGTTTGACCTCATTGGCTCGAGCGTGTCTTGGAGTTGCGCGCGCAGGTGTGAACAACATGAAGTGACTTGTTCAGTGCATGCTAGTTTCTTCCTGCGCACGTCACTTCAAAACAAGGGCCTCCCAGTTTGTTTTAATTCCCACAACAGTCTGTTCTCATTCGATACTAAATGCTTTTGCATCCATGCTATCTATTACATCCTGCAAACATGTTACAACTTTAATCCGCATTAAACTGTTCCCCTGCCATAAATGGCTAAAGAATTGATTAATCAAATAGAATCGCAAACAAATATTTTCGAAAATGTCTAAGTAGAGACCGATCTTTGGATTGGGTGAGAGGGGTGCCTTAAAACCCTTCCCCTCTCGTAACCTAGCTCCCGAACCCAGATATGGTTATGAGAATTGGTGCTTTCACTTTTTTTTTCAAATCAAAGAAGCGCGGCAGGTGCTTCAAAATACGGTTCCTTGCGTGTCGGACCTTCAAAACCCAAGTGGCGACTCTGTATTTATGAGCGCTTGTCATTCCGCTTAGCGCTCCCTTGAACCGGCATTTAGGAAAGGAATGGAATCCTTTTTCGAAAAGGGCACGCTGCCCACAGAGCGTGGGGTTGTCGGGAAATTTTTTGCAGAGAGCATTCTTAGTATTTTGGGGTAGATCAATACACGGCGGTGATTCATTTGCTTTTCTTGATCATCTTTACTTTGACTGAGGGGAGCTCAGTAGAATAGCCCATCCTTGTGAAAGCTAGAAGGAATTGATGTAATTGGATGGAATCCAAACCATCTGCTGGAGATGAATCGGATGCCGGTTTTGAGATATGGGGTGGAATCCATGCCATCTTCTGAAGACAAGTTGGACGCCGATTTTTGAGATTGGGGGGGGGGGGGGGGGGCACAAGGCCAGTAACTGGAGCGCGAAGCTTAAGATGAGAGAACCGAGGCATGGAGCCAATTGCAGTCATGAGGTGAGAGCCTAAGGAATCGGAGCTTAGAGCTTGATTGAATCGAGGCGTAAAGCCGGTTGGATTTTGATGGTCTGTGCCCGAAGCTTTCCCATCATAAATTTTGGCGTAGAGCCAGAAGATCTAGGCTCTGGACCGATCAATAAAATCGAGGCGTAGAACCGGTTGATTACAATATTGACCTGCTTCTTGAGTGAGAGAGAGATGCAAAGCATAGTATGTGTGATGATGATAATGGTTAGATGTGAATAGATATGCTAATGATGATGGTTATGCAGACTTGATGTGATAATGGTGACGCAATATGATGGCCTGTGCGTGTGTGTTTGATTTAAGCGTAGAGCTTCTTTCAAGTTCTGGACTTGAGCATTCAGAGCATAGAGCTCAAGCATTCAGAGGATAGAATTCAAGCATTCAAAGTGTAGGCTTTAAGCATCCAGTACGCAGTGGTTGGGCATTCAAATATAAAGCTTGAGCATTCAAGTATAGAACTTGAGCATCCAGTACACAGTGGTTGGGCATTTGAAGAGCTTCGAGCATTCAAAATGTTGGATTTTGAGCATTCAAGCGTAGAGCTTGAGAATAGATGATATCTTGTTGGTTGGTACGGCATAAAGCTGGTTGAGATAGCAGGCATAGAGCTGCTGAGCTATGGGCATAGAGTCGCTGTGATAGTGGGCGTAGAGCCGCTGAGTAGTAGGCGTAGAACCTCTGAAATAATGGGTGTAGAGTTGCTGAGTAGTGGGCGAAGAGCCAATGAGTAGTGGGCATAGAGCTGCTGGGATAATGGGCTTGAAGCCACTGAGTAGTGGGCTTGGAGCTGCTGAGTAGTTGGCTTAGAGCCGCTGAGGTGGTGAATACGGGCGTGGAGCCACTGAGTGATTGAAGCTGCTAAGATGATGAGGGGTTGTTAGGCAAGCTTAGAGCTGCTGAATGAGCTTAAAGCTACTGAGATGGTGAGCTTAGAGCTGCTGAGATGATGGGCGTAGAGCCGTTGAGTGATAGTAAGTATGAAGCTTTTGAGTATGGTGGAGATGATGGGCGTAGAGCCGCTGGGTGATTTGATAGTGAGTAGGTATGAGACTATTATAGGTTTAGAGCCGCCAAAATAATGAATAGGGGCGTAGAGTTGCTAGATGTATGGGTATGAGTGTGAAGCTACTGAGTGTAGGGCTGTAAAGCTGCTGGGTGAATGAAGCTACTGAGATGGTGAGCTTGGGGCTGCTGAGTGATGGTGAGTTTGGAGCTACTGCTGAAGGAGTGAATACGGAGCTATTGAGGCATCGAGTAGAGTTGTTAATTGATTCAAGCATGAGCTGTTGGGAGTATAGAGTTGTTGGAGTTGCTGGGTGATTATGATGGTGGGTACGGAGTTGCTAAGATAGAGATGCTGAATGATAATGAGCATAGGGCTGTTGAGATGACAAGTATAAAGCTACGTACAGCCACTGGGTGAGTGTAGTTGGAGCTGTTTGATAGTGAATGGACATAAAGCTGCGGAGCATGGAGAGCGCGGAGTTGACAATGATGTTTGAGATTCCATATGCTCGGGGATGCTCCCAAGGCTGGTTCTGATCACGTTGCATTTACTCAGGAGTACCCCCAAGGCTATTTCCATAATCTTCTATCATTTATTCTGTTGGTCAAGGACCCAGAATCCCATAAGGGCTTGAGTTGGTGCATCGAGCAAAATCTGATGCTGCTATGAGAGATTGATTAGAAGGGCAGAAAATAAATTCAATGACTGAAGTATTGATCTCTCGACCGAGGAATCGAAGTCTTGGCCGTGAGAAAGCCAAAAGTCAGGAAATCGATTTAAGTTAAGTCTGATCAATTTAACGGGCCATTTTATCTTTCTTCCTCAACTTCTCCTTCTTTCCTCTCGTCCGAGCGATCTCCTCTGTTCCCGTCACCGCTGTTCTTGGCACCGGTCACCATTTCTCTTCCTTGGTTCTCTCCGATCACCGCCATCTACCACCACTCTCACTTTGTTGCCAGGGCTTCTTCACCTCCTCCTCCGGTCGACAATACTTCCGGTGCCCCTTTACCTTCTATTGCCGTACCGAGAGATTCGAGCAAGGCTTCGGCCGTAAGGCCACAGTTCTTGGTGGGGTTTTGAGTACCCGCATCCTTCGCTCAGCTCGTCATACACCCACTGTTAGGGGAAGCTCTTCGCAGCCCAATCTTCCTGAGACAGAGTTCGAGACCCCTACTGATGCAGGCAATGATGCCTTGCCACCGTTTAACGCTGCCACATATGTCCCTCCAGTTCACATAATCGGGCATGGCGGTTCATTGCGATATCGTCCCCCTCTGAGTGATGTCCCACCTGAGGTTTTGCACAGAGAGCTAGAGCAGCACTTTGGCTTTACCAATGTGAAGGTAAATTTTTCCCTATCAATAGTATTGCTCGTATAAGATTTTATGAAGCAATGATTTGACATTTTGAACATGAAATTGGGTTTTAGGAATTGCCCCTGTATAGGCGATCTTGCTATCGTATTGATCTTCTTTTGTATTTTGCTCGGCAAACGAGAAGCTGTGCATGTGGGGAAGCTGTCCCCAGGTTTACGAGTGGTACGAGAGGCTTCCACAGGGTGCTAAGGATGCAGTCATCTTGGCTGGTTTCGAGCACTTGATACTCGGCTTCCACCTTTTGAAGGCAGAGTTGAGCTTGACTACGGCGCTAGTGGAGCGGTGGTGGGATACCACGAATATATTCCATTTCCCCGGGGTTGGAGAGATGACAATCACACCGCTCTGCTTACAGGTTTGAGAGTTAGTGGTGATCCTCTTCCACTTGACCCACAGCTCCATGAACATGAGGGTGCCTTTGATTATCTTTTGGGGAAGACCCCTAATGTATCAAAGAGTGGTCATGTTACCTACTCATGGCTCCGGGCACAGTACGATCGGGATGGTATTTTGATAGAGGTATCTCTTTCTCAGTTGGTGCGAGCCTTCCTCTTTTACCTTATTGGACAGACCTTGTTTTGCAACAAAGAGAACTCGGTGCATGTTCAGTTTCTTGCTCCTTTGGTGATAGCGGAGTTCCACTAGGGGACTCCTGCTTTGGTTATGTTGTACGGACATCTGAGCGCTTGCTCCCGAGAAGTTAGTCTTTCATTGGGCGGACGTCACCGCGTTCTTGAGGTATATGCTTGAGCTTTCTTCATCATTCCTTTATTTCTTTAATTTTTATAACTCATGCTTGTCTTTACCTTCGTCTGCAGTTTTGATCTTTTGAGCATCTGTTACAGTTTCCTCCTCCAACTAGGCATGGGGAGCCCAAGTTTCTTCCACAAGCGGCTCACTGGCTGAAAGGAGTTCGGAGGACACGGTCACCTGCTATGGACCTACTGGTTTATAGACGAGTTTTGGACCACTTGGCGGTGGATCAGGTATAACATATTTTACCCTTTTATCCTCATGCTATCTTCCCATTTTGTTATACTGATGTTATTTCTCCTATAACAGGTGCATTTTGATCCCTGGGACACCTTGCTCGATGACGCTCCTCTAGAGTTGACCTCAGCCTATGCCTTGGATAGCCAGCATTTCCTCTTGGAGGGGTCTTTCTCGAGGGCTTAATACCTCAGGGAGAGAGTGGCAAGCCAGTACTTCCCGTGCTCAGAGGCGTTGTAGTTTGTTCCTTTCCTTCCTCCAGCTGGTATGAGGTCGACTCATCTTTTAACGGGACAGAGCTCGTTGCTTGCTCTCAAGAGATAGTTAGCCACAGATTTTCTCGTAGCAGGAGATTAATCGGCCTTTAGCCTGGCCTCGCTGGCTTTTCCTACTATTACCACTACGGTTGCTCCTCCTACTTGGCCACGGGCCCTTAGCTTCATCTTTTTTCATAATGTTAACAGAGAAGAGGAGTGCTTGATGCTAACTCCATGTGTCACTCAGCACTACATGCTTCCTACTAGAGTTCAACAAGTAATATAGTGGATTTCAGTTGTTTTGGATTTCCATTGGTATGCTTTGTTATGAACACCATAATTTCCTTTGCAGGTGCCTGCTGACATAGTTCAAGAATGGTTGCATGCATTTCAAAGTGTAGAGGCCTTGGTTCGGAGGCAACGCAGCCGGATAGCTGAGGTATGTATTCCTTTGTTTTCCTCTTTACCATTCTATTTTGGTATGAACCTGAATGTCTACATTCCGTACTTTGCAGCTTGAAGCAGAGTGGATGCCGACGGTGTCTGCTACTTAGAGCGTTAATCTCAATAAGGGAGGGAGTACCAGAGCTGGTGATGGAGGTGTTGAGGCTGATGATGGAGGTGAAGGGCGGAGGATCCACGTTCCAGTTCCTGAGCGTTTCCGTCCTTCCTCCTCTCGACATGCACCCAAGAGGGGCCGTGGGCAGTAGTTTAGCCTTTTTGTTCTTGTATTTGTTAGTTCCAAAATAGACAAGAATATGTATTTTACGAAGCAACCTTAGCATGTTTGGCAAGTTTGTAACTTAAACTCATGTTTTGTCCCCAAGATGATTTAGGATTTGTATGGAATAGCTTAAAACTTGTTTCGACCTGATATTTGCTATTTTGAATGAGCAATGAAGGTTGATAACCCCCTGAAAATAATTTTGTAGTAGGACTGCCCTTTGGTAGGTAAATCGAAACATCGGCCAAGGGATGGATTGCTCGGCCGAGAATTCCATTCTTCGGCCGCTATTTTTATTCCCTAAAGAAGCTGGACTTTTTGTTTTAGCCAAGTGGCGTTCTTCCCTTCTTTTGCTTGAATCTGATCTATGCCCTTTGTTTGCTTTTGTCTCATCCTATAGTTTCTTTGCCAAGTTTTAGGATTTCTAGGATAGCTCCTCCCTTATGTTGACGACCTTTGAGTCAAAGAGGACGAGCAATGATTCTCGTGACCTTTTGTTTTAGTCAATTTTTTGAAAAATGACTAACTCATCTTTTGCGAGCTCAATACGCAGGGTTAGCTATGCTTATCATTGAGTACAGACTCCTTTCCTTTTCTTCACATGTTTGGGCCGTATCTCAATGTGAGATTGCCTATGTATCCCAATCAAGGAATCAGGCTATGAACGTAGTTCCAAAATCACAACTTTTGAGGTTGGGTTTCCACTCTTGGTTTTTCTTCTCACATGCTCTTGATTTTGCCAAGGTTACCTAATGGAGGTCGACTCCCTAGCGAGCTTTTCTTTGAATGCCTAGGTTGCATTTTTTTGCATTTTCTTGCACTACCAGGCTTTTGCTCTTACTTTTGCTTGGATTTTTGAATTACCCAACGAGCATTTCTCACAAGAGGGTTTTTGTGTTTTGGTGGAGATATTTTTCTGAGTTTCCTATGTGTTTGTACTTTCATGATGGGCAAGCTAACTCTAAGTGTTCTTGCGGAGATAACGTCTTCTTTCTAAGTTTTGGAAAAACCTAATTCTAAGCAATCAAGGCTCTTCCTTTATTTCCTTCTTGTTAACAACATAAAGAATTTGATTCTTAAAATCCCCTTTCTTTGGCAAAGAGATTGTAGTGTATCGCAATTGCAATTTAAGAATCAAATAATTTATTAAGCATAAAATGGAAAGATAAAATAGGAATTTGTTTAGTCATAGAAAATGCCCAAACAGATGCCCAAAACATATCCTAGCTTGTAAAGACCTGTATTTTTGAAAATTATTTAAAGAATTTATTAATGTCAGAATATGAAATAAATGAGGGATTTATTGAATTATATGATTTGGGGTCGATGTGAGAAGATTGTTAGTAGGGGGATGTAAGTGTAATTTGAGTGTGTGCTAGTATATATATAGGTGTGTGTGAGTGTAGGGGATTAAAAATCCCAAATCTCACACTCTCTCATCTCTCTCGGCCCCTCACCTCTCTCTCGGCCCTCCCTCTCTCTCTCTCTCTCTCTCTCTCTCTCTCACACACACACACACACAAAAACCCAACAAATCAACTTCAACCCTTCATCAACCGACCTCAAATCCTTCACCTCTTTGCGTATTGGAGCTCGTATCACGTTGGTAGAAGCTCGGTGTGTCATATTTGGCTCGGGGTTGATTTTGGAGGCCGAGGCCAGATCTCACGTTTGGAGCTCACTCACCAAGTTTGAGGTAGGGATTTCTCTCTCTTTGTATGTTCTTAAGTTGGTTTTGTACATGAAATCGTGCTTTGGTTGTTGTTGTTGTGGTCGAATTCTCGAAAATCTGCTCGAAACCACTTCGTATCGATACGAGCTTTTTACTGTATCGATACCATAAGAAAACAAAAGCTTCAGAATTTCCGATAAGCTTCCTGTATCGATATGCCATTTTGGCTGTATCGATACCAGGAGCTTATGGATAGTTTTGCCACATTGTTCCAAACTTTCTAGTTTTGAACCCCATTCACTTCTAACTTGTTCTAAGCACCTCCAAATCAACCCAGAACGTGGTTAATCCTATTCGTTGAGTTCATGGGATATCTTTGCTTTTTTTGCCCTTGTACAGTAGAATTTTACTTTGAATACCCCTTGAATCACAATTGAAATGAAATGACACAATTGAAATGAAATGACACATTATGTAAGTACGAGATTCATGAACACTTGATGCTATGTCATACAAGGAGTGAGTTGAGATAATGAGTTTGGAAACAAAATAGAAATATGAATTGAGATGTGAACCGTCTACTTAATATCAACCTCCCTCGTTATATTCAAATCGTGAAATCGGAGTTTTAGGAACACATGTGACAAAATACAACACAAAGGATTATAATCGGCATACGGGGTCTTGGTACCCGGAACTTAAGACGGATGTACAGGGTCATGAGCATCCGGAATGTAAAGTAGATGAACGGGGTCACGAGTACCCGGAAATGTATTGTTAGGCATATGGGGCCCTAAACCCGGAAAGTTTCGTAAGTCCACTGTTCGGCGTGTTAGTGGAGAAAGAATATCTAACATTGGGGGATCGATGAGAGACGTATGGGGTACATAAGACCCGGAATGTAAGACACATAATGGAGGAGTGAGCGAATGAAATTTCGAATGGAAAGGGGAAATGTAAAGGATAACGAAGGGATTGACTAGATCGATCAATGGTAAGTGAAGTACTCCTTAAGTCTTGAGTTTCTGACATGAAGTTAGCATTCATTTGCATTCGCTTTTGTTGTCCCAAACTTCATTCTTTTTATGTCAAAATCTTCTCATTTGCATACAAGGCTTGTAGAGATTTTGTAACGCCCCGAATTTTGGAACGTTAATTAGGCAATTTTTGTTGAAAACTAAATAGAGTCTAGATCGATATTATATCATAACCCTTACAAAAGTACTTTTATTCAAAAGCAAAAGGGAAACTAGAGTTCCTATCTATTGCTCTGCCTGTTCCTCCATCATAGCTAGCTCCTCGGCTCCAAAAGCTTCCAAGGTATAGAGTTCACCCTGTTCATCTATAAGGTTTAACACATTATACCAGCATCGCCACCAATACAATAGGTCAAGGTCACCAAAGGTAACACCGTGAGCTACAAAAGCTCAATAGAATAATCCATACCCACTAACCCTTAACTTACAACATTAGAGCATAATATTAACGAATTCTACATAGTACATGCATATCTAGCAAAACAATTAACAATCACACATCCACATTCACTATTCAAGTATCGTTGGTGTCATGATTTCGGTGTTTCTCCTGCGCGACTCCTCGTAGAATGTGTCCATCTTTCTTATACCAAATCAACATTTCCAAAATCGTCATTTTACACACCCAACCTTGGTTCCGCCGCGCCGGTCTCTCGAGTATCCTCACAATGGTTCTGCCGCGCCGGGTTCCCATGGCGCACACACACACACACACACCACACAAAGGGCCACCATATCCGGCCACATTACGGTTTCCAAAACATTTCTCCTACCTTTTATTAACAACACCCTAAGTGTCATGTTTCTACTTTCTCGATTTCTGTGTCTCATTTTCATGCAAAGACTCTGCGGTAGGACTTTCCACGTAAGTAATCATAAATCATTCATTGTAATCTTGAAACTAAACTAGCAAGATCATCCAACTCTATATTACTTATCATGCTCTAATCTCAACTTAAAGCATAACGCCACGTGCACAAATGCCTTTGGAGTGGAGACCACTTATGCTTTATCACACAATCACAAGTAATGCAAGTAATCATATATGCATTCTCTTAACCATCCTTAAGATCAAAATACGAATACTATCAATCAAATCTATATTTTGAAAATCTGTTCTTTCTTCCTTTTAGGGAAGTTCAAAACAACACATGTTTTTCCGGAAAATAAAGTCGATGTGTTCAATATACTCCCCTTACTTTTCAATCATTTAGTAAAACACTTTTCAAGTTCTCATGGATTTCAACATAAAAACAATAAATCATATAGTTTAATTATTCTTAGAGTGCAAGGATAAACTACGTATACTTAGGGAAAAGAGGTATGGAAAACCTACTATTCTTCTTGGCGGTAGTGATGGCTACGGAAAGTAAGTCGGCTATCGGACGGAGTAACTTCCTACGGTGAGCTTCCGGTACTTTCGAAAGAGAAAGGTTTTTCTCGAAACTTGTTCTTGACTAAACTTCTCAACTTTTTGGATTGAAAGGGTTGTCGAGTGGTGGGTTAGTAGCGGTCTTGGATGATGTGGGCAGCATGCCCTTTAAAAGGATTCTGTTCCTTTTAAATGCCGGTTCGAGGGAGCACTAAGCGGGATGACAAGTGCTCACAAAATACAGAGTCGCCACTCGGGTTTAAAGGTCTGACACCCAGGGCACCATATTTCGAAGCACTTGCCGCACTAATTGATTTGAAAAAGTGAAGGAACCAATCCATCATAACCATATCTGGGTTTGGGAGCCATGTTACAAAAGGGGAAGGGTTTTAAGGCACCCCTCTCACCCAATCTAGAGATCAGTCTCTACTTAGACATTTTGAAAACATTTGTGATTCTTCTTTTATTAATAAATTTTTAACCAATTAGGGCGGGAAAATAGTTAATCGGGGATTTAAAACTGTAATAGTTTGCAGGATGTGATAGATAATAGCATGGATGGCATGAAACATTGAAAAATGGACAAGATAAAGTTCAGAATCGTGACTGGATGTCAAACAGTGCCCTAGTATGAGTTTGTCACAAATAGTAGCCAACTTGCATGCATGGATTTTCATGCATGCAAGTCCTCCATCACGCGATAAACCGGCCCATACTATCACGTGACGATTGACATCTCCCCAACAGGCTGAATTTTATCCCCTTCTGGGCTCTGGAATGACCAGTGCTCACCCAGGAGGCAAACCAAGCTGTTCATATGTACTTTATGTAAATAATTATTACAAACAGGATGATCACAAATAAGATACAACCTTTAAACAGTGAGGGTGTTAAAACAAAGGTCAAGGACCAAGTTGCCCATGCAAAGGCAATCTCTAGAAACAGCTCTATCAGCGCGCAATGGGCCTAACTGGACTTTCAGGAATTGCTCTTGCATGCATGAGCTCTGAGACATATTCAGAAGCAACTTAGGGGCATTCCAAAGCAAATAAATAAGTAATTTGAGGTAAGCTAACTAGTTTTATCATGCAAAATAGTTTTCCAGTTTCAATCATGCTTCACAATGACATATCATACTATAAAAACAG
This sequence comes from Rhododendron kiyosumense, assembly GCA_019656275.1. NCBI lineage: Eukaryota > Viridiplantae > Streptophyta > Magnoliopsida > Ericales > Ericaceae > Rhododendron > Rhododendron kiyosumense. The sequence continues at coordinate 636,116 of BPLS01000451.1, forward strand.
GAAATAACTAGCATCCTATCCCACGAGGACCATCACGCGATGACTGGTATAGTCACGCGCTTGACTGGGTCCGTTACGCGTAGGAGAACCAGTTCATGGTTCTTGCAACCCTGCTGACTTTAGGGCCAGGACTGGTATTGATTACCAGCCTCGGCCATGCCAGCCCCCCTTAGGGATCAAAGCAGTAAATAGGCAGTAAATTATACCTTTTGCTTGAGTGATGTGAAAATGGTTTGAACAAGGTGATAGAGCTTGTGTAATAAGTGTATGAAAATGGCAAGAGTGAGGGAATATCAAGTGTATTAGGGGTTTGTGTGGCCATTTTTGCTTGATTTTTGGTAACCCTTTGAAAGAATAACCATGGGGGGTATATATAGGATAGAGGAGGGTGCTTGGTTGGTGGCTAACTTGGCTTAGCAACCAGCCAACAAGGTTGGCTAGCCTCCTTTGGTGGAGAAATGAGCCAACAAGGTGGATGGAAGTGGTTGTGATGCTGGTACTACCCAAGCCCTGCAGAATGCGTGACCATCACGTGATGGAGTGATATCACAAAATCCAGCTGGAAAAAGGTGAAAGGGATAGGCACTGACCATCGCGTGATGGAGTGATATCATTGTGTGACGCAACTATGAACTCGTGCGCTGGTCAACAGTCAAGGCATTGACTTTGACCAACACCTGGCACATGGATCACCGCGCGAGAGAACCAGTTTAACGCGCGACTGTCAAACCTGGGTCAAGGTTTTGACTTCGGGTTTTGGGGTTTAGAAAGGGCTCCATTCACTACAAGTTCAAACATTTTCATTCTCAAGACTGCCTTTGATCTGATTCATCATCGGGGAAACAAGAAACCGAAAAATGAAGTAAAATGATCGGGAGATCTAGATTGGGGTGTCTACAGATGAGTTTCTTAAAGAACTCAAGAAAAAAACTCAAGAACAAAGAAGAACAAAGTAAGAACACAAGATTTTCTAGAGAGAAGTTGGAGGATTTGAAGGTGTGAGTTGTATGTGAAGTGAAGGGTCCTATTTATAGCAAAACATTGAGCTCTCTCCCTCCCTCTCTTGGCCAGCCCTCTCTCTCTCTCTTCAATTCTCCCATGGTCTTGTCAAATCATGCTTGAAAGCATGCCAAGTATTGTCACTTCCATTTTAGGCCATAGCTTAGGTTATCATGAAGGGTTTTTGACTAGTCTTATCTTAGGAAAGGCTTGCTTGAAAGAAAGAACAAAATGATGGCTAGGATTGTGTTCAAGAAAGCCTAAAAGGAACAAACTGGGGTTGAGAGCTTCTCTCTCTAGGAATAGAGAGAGAATGCACTCCCCTGGTGTTATTCATCTGATTTTGCTCAAATCATCCCCAAATCTGATATATAGAGGTAATGTAAGCTCTAATCAGAACTTCTCAACTTCTGGGTTTTGTTCTTCAACAACTGATTTCCACACCAGGTGAGTGGAAATCATCGTTCTAATCCAACAATCCAGCCGTGGGTCTCAATCTCACAGCGGAGAGTCTCTCTACACCCAGTCACCTTGGATTGAGTGCGCTCAAGAACAAGCACTGGCCAATCATGGTGGGAACCACTCCGTACAGATCTGGTCCAGCTCCATCAGGTGGTTCTCTTTCTCACCTGTTCAAGCTCAAACCCGCAAATAAATCATCATTTCCAAGCCGGGGCTACCGAGGGTCAACCATGACCGCAGCTTTGAGTACAGATCCTCATGGGTAGGAGCTTAATGGGTTTGTTTCTGTTCAATCGGGCATCGCCAGAGGTGTTGGTTCCTACTGCCTCATATGTGCTCGAACAGAGGCACGGCAGTAAGACCAAATCTCCAATGAATTTTGGTTGTACAGAGACCCCAGTAGGACCAAACCTTCAAACCTCAAACAGCAAAGGTATGATCTGTTGGTATGAATTTGTGCATTGGGCAGTTAAAGTTGACTGCAAATCCGATTAAAAGACCTCAAATGGAGTTTGTGTTGCACATTGAATCTAGGTCTTGAATTTGGGTTCACTAGTTGCACTGAATTCTTACTTATTTGTTTTGGCTAAACCTATTTGGTCATTGCTTCTGCACTAATTTCGTGCAATACTTCGAAGATTGATGCTTTCGTGAGTTTTCTATACTTGCTGGGTATCAATTTCATTACTAAGCGCTACTGGCGCACACTGGTGGTAGAAGTTGGGCTTGTTGCTGGACTATTGGGCCAGTGGTCTGTTAGTATTTGTAGTTCGATCTAGGTGCTGCAAACACCTTGACATTGTGATTCCTGCTCAGTATAGTTACTGGGCTGATTGCCCAATTAGGGCTTTTTTGCCCAATTCAGGGCTCAAATGCTGTGCAACTTGTTGTGAAGCGCCATTAAATTCCATGATTCTTTGACTCTGGTAACCTGGTGCTTTAGCGTAGTGTGGTGCGTCTGGGCTGTCTTCGACTAGGTTGGTGGTCGTGCTTTGATCGAAAGGGGTAGCTTTGCAGGCTATCATTGATTAGATTGGGGTGGTGCGCTGATTGAAAGGGGTAGCTTGGTTTCATCTGCAGTTCGAGTGGCCACTTTTGGGGTTCCTCTTTCTGTCCCTCTTTTAGATTATGGCGAGCCTAGGGGATTAGGTTGAGGTTGTAGTAGTCTGGATGGAATGGGTGTGGTGTGTAGGGTGCTTGGGCAGGTAGCCTTGTCGGATGCCGTCATCTCTGGATCGAAACTCTCCTCAGTGCCTAGTTCCTCTGTAGTAGTTGTTCTTTTAAAAGTGGGTATTATGCTTGTCGCTCTGGGTTCGGTTGGAGTTTTAATATCGTGGTTTGCTTATCCCATCTTTGGAGTCTGTGATGTTTAGTAGTTGGCTGAGGGCGGGTTGTTTTCTGGCAAGCCTTTGACTTGGATGAGAAAGTATTAGGCCGGATGGAATGGGTGTGGTGTGCAGGGTGGGGCCCCCTATCGGATGCCAACATCTCTGGTTCGAATCTCTTCTTGGTGCCTTGTTCCTTTGTAGTAGCTGTTCAGCATTCCCTTGGGGCCGACTTGCTATGCAGCTGCTTGTCTTCTCTGATGGTTATCATTTGGTCATTTCTGCCCGTGATTATCTATTTTATTTCCTAGCCTGGCAGGATGTGCCAAGTAGTAAGCTTTCATGATAGTCTACTCATTTCACTTCATATCATACCCCGTTGTACTATCCTTCCGCTTAGATGGATAGTGCAGCGGGGGTATGCTCACATAGTACTTTTGTTATCTTTCGTAAATTACTATACTCACCATGTGGGTTGTGCATGAGTTATCGCACTTTTTTTTCAATCTTCTTTTTTTTCATTTTCTTTTCCTCCTGGGGTATGCCCCTTATAGGCTGTACATTCGGTTAACCCTTTTTTAATTTCAAGCTATTTTACCCAAAAAAAAAAGAAAGCCTAAAAATGGGTTGTAAAGTTGTACTTAGGGTTGAGTATGAAATTGGATCAATAGGTAGCTTGTGTGCGTGTCCAACACATGCACACACTCATTCATCTCTCTCTCTCTCTCTTTTGGCCTCGCTTTCTCTCTCCCCCCTCCTCTCTCTCTCTCGGCCTCACTCACTCACACTTTCTCTCTCTAGTACTAAGAGTGTTTGTGTGTATATATATATATATATACTTATGTATAAATATATATATATATGTACACTAAAGTACTATGTAGTCCTATTAGGTCTCTGGAAGAGGAGATGATCATGCTAAGGCTTTTAATGACAAGAACATTGCCCCATGGGTAATATTTTCCTAGAAAGTGCATATATGGACAAATAGACATGTTTATAATAGGCCATGAGGTATATATACCTATATATAAGCACATAAATGTACTTAGAGAATATAGGAAGTAACTTTGGTGGTCAATTTAGGTTTAGGCCTATTAGTCTAAGGGTTGCATGCATGGCAACGCTAAGGTTGCTTCTTTTGGAAGCAAAACGATGACTTCCTTTGGTATGACTTGTCTTGTCAAGTTTATATACACATTGGCAAGACTAACTTCTATTATCCAAGGGGTAGAATTTTCCCTAACATTTATTACCCAATGGATAAAGGAATATTGGTGATAATTAGGGTTTGAAATGACTTGTCATGGGAGTAAAATGATTACTTCTATGGTCTAATGGCTCAATAGGGTTGGGAGGGGTTCATAAGTCTCAAAGATGGTCAAAAAGGTTCATCTAGGGTTAAGAGATGGTAAGTAGGAGAATTGGTGCTTAGGTTCCTCCAACTAATCGGTTAGAAACTTCTTCTATTTGCCAAGTAGGATTTCTAGTCAAGAAATATGATTTTTAAGGACTAAAATCTAGGTATGCCAAATTTATTAGATATTAAAAAGGAATTTACAAGCAATCCAAGTAATTAAAATAGAAATTCAAATATTTAAATGAACTTTTATTTACTGAAATTCAGAGTCGTTACAGATTTTCCTACTAGACATGTGTTTGCTCAACCCTTCATTGATTGGAAAACTTTTGAAAGCTAACAATGAGGAATTACCATGGCATATTTTGTAAAATCCTTTTGGAGATGTAATCGTAATTTCAATATATTCTTTTGACTTACTCTCTTTGGATTATTGTCTAAGAATTTGGGGCCAAAGTGCCAATATTTTAAACTTTTAAACTTGATTGTTCTCACAGATGAATTATGGAAAGTATTTTTTGGGTATTATGATGTATTATTGCGATGGACTATCATTGAAAATGTTATTATTATGTTGCAAATCCAGGGCGTGACAACTTGGTATCAGAGCATAGGTTTAGAATACTTTGAGACCGTGGGGAGACTATAGTCTCATGGGTTCAAAATCATAGCAATATTCTTTTCACATGACATGTGTGCTTGCATGAGTGAGTCAGTACATCGGCATGATATTGCATTTACGGTAACTTAGATTGTTATGGTGTTATTGACCCGCTTTTGGGGGAGTTAGAGACTTGATCTCACGATGGAACTGTGGTTGTTGTTGATAGTTGTAGTTATTGGTAGTCATTGTCATTGACTGTGTTATGCTTTCAATTCTTCTAGTACGATGCCATTGAGACATGAAATTAACCTTGCTAGGGAATTGTAGCGGCACTTGCAGAGTTGAATCTTTTGAATTAAGCACTTGGGGCTAACACGAATGACCGTGCCATGCAAGCGATGAGGGCGTTCCGCCATATGAAACCAACAGAGTTCGATGGGGAGAGTAGTGATCCTCTTGTGGCTAACCATTGGCTTGCACAAGTTCGTAAAATCTTTAACGCTCTTAGGATTACTGAAGATGACCTACGAGTGAGTATTGTGGCCATTCAACTTACCGGTGAGGCAAATGAGTGGTGGGAATCAGTTTTAGGAACAAGAAGAGATGCTAGAAGAGTGGCAAGGCCGAGTAATCGAACAAATCTCTCAGGCTCCAGAGACACAAGATGTGTGGGGTAATTTCCCCTATCTTGTTTAATCCCGTATAAGTATTCTTTTGATTTGGGAACATATCACCTTTCCATGGCATGCGTCTATCCTTTGACTTGAATTTGAACACCGAGGATTTCTAGACCATTTGTGTTTGTTGAGTAACCCTCCAAATAGTATTTGCCGAGACTATGAGTTGGTTATTTCAGGTTGTCATTTCATCCTTGACCTCCGTGTTTCGCGTTAAGGGAGGTTTGGTCTTGTCTTGGGAAAAGATTGGTTACACTAGTGATTGTTTGCTACATGTCGAGCATATCTCCATTCAAGTTCTTATTTTATTGCTCTTTTCTCTATGGTTTAGTTGAATCTTAATTGGCTTGAATAGATTATGATATCTACATCGATTACCACACGATCATTTCTAGTGTTACTCTATGCTATGAGAACCCTTATTGTGAGATCTCATGTGGCATATCTACTATTGGTTTTGACATACCCACCATTGGAATCAATGAATATTACTCATCTCACACTTTTGTTCTACTCCATACGTTTCGATTCATGGTTTAAAATCCCACCAGTCAATTTGGGATTCTGAAGCTATGGTTATAAATTTCTTAGTTTGCAGTTGTTAATCACTTGATCTCAGCTGTTACGACCTCTATCTGTTAAAGCTAGGTTAATGATGAAATCTTCAATGGCATCGTATCCTTTCGTGTTGTCCAATTTAAATCTTGTTGCGATTGCGGCCTCTTTCAGGTGTTTAAAAATTTGATATAGTCATCAGCCTTGGAAGTTCATGGTTTGTTCTGTACTGTTTCATTTCTACTTATCAAGAGTCATGCAACTTCAGGTATTGGTCTAAATTTGATTGTGCGTCTTTTGTTAGTTTGGCCCTATCTTTTGCATTATTCTCGTCACTTGTATCAGGATGTTCTTTTGCCAAAACGTATGCGCTCATTTCCTAGAATTGTGGAGTGGTAGGAAAATTGAAGTTAACTTTTCCAAATTCCTGGGTTTGTTGTTGTGAGTTGATCCATTGAGTCCGTAGCCCTTCAAAAAAAAAATCTCACATGTCTTATGTTATGCAAATTCATTCATACCGTTAAATATGGACCTACTTGCCATTGTTGCATACTTTGGCATCATAGTTTGTTATGATCCTTCAACCTTGAAGTTATGTGATTTGAACTTGTTTTCGTTTCGCATTAGTTGGCGTGTCTAAACTTCATTGATTGATTTGGATCTCAATGTTGCAGCAACTAGTCTATTTATTGGAAATTGCTACTCTATTCAAGTTCTTGTGTCGTAACACTCACTCAATGGAGCCAAATCTTACGATGATGTATTGATTGATAACAATTTGTGGTGGTCGTTCAATTCAAATTCACTTGTTGTAATTGCTTTATGTGACATTCAGCTTTGTAGCCTCGATTGTGGTTCCTCAACTCTAGAGGCACAAAACTCATGCTATATTGCTCAATTCCAATTTGATAAAAGCTTTGCTTATCCTTGGTATTGGACAAATCATCGATCTTGCATCAGCTTGTTTATGTAATGGCTTATCTTGCTTCTATGTGTTTGTCCTTGGTATTGAAATCAGTCATTTGCTAGAAGTCATTCATTGACTCATTTGGCTTGTGGAGCAATAGGAAGGTTATGGCTGGTTACTTCTAAGTTCCTCTTATTATCCTGAAATTGGTACGTTGGGTCTGTTGCTTGGAGATTTTAAAGATTTCACATATTCTTTAAATTCTAGATGCCTCATCCCCGTTCTTCGAGATCTTGATCGGTATTCGAGTTTGGAGCTCACTTGTTTCGTTTAAGATAACTGAAGGATTGTGTTGACCGTTGTCGTCACACTTGTCATTCGAAGTGGGAGAACCCACATATTGCGTAAAATATCGAAACATTGGGGTTTGTCTTGTTTGGGACAGAAAAGGGGAAGTTTATATTGCTAGAAAGATAGGATGTTTATCGGATACAGTGGGTGTTTTTCGGATACCTTGGCGACAACTGATGAAATCCAGTTGGGAGAGGCATTTGATCACCGCTCCTTCTAAATGGAAGTCTTGAGAAGTCAATTGGACTATTGGGTTGTATATATAGAGAGGTAAGATTACTACATTGGGATATGTGACTATATGTAGGAATTTTGTGATAAAGGGAAGCTTAGGATTGCGTACTGTTTGGCATTACGGCCGAAACTTTTGGGTATTTATGATGCGTTGTGTATACGAAAATTGAGAAAGTATGAAATGAATCTATAGCATGTGTTAGAGAGGTCCAAACCTGAGTCAGAAACTGACGTGTCCTATGGTGAGAATCCGATACGTATCCTAAACTTGTGTAGTCAAATGTTGAGAAGTAAGCCGATGTCATTAGTACGAGGTTACGTGGAAATGAGAGAACGAGATTAGAAAGATATACTCGAATTTGTTGTAGTTTGATTAATATGAATTTTTTGACGTAGACTTTGTTGGTGATTGAATTGTTGTGTGATGAGTAGCTTTACTGATGGAATATGTTGATATGTTGCGTGGCATGGTTGGACTTGGTTTATCAAATTTTGAGGACGAAATTTCTTTAAGGAGGGTAGGGTGTGAAGACCCGTATTTTTGAAAATTATTTAAAGAATTTATTAATGTCAGAATATGAAATAAATGAGGGATTTATTGAATTATATGATTTGGGGTCGATGTGAGAAGATTGTTAGTAGAGGGGTGTAAGTGTATTTTGAGTGTGTGCTAGTATATATAGGTGTGTATGAGAGTAAGGGATTAAAAATCCCAAATCTCACTCTCTCTCATCTCTCCCGGCCTCTCACCTCTCTCTCGGCCCTCCCTCTCTCCCTCTCTCTCTCTCTCTCACACACACACACACACAAAAAAAACCCAACAAATCAACTTCAACCATTCATTAACCAACCTCAAATCCTTCACCTCTTGGTGTATTGGAGCTTGTATTGTGTCGGTAAAAGCTCGATGTGTCGTATTTGGCTCGGGGTTGATTTTGGAGGCTGAGGCCCGATCTCATGTTTGGAGCTCGCTCACCAAGTTTGAGGTAGGGATTTTTCTTTCTTTGTATGTTCTTAAGTTGGTTTTGTACATGAAATAGTGCTTTGATTGTTGTTGTTGTCGAATTCTCAAAAATCTGCTGAAAATCTGCTCGAAACCACTCCGTATCGATACGGCAAAAACAGATACAGGCTTTTTGCCCGTATTGGTACCATAAGAAAACAGAAGCTTCAGAATTTCCGATAAGCTTCCTGTATCGTTACGCCATTTTGGCTGTATCGATACCAAGAGCTTATGGACAGTTTTGCCACATTGTTCCAAACTTCATGGTTTTGAACCTCGTTCACTTCTAACTTGTTCTAAGCACCTCCAAATCACCCCAGAACGTAGTTAATCGTATTCGTTGAGTTCATGGGGTATCTTTGCTTCTTTTGTCCTTGTACGATATAATTTTACTTTGAATACCCTTTGAATCACAATTGAAATGAAATGACACATTATGTAAGTACGAGATTCATGAATACTTTATGCTATGTCGTACGAGGAGTGAGTTGAGATAACGAGTTTGGAAACAAAATGGAAATATGAATAGAGAAGTGAACCATCTACTTAATATCAATGTAACAACCCTGATTTTTGGAAGGTAAAAATTTCGTTAAGTATTTGAATTTTATTTTAATTACTTGGATTGCTTTAAAAATTTCTTTTTAATTCCTATAGTTCATCGTAATTATATTTTTGCCCCTTGAAATTCGTTTCTTGACTTATAAACCCTACTTGGCAAGCCTAGTTAGTTTCTAACCGACTTAATGGAGAAATCGAGCTAGCAAGTCACCTAGTTACTATAGATGAACCTTTTTGCCCATCTTTGAACCTTGTGAACCTTTTCAACCTTAGAATTGAAAATTTATTATTTATTATTTTGGTTATCTTCTTTATCCAATTGTCAATAGATGTTAGGGTTATCTTTGTCCATTGGACAATAACTCTCCTATTTAAATATGTTGATTAGTACATGGATACAATATTTTATTTTATATATGCACATGTGCAAGTACATTTATTCATTGTTTATTGGTTAATCTTCCAACCCTCCATTGTCCATTGGATAATAAAAGTAAGGGAAAGTATTACCCATTGGATAATAACCAACATGGTACAAGGCTTTGTTTTAATAATCAAGTCTTGGATTCCCATGTACTCTTATGCATTAAAATATTGGGATATCCTCATGCTTTAAAGGACAACTTTGATTACTTTAATATAAAAGTTTCCTAATAACTATTGTTCATTAGACAATAAAAGTTAGGGCATTTATTATCCATTGGATAATAGGTTGGTCTTTCAACCAAGAACAAAGGATTGATAAACTAGTCTTTTTCTTAAATTCCCATGTGATGAAGAACCTTTATTTTAATATGTGTTGTACCTTGGACTTAAAAAGCCCCTAAGATTCTTAAAGTACTCTTTTATTATTTTATGTTGGGGTTTGGTACCCAATTGGATTAGTTTAATGGGAAGTTTTACTACCTAGAGTACATTAGTACACTAGTTTATTTGTTTAAACCAACATGTGCTTATTAGTTGTTCAAATCTTAGCCTTTAAGTCTCTTGACTCAAGTACTAAGTACTTATTTTTTTTATTCCTTATCTTTCTCATAATATATATATGTGCAAGAGGAGAGAGGAGAGGACCGAGAGAGAGAGAGAGAGGGAGAGAGAGAGAGATGCCGAGAGAGAGAGAGGGAGGGAGAGAGAGAGAGAGAGGAAGGAAGGAGGAAAGAAGGAAAGTTGGTTGTACCTTCCTTGATCTTCCCTTGTACTTAAAATCCTTGGTGTATCTTCCTTCTTAGCTAAGAAACTACCTCCATTGTACAATTATCAATTGTTTAAACAAAGAATATTGTACAATTTATTCTTTCTCTTCCAAAATCTTCCAAGATCAAATAAGGTACAAATTTAGTCATTCAAAGACTTTTACCCATTGGACAAAGATTGCTAGGAGAAATATTATCCATTGGGTAATAACCAAGACTTTGCCTATAAATAGAAGCCATTCCAAAGCATTTCAATTCACACCTTCAAACAATTGCACTTCCTTCTCTCTAGAATTTCTAGTGTTCTTATTTCAAAGTTCAAGAATTCTCCTTGTTCTTGAGTTCTTGAGCAAAACCACAAAACCACTTCCAAAACCACTTCTAAATCTTTAAAGTAGCTTAGTTAAGTTAGTAAGTTGTTTCTAGGAAGAGAAAAGATCATCTTTCTTCCTTTCGAAGCAAACCTACTTTTCTAAGTATAAGTAGTTTAATCTTGCCCATCTAAACACTAGTATCGTTTCAAATCATACGTTAAAAGATTAGTATGTTGTTTAGAAGTTACTTTGATCATAGATAAGGTTATCTTTTAAAATTGGAAATGCATGATTATGTTGCTTATGGTAATTCAAGCATGCTAGTAGTAAGTAGTTTGGATGATCTTGTTGTACTAATTTCAAGGCTTCGATTGAATGCATGTTTGTATGTAAAGTCTTACACCACGGAGTCTTGCATGAGAACGAGACACGAAAATTGAGAAAGTAGAAACATGGCACCTAGGGTGTGGTTTAACAAGAAAGATGTGTTTTCCGAGGATGAAAATATTTTTGACACTACATAATGACCATTCCGAGGGTATTATGTGAGTTTTGTGTGTGTGTGTGTGTGCGTGTGCCAATGGGAACCCGGTGCGGCGGAACAATTGTGAGGATACTCGGGAGGCCGGAACGGCGGAACCGAGGTTGGGTGAGTAGCTTGGTTATCCGCGGTACGGAGCCAATGCAATGTGTGCCAATGGGAACCCGGTGCGGCGGAACCGAGGTTGGGTGAGTTAAAAAGGAGTTTTTGAAAAGTGATAATAACGACATGGTTCACGATGAGTCAATATCAACGATAGTTATAAAGCAATTGTGGATGTGCTATATGTTATTGTCTATTGTGCTGTGAATATACGTATCATGTAGAAATCGATGTTGGTAAGTAGGATTTTACTATTGAGCCTTCGTAGCTCATGGTGTTACCTTGTGGTGACCCTGGCATATTATATGGGTGGCGACGCCGGTGTAATATGTCAGACTTGATAGACGAACAGGGCGAACTCTTCACCTTGGAGGCGTTCGGAGCCGAAGAACTCGGTAGGATGGAGGAACAAGAGGAGCCGTAGTTAGAAACCTTAGTTCCCTTTTGTTTCCTATTTTGTGTTTCAAATACTCTTACGAGAGTTATGTTGTAATAATGAGCAGTGACTCACTTTATTTCTGTAATCAATTATCCCTTTAACGTACCTACAATTAGGGGCGTTACAATCAACATCCCTCCTTATCTTAAAATCATGAAATCAAAGTTTTGGGAACATGTGTGACAAAATACAACACAAAGGATTGTAATCGGCATACGGGGTCTTGGTACCCGGAACTTAAGACGGATGTACGGGGTCATGAGCACCTGGAATGTAAAGTAGATGTACGGGGTCACGAGTACCCGAAAATGTATTGTTGGGTGTATGGGGCCCTAAACCCGGAAAGTTTCTTAAGTCCAGTGTTCGGCGTGTTAGTGGAGAAAGAATATCTAACATTGGGGGATTGATGGGAGATGTACGGGGTCCACAAGACCTAGAATGTAAGTCACATAGCGGAGGAGTGAGCGAATGAAATTTCGAATGGAAAGGGGAAATGTAAAGGATAATGAAGGGATTGACTAAATCGATCAATGGTAAGTGAAGTACTCCTTAAGTCTTGAGTTTCTGACAAGAAGTTAGCATTCGTTTGCGTTCCCTTTTATTGTCTCAAACTTTATTCTTTTTATGTCAAAATCTTCTCATTTGCATACAAGGCTTGTAGAGATTTTCCTACTGGGCACGTATTTGCTCAGCCCTTCATTTTTCAGGTATAAATTTGGAGTTGTTGCATGGAGTGATGTGCATGCATTGATTGGAAAACTTTTGAAAGCTAACACTGAGGAATTACCATGGCATATTTTGTAAAATCCTTTTGGAGATGTAATCGTAATTTCAATATATTCTTTTGACTTACTCTCTTTGGATTATTGTCTAAGAATTTGGGGCCAGAGTGCCACTATTGTAAACTTTTAAACTTGATTGTTCTCTCAGATGAATTATGGGAAGTATTTTTGGGGTATTATGATGGATTTTCATTGAAAATGTTATTATTATTATTATGTTGAAAATCCATGGCGTGACATAGCTTGAAACAAAAGTAATGTCTAATGTTTTTGCCGTGTCATGATCTTGCAATTACTGCAACATCTCTGGGTTTGCTCCTTTTTTCTTGCTTTTCACAGTTTTATACTCTTCTTCACCCTCTTCTTTGCCAAACAGAATCTTTGGGTCAAATTCAGCTAGCACCTTGATCCAGTCTTTGGGGACGAGATATGAGTTTGTTGGTTCTTCTTCCAAGTCATTGTCAGTCTATTCTTGATCCAAGAAGATTTGCATCCCAGGGTACCTTTGTTTGGTGGTTGGATCTTCCCATATATTTGCGAAGCCGCAAAATGGGAAATCCTCGCCTTCTCTTACAAACCAACCATTGAGTGTTTTTGGGACCACAAGTGCCTTCTCCTTGATTATGTTTCCTTTTGCCCTAGCCTTTTCCATGCTTTCTTTCTTTCTTCTTTTCTATCTTGGCCTCTTTCGGGGTGTAGCCAAGACCAAAGGCATATTGATTGTGTAGGAAATCAACCATTTGTGGGATCCCTTACGATCTTTTGTCTAAACCCAATCTAGGAAAGTAGTTCTGCTCTTCATCATTCGTATGGCGGGGGTGCTTATGTAAAAACTTCCCTCAGTAATCAAAGCTTGTACGGCGGTTGCTTCCTCAAGACTAAACCCAATAAGAAAGGTTTCCTCGGCCCCTACTTCTTGCACAGGTGTATCGGAATGAGTTCAGATTGATGAGTCACCTAAAATGGTCACGACCCTTCCGTCTACGGCAAACTTAACTTTTTGATGTAAAATGGAAGGTGTTGCTCCAGTGTCATGCAGCCAAGGCCTTCCCAGCAAGAGATTGAAGGTGGCTGGTATGTCCATGACATGGAATTCCACATTTCTCTTGATCTTTTCCACTTCCACTGGTAGGGTAACACACCCAACCACTCTTCTCTTTGAATTGTCATACCCCCTTACGCCTTGGCTTAAGGGGCATATGTTAGTAGTATCAACCCCTAACTTGTCAAGGGTTCTTTGAGGGTGTAGACACCCTATTCTGGACTATCTGGATCAGTGTGTTTTGTGGTCTTTTGTTACCCTAATGATGATAAAAGGTCAAAAACACTCCGAGGTCGATGGAAGGTCTTAGGCTTTGAGCTTTGGATATTCCCTTTTCAACCCCATTTCAAATCCCTTCAAAGCCAGAGCCATATGGCCCCCAGCAAAACCTTACTTGCTTACGCCAGCTTTCACTTGGCGTGCGCCAGGAAACTGCCACGTGTCGGACATCGACCGTTGACTCAGTTTGACTGGCACACGTAGGTCTATAGATGGCGTATGCATGGTCAAGGCCGGTCAAATCACCGCTTTTCTGTCACGTGCTCAAGACTTTGTAACCACCTGTAGACACCCTATTCAGGACTATCTGAATCAGCACGTTTGCGGTCTTTTGTTGCCCTAATGATGATGAACGGTCGAAAACGCTCCGAGGTCGATGGAAGGTCTTGAGCTTTGAGTGTTGGACTCTCCTTTTTCAAACCCATTTCAAAACCCTTTCAAACCCTTCAAATCCAGAGCCATATGAACCCCAGCAAAGCCTTACCCTGCTTACGCTAGCTTTTACTTGGCGTGCGCCAGGAAATGGCCACGTGTCGGACATCGACCGTTGACTCAGTTTGACTTGGCGCACGGTGGCATGTGGGTGGCGTACGCATGGTCAAGGCCGGTCAAATCACCGTTTTTTCTGTCACATGCTCGAGACTTTGTAACCACCCCAGTACAGTGCAGAGCCTCCTGATCATTACTTTCTGCATGGACGTCCCCCTCTCTCTCCTACACAACCCATCAAGCAAGTCCCATGCATTAAATGCATGGGAGGCTCCCTCTAACCTAACCAAACCCCCCTAACCCCAGCTGATTGCCCTGATCTCAGTCCCTCTCTCCACCATAAATACCCCCCTTTGCATTTATTTGCAAAGGTTAACCACATTCAAGAAGCCAACTATTTCCTCTCTTCTCTCTCTTGTTCTTGCTTTCCCCATTGAAAGAGTGAGAGATAGAGAAACTCCATACACCCCACACCACTGATCAGTCACCATACATCCTCCATCTTCAACCTCCAAAGCTCAAACCATCTTTCCATCTCTTGCACCAAAGGTATACCACCTTTGTGTGGCTTTCTGTTTTCAGCTCCTGAGGGGAACCAGAAAGGTTCTGGCTAGTAACTGATACTAGTCCAGGCCCTTCCCTGGTAAAATAAATCAATCGTAAGGGACAAACCATGGCGCATGCCAGGTCCATCAAGCCGTACACCATCCATGGCTATACGTGCACTGCTGGCGTGAGGATCATGGGTTGTCTGTTTATTTGCTTACATCTTGTTTATCATCATTTTAGCATGCTAATAACCAGTTTACTGCTTTCTGTATTTTATAGTTGTTTCAATGTAGCTTTCAATACCTGTACCTTTGTTGCTTTATAAGGCCTCTGGGGTGTTTCTGGTCATGTTCCAGAACCCAGATGATGTAAAGCCAAATACTGGATAACATGCAAACATGGCGTACGGCCTCTAAAAGATGGCGTACGGCATGTATGCTAAAGATCAGTGCCTGGCCCTTACATCATAGTTCAATCCTGGCCTCTTGTTCCTCCCCACTCTGTTTATGGGGTTTGCTTTGTTGTTTTAATGGCCCTTAGCCATTTATTATGTCTGTACATGTACATAAACTGTCTTATCAACTGCGTGGTTTGTCCTGGGTGTGCACTGGTCCATTCCAGAGCCCAGAGGGTTGAGAGCAAAGACTGTAAGCAATCAAGAGGGTAGTGTACGCCAGCTCTTAGGTGGCGTGCCAGGGTATGTTGGCGTGCAGTGGCTAGGCCACGGTGTGCCAGCATGTTGCCTGCTCATGCGCCCGAAAAGCAGCGTACACCTCCTTGGTGAAACTGTTTGCAGTGCTTGTTCTCAATCTATGTTCTTACGTTAATTCAATTCAAGGAAATCATCATTCATAAACATTTTGTCATCTAAACTGCAAGCTGTTACAGTTTTAACCCCCATTAACTATTCCCCCGCCCTAACTGGCTAAAAATGATCGAATGAGAGAAAAATGCAAACGTTTTACAAAATGCCCGAGTAGAGACCGATCTCCGGATTGGGCGAGAGGGGTGCCATAAAACCCTTCCCCTCTCATAACCTGGCTCCCGAACCTCAGATATCGAAGGTGACGACAGACCGGTCTGCGCCTTTTCAAATCAAATCAAATCTTTTTAATCAAAGCAAACGTAGCAAAAACGTTCTCGAGTTCGGTTCCTTGGGTGCCTCACCGCTAAAACCCGAGTGGCGACTCTGAATCGAAGCGTTTCGCGCTGCTTTCCAAAGAGGGCCGCACCCAATTTTTACGGACAAAAATACCTTTTGGGGCATGTGCCCACACCACCCCAGTACAGTGCAGAGCCTCCTGATCATTACATTCTGCAAGGGATGTCCCCCTCTCTCTCCTACACAACCCATCAACTAGTCCCATGCATTTAATGCATGGGACTCCTCCCTCTAACCTAACCACACCCCTTACCCAGCTGATTAGCCCGGATCTCAGGCCCTCTCTCCTCCATAAATACCCCCCTTGCATTCATTTGCAATGGGTTAACCACATTCAAGAAGCCCAAGCCTTTTTTCTCTTCTCTTTCTTGTTCTTACTTCCCCATTGAAAGAGTAAGAGATAGAGAAGCATCCCATACCCTACATTACTGATCAGTCACCATCCAACATCCATCTTCAACCTTCAAAGCTCAAACCACCTTCCATCCCTTGCACCAAAGGTATACCACCTTTGCGTGGCCTTCTGTTTTCAACCCCTGAGGGGAACCAGAAAGGTTCTGGCTAGTAACTGAAACTAGTCCAGGCCCTTTTTTGATAAAATAAAACAATCGTAAGAGACAAAACATGGCTCACGCCAGCTTTCTCAAGTCGTACGCCACTCATGGCAGTACGTGCATTGCTGGCGTGGGGATCGTGGTTTGTCTGTCTGATGTCTGTATTTCATGTCCATCACCTCTTTAGCATGCTAATAACCAGTCTATTGCTTTCTGTATTTTAGAACTGCTAGTGTAACTTTCAATACCTGCTTCTTTCTTGCTTTATAAGGCCTCTGGGTTGTTTCTGGTCATGATCCAGAGCCCAGATGATGTAAAGCCAAACACTGGACAATAGGCAAGCATGGCGTACGGACTCTCAAGAGTGGCGTACGGCATGTAGGCTAGGT
>BPLS01000451.1:667988-689821 GCA_019656275.1 Rhododendron kiyosumense
TATAGCATGTAACCTTTTTATAGCGTTCTTTGCGCGCTGTCTTTAACATACTTTTAATAGCATTCTTTGACCGCTGTTGTAGATGAACTTTTAATAGTGTTCTTTGTCCGATGTTGAACGTCAAAGACTTTTAATAGCATTGACTAATACAGTGTTCTTTAAAACACTATCTTATACTTTCCATAGCGTTCTTTGCCTACTATCCTATACTACTTTTTATTGCTTGCAATGAAAGCTATATTAGCCAATTTTTGGCCTTTTTTTTTTTTAATATTCTATAATACCAATATGCTAGTATTTTCAAATAAGATTATGGTAATTTCATTTAAAAAAAAAACAAAAATGAAATATTCCATTCAACACCAACTATATCCAAACGTCAATGTATAATATACAATTCAACCATTGAATAAAGATTCATTACATTAGCGGGAAAAACAATTCTCCTACAAAAACTACATAAAAGGGTATGACTAATTAGATGATACAAATGATAAAACTTCCCCTAGTTCAAACAGTGATAGCAAGACTTCAATTTCAAATGTCTCTTGTAGTAGAATTTATAGCTTGGGTGGTAGACAAGCTGTTGTTACCAAGTCTGTTCTGTCTAATGAGGAGGAAGCTCTAGTTTCAGCTATTCCATCTGTTTCAGATTGAGCTTTGGAAAGTGAAGGGGAAGGTACTGAGTATGTTAATGTTGGCTTGGTATCTCATCCAGCAGCAGCTTCCAAGGATAAACCTGTGGTAGAACTTAGTAGGTCAAAGAGTAATGTCTCCAAAGGAAAGAAGAAAAGAAAAGAATTTCTTCAAAAAGTAGATGCCGTGGGCATGGTTAGCAGATTTCAGTCTAATCCAGGATAAGAACATTGGACTGCAGTGAAACATATACTCAAGTATCTAAAAAGGACTAGAGGTCATATGTTGGTGTTCCAGTTAGATAGTCTGGTACCTCATGGTTATACAGACTCAGACTTTATGTCAGATAGGGATTCCAGAAAGTATACCTCTGGATATGTGTTTACCTTGGGAGGTGGAGCCATAAGTTAGAGGAGTATCAAACAATCTTGCATTGCTGATTCTACCATGGAGGCAGAGTATGTGGCAGCTTCTGAAGCTGCCAAGGAGACTGTTTGGCTTAGAAACTTTTTGTTGGATCTCGAAGTGGTCCCTTCAGTGCAATCAGTCATTACACTCTATTGTGACAATAGCGGTGCAGTTGCTAATTCGAAGGAGCCAAGGACTCACAAGAAGGGCAAACACATTGAGCGTAAGTATCATCTGATTCGAGAGATCGTACAGAGAGGTGATGTTGCTGTGACCAAGATTGCATCGGCGAACAACCTGGCCGATCCTTTTACGAAGAGCTTACCAGCTAAGACTTTTGATAGTCACGTAGAGGGAATGGGAGTGAGATGCATGGCAGTATGGTTTTGAGTATTAGTGGGAGTTTGTTAGAAAATTATACTAAAAGTTATGTTTTTGTGTAATGGATTAATATTTGATTGCTATTTATTAATCAGTTTTATCTATTTTTGATGAGAATCTTTTACGGGCAATGTTTGCATAATATTATTGTATGTTGTGCATGTGTGTCTTTTATTTTACAAAGTAGATGATCTGGTGTG
Organism: Rhododendron kiyosumense; assembly: GCA_019656275.1. Taxonomy (NCBI): domain Eukaryota; kingdom Viridiplantae; phylum Streptophyta; class Magnoliopsida; order Ericales; family Ericaceae; genus Rhododendron; species Rhododendron kiyosumense. The sequence goes on from BPLS01000451.1 coordinate 669,614, forward strand.
TAGAGTTCGGCTTACACACAGAAGATTAGATCATCAGTTCTTGTGAAATATAAGATATGGTTCGCAGTCTTAGATGGAACTGGACACACCATCGGTAGGACTGTAGTACAATGTTTAGTAGGTCTGTCTTGACTACAGGGAATGGTCTAGTTCTAACTCATTGTGCTAGTACACTTTGTGTGTATTGAACTAGGACCGCATTGAGGTAATTGTCTTTATACTAACTTTATAAGACAATTGGAATCTCATGGTTATTATGAATGCTTATACTCTTAATCCAAAAAATAATTATTAGAGGTGTATATTTAATGTTGTTGACTTTGATTCATTAAAGAGTGAGATCTTTATACGGTCAATAGTCTTGGTGGGTTGGGTCGCAACATTATGTATATGACAACTATTAATTATTAATGGAATCCACGTCCTGATAGGGATTGATAATACCCCTTGAGTAAGCTTATAAGTTTCGATTATGTTAAACCCCGCAGGTGCATATTTGTATCCGACATATCGAATAAGTTAAGCGGATAGTCTCAAGTTAAGATGTAGATTAAGTGGGAGATTGTTAGTAATTTATTTTAATCAACGGGTATCTATAATCTTAACGTGGGGAGATTAATAAGTATTTAATATCATGGAGCTCGTAATATAATTGAGATAAGGACGTGAGTGCAATTATAATTCTGTAGTAGGGTGAATTATAATTAGTGAAATAAGAAGTAGAATCCTGGTGGGATTAGGTTTTCTTATTTACACTGGGAGTCCTGACTTATTACTCCTTAGGTCCCTATCGTAACCCTATATATATACGTTATGCTCTCTAGGTCAGATTAACGTTTTCTATTATTCACGAAATAGAGGCAGACTTAGAGAGAGCAAACAGATCGCGAAAGAGTCCACACTCAGTTTGCGTTCTAGATGTGCAGGGAATACGATAGAAGATCGTAAGGTACAATCGAGCAGTATTCGTGGTTTATAGCAAGGCGTGCTATAACAAGTTCAACCAGCGTTCGTGTCGCCGGGAGTTGTGGTAAAATCCTAATTCCGCCTTGTAGGATTTTTATTTTTGTTGTCTAATCTATAGGCATCATTACTGGGTCTTGGGGATTCGGTTTCCCAACAGTTCGATGGTGATCAATGGCAGTGATCTAGGACGTCTCCATTTTCCTTCTGTTTGCCGTGAATGAAGAATAAGAAAGGAAGTAAAATAGTGGTGATGGAATGGTACCTACTGGAAGAAACAAAGGAGGGAAGTTGATCTTTTTCTTTCTCTAGCCGAAAAGGGTAGTGTTGGCTGGGAAAAGAAGTAAAAAGGGAGAAGGGATATTAAAAGGGTTTTGGATTTTTGCATGGAAGGTATTAACTCATGAACAAACATGAGTTGTCTAATGTTGAGGGAATTGAAGAGGAAAAGAAGGGATTTGTCTCCTCCCTCTCTGCCGAAAAATGAAGGATGAAGATGGTTTGGGTTTGGTCCGATGCAACACATGCACACACTAGGTAAATCACTCATCGGGCGCACACGCATACGAACAATTACGGAATAAAATTTAGTGTGACGACATAAATAATTTTTTTGCATTAAATAAACTAACGAGAAAAATAATATTTTTTTGTTTTGATAATAATTATTATTTATTAAAAATACCAGGTCTTTACATTCATAGAGTACCAAACACTTCATTTTTGTGGCTCTAGAAAGCCGAATGATAGTCGAATTCATTTCAATCTCGTCTAACCTCATACGTTTTCTATTCACTTTACCAACCTCGAGTACCTTCTATAACGCCCCAAGTAGACAATTGGCCCAATACCTTGATTTTGATCTACAAGCCACACCACATGGCCCAAAAGCTTAAGCACAAGGTACTAGTAGTAGCCCACAAGGTTTGTTATATGCCCAAAATCATCCATGTAGACTCCCAATGTGGGACGGGGTTTTACAATCTCCCCAACTTTATAGCCTCACGCCCTCACGAGGGGTTGAGCACTATAATCACCAATACTAAGCAAATCAATAACCAAATCCAACCAAACTCCAAAGGCCCACATGGTCGTGTACATGGATGGCTCTGATACCACCTGTAACGCCCCAAGTAGACCATTGGCCCAATCCCTTGATTTTGATCCACAAGCCATACCACATCGCCCAAAAGCTTAAGCACAAGGTACTAGTAGTAGCCCACAAAGTTTTTTATATGCCCAAGATCATCCATGTAGACTCCCGATGTGAGATGGGGTGTTACAGCTTCATTCAATTAGTCTTGTTAGGTTAAACATTCCTCTAATTTGACAGCGTTACAACCTAACATCTCATCATCCAAGCACCTACGAAGTATGCACTATTACTGCACCAATAAACACCTAATACTCTATTCTATCTAAAGAAAGGACCAATCACATTCTTAATTATGTTCCAAGACTTCTACTCCGCCATTACTCAAGAATCAAATTCACTCGCATAGAAAACTTCTAACGGTCCTGCTCACCACAAATTTCACAACTCACAAATCTCTTTCTTTCCACTAAGTAACCATAATGACTTCTATGTTCCTCAACGACATTCATAACAATTATGACCAACCCACAACAATGACGACAACATCCATTTCCATCACCCTTAGTAATATCGCTATCACTACTGTCTCTTTATCATACTCGAACAAACATGTCATCCTAATTGTATACCTCAACACGTTCTCCACTGTTGCCAGTCTACGTCTACATCACCGTATACACATCGTATACAATCTGTACACTCACATCCTTCAGCTCATAACGTTTCATTTCCCCACATGCCTATCACTTTAAAGTTCCCACCATTTCAACTCAAGACACTGATTACACTCCACTTCATTATCAACCACAATAGTTCACATCTGTATCGCTCTCACTTCAAACAATTTTCTCACCACACAGCTTACCTCAACCACTCGACTTAAGACACATCAATTTGATTCTTCTCAAATCTTACTTTTCCTCTCACCAAGTAATAATACCATTGTTTTCCTACCAACCCGTCATACTGACACCACCAAGGCAATCACCTCAGCAATGACGACACCACCACCATAACACTTTGTTTTTTTTTTCAAAATCCCTATATATGGTCATCTATCTCGAGCCTAAAGATTTTATCCCTAACTATAATCCTATATTCCAATTGACTTCCCGAGACTTCTATCTAAAAGGTGTAGTGATCAAGCACCTTGTAGACACCCCAATTTGGCCTAACTATTATTTCAAGTCCCACCTTGGGGACCATCTCGATGATGAATGGATACAATAATTGCTGAATGACTTCTCGTGAACCCATGGACTTATGGTGAGAACTTCTAGCCATTTAGAGGACCCAATCCAGAGCCAAATAGCCTTTCAGTCAAAAATACAGTATCCCAGGAGAATCCATCTTTCGGCCATGACATTGATCTCATGGCCTCAACATCATTTCTTCACCTGTGAAACTTAATGCTTGAAAATCTCCATGAGAGATTGATTAGTTGGATGCCAGATCCATTCCTCAACCGCAACATCATTTCCTCGGCCGCCAGATCGTCTATTTTCCAGATTCTTGAATGTGCTGTCATACGTTTGATCTGATCATCAAAACCCTAGTAGCCAAATTCCGATGCATTTGGGCTACGTAAGGAGATTACCATGAGGAGTTAGAGTTGCCCTATAATTCCAATTTTAATTGTGCAATGTGATTGGTTAGAGTGATGTCATCCGGTGCCTATATAAAGGGGCCTTTGGTTCCGAAAATGTCTACAATTGATACATTCGATCACCCCAAAAGCCACGAAATTCTACACACATACTCTCTCAAATCCCCTTCGCAAAACCCCTAACCTCCTGAAGGCAGCCGCAATCCGACGATTGAACCCTCAAAATCAAAAACCCTAACCCTATTGTTTTTCGAGAAGCAACCCAGTCAATCACCCTCAATCCGAAGCAATCAAGCCACTGAGGGATCAAGGTGGTGAGGCCCAGGGGCCTCTGATTCAATTTATTTTCCGTTTTTATGCTTAATCATAGTTTTCTTATCTTCTATTAGTCATAAAGTCTGGTGTGAAGAAGAACATCGGTTGGGTCTTCGATTCATCGGTCGTATATCAAACCAGGAGGATCTCTCGGCCATGACATCCATTCACCGGCCGCGAGATCCATCTTCCTGGGACAATTTGTTTTATTATGCTTTCTGATGCATGTTTTGCTTATCGTACTGGCTCACCATTAACTATTTAAAGGCTAATAAACAGACTATGTGTTGAAATTAAATAGTGCATGTATTAATCTTATGTCAAACAACTATGGGCCAGTCTCACGACTGGGCAGAGAGGGGTGCCTAACACCTTCCCCTCATTGTACCTTTGGCTCCCGTGCCCAGAATCTCTATCTGTTTTTTCCTAGTTTTTATAAACTAGGTGGTGACTCTGTTTTGATGATAACCGCTATCGTGTGGCGATGTTCCTAGCCACGGAAATATCCATGATCTTGGTTTATGAAGAAAACAACTAAACAAACAAGCAACGATCAATCTGTATGGCAATGCCCATCTTTCGAGAGGTGTCTATAGTTTTTGGCGACTCTGCTGGGGATCGAGAGAGCCATAACCAGAAAGTTTGACATAAGACTAACACATGCTTTATTTAATTCATTTATCATATGCATTGAGTAGGCAGCCTCGTTGAGTTCACCTAACACCTCGGCATGTCACGGGCTTTGTTAGGGATTCCAGCAAACTCCACAGTCACTTGTACCTAGTGGTATATCAAAAAGGAAACCGTCCAATTGTCGCCTCTGATGGGTTAATGAGAGGACTGGTGCCCTTTGACAACGGAGCACCCTTAAGACTACCCAAACCTTACATGTGTTAGAAACCTATAGAACTTATCAAACTAAGACAGGAACCTACTTGCATTTGTTTTTAAAAGTTCTTCCTCACATCCATTGTATATATGTATGTTGTAAAGTTTTCTTTTGCAGGTTAAACCGTAGGGGCCTCTTAAGATCGAATGAAAGTGGGTAAGTGATAGGTGCTGAAAAGCGCCCATTTATTCCCATTAACTTAGGTTATGTCGGTCCTATCTAATGTTATTTAACGAGATTTAATTGGTTTGTAGTGTTTTAGGGCTTACAGAGCATTCAGACATGTTTTGGAGTAATAATCATGAGTTAAGGATGTTCCGGAAGGATCCGTGGCGAAAAGAGGAGCAAGAAGGTGAAAGCTGAAAATTTGGTCCAGACCAAGGCTATATTGGTCCGGATGACCAAAGCTGGAGCAATGTTCTGAACCTGCTGAAATTCTGGTTCGAACAATGGAACCGCTGGTCCGGACCAGCGGGCAGCGGCACGATCAATTATGTTTCGTCTATTTTTAGTTCTTTTTCGTTTTTCGGCCGAGACTATAAAAGGGAGGCTTTAGTTTATTACTTAGGTGACCTTCTCCTTTTCCAGAGACAACAGAAAGAGGCGTGAACGGGAGGCTTTAGTTTTGTTTATGAAGGTCACATTATTATTCACAGCTGGCTATTGCGAGAGAAGGAATATAACGACGAAGGGGATTTGTCCATGACTTGGATGATTCCTTCAATTCCAAGCGCATCTTTCTTCTCCATGGCCGGCTAAACCCCTTTTCTAGGGGGAAGATGAAACTTCGCACCAAGTAACTTTATTTTATGTATGGGTTTTAGGTTTATTATTCGGATCGATTGTATAACTAAGAACCCTTTCCGTTTCAATTGAATGGAATGATTTTGAAGGTTTTGATATATTGAGTATTTGTATGCATGCTTTCAAATACGAGTTATACAATGGTTTTCATCGATTGTGGTTGGAGTTCTGAGATAGATTATACTCGTAAGACGGGTCGTGCCGTTAGGCGGCCAGACCGTACTTTTGAGACGGTCCGTGCTATGGGATAATCTATGCCTTTTAACAACTCAATTATTTTCTAGACGATTATTGCTAGGGTTTGCAAGCCCTAGTAATAATCTCTTCTGATTCGAATAATTAATCTTGCCCATGCATGTTGGAGTTACGCAATCGAGGTGGATTCGAACCCTAGATTTTCTCTCCAATCGTGACAAACTTTCCATTTAATTTATGCGCTTAGATTTAATAAATTCTCCAAATTCAAACAACCAAACTTTCTTTGCCGAATTAATCTAAAAACTAATCGAATTTGTCATAACTCAGCCATACTGTCTCCGTTGGAACGATACTCGGCCTTGACCACTATTCTACGGAGTAGTAGTTAATTCTTGATTTTAATAAATATATTTTTGACACAAAACAACGCGGTCAGTAAGCTAAACCAATCTAACTAAAGCAAAAATTTTCCGGAAAAATGGCTATGTCACTGTTCATGTTTGATTTGCACTTTCAAGTTGTCACCAAGCTGTCTAGGCCACTCCATCCTGCTTCCAAGATCTTCGACCCATCCAAATACATCACTCCAGTGGATCAACCAAAGCCTATGGTAATTATCACTGAAGACAATCATGTCATGTTCGCAAGAATAGTCGATGATGAAGAGATAGAAGACATAACTGAAGAAGAAGGGTTTCGCAAGGTCCCATTCTATTTCTATGACCATTATGCACCCACCGACGATTATTGGCGAATAGACAAGGCTGACAACTTCGAAGTCGAAGACGCAAAGGAAGAAGAGTCTGTTGACAATGATCCACTAGACGAGATATCACTAAACCTACTCTTTGATGAGGGGGTCACCGACAATGAAATAAGGGTAATCCACCCCATCACGGATAGCTTTGGTAATTGGTGGGGATTTGTTGGCACACAAAGAGTTGACAACAGCGACGAAGCAGAGTTGAAGCTCAACTGGAGGAAATAACAGCAATAGCAAATCAAATGGCCCTTCAAGACTTGAAGGGTGACAGTGATGAAAATGTGAATCAAGATGATAGTGAAGTGCTGATGATCAACCTTTGGTGAGAAAAAGACTGCACTGAGCTGATTGTTGATGCTAGTAAAGAAGCTTACCCTAACTGGACTATGGAACACACTCTAAAATACAAAATGAAAAATGCTGATTCTGATCTTAGTTTTGATTCCGATTCCGACTCCGAGACAACTCAATCCAAGTCTAGCTTTTCATCTTTTCAAACCACTAAGTCTAGTGAGGAAAACCTAGTCAAAACACCAAGGCATGACATTTATTTTGAATTCGACTCCGAAATGTCTTCTGGCAATTTTAGCAATGAGAAGGAAAATTTAGAGTATTTCACCTTGCCTATGATTAACTGTGTGGATTTTGACAATCCAAATTTTGAGGAAGTAATTCCAAAAGAAATTCAAGAATTCATCGAGAGAGAAGAAGAGAGGCACGCCAAACCTTTTTCTGAGGAAATAATCACAGCAAACACAGGCTCTGAAAACAAGCCCAAACTAGTTAAAATTGGCGCAACACTATCTTCTCAAGAAAGTGAAAAACTAATCTTTTTGCTAAAAGAATACAAAAATATTTTTACCTAGTCTTACGAGGACATGATTGGAATAGACCCCGAAATTGTTCAGCACAAAATTCCCCTCCATTTGGCTGCAAAACCTGTTAAACAAAAGTTAAGACGTATGCGCCCTGATTGGGTCCTAAAGATAAAAGAAGAAGTCACAAAACAAATCAACGCCGGTTTTCTCATAGTCATTGGGTATCCACAATGGGTAGCCAACATCGTTCCAGTGCCGAAGAAAACTGGGGGAATTAGGGTCTGTGTAGATTTTTGAGATCTCAACAAGACCAGTCCAAAGGATGACTTTCCATTACCACACATAGACGAACTTGTGGACAACACTGCAAGGCATGCACTGCTATCTTTCATGGATGGGTTTTCTGGGTATAATCAGATTCTGATGTCTCCTGAGGACAGAGAGAAGACCATTTTCACCACGCCGTGGGGAACCTACTGCTACCGAGTGATGCCATTCAGTTTGAAGAACGCTGGAGCCACTTACCAAAGGATGGCGACAATACTGCTGCATGACATGATGCACAAAGAAGTTGAGGTGTATGTCGACGATATGATAGTCAAATCAAAGGAAAGGGAAGGACACTATGAAGTACTTCAAAAGTTCTTTGAGAGGATTAGGCAATACAAGCTACGTCTTAATCCTCAAAAATGCACTTTTGGGGTAACGGCTGGTAAAATGCTAGGATTCCTTATCACTCAAAGAGGAATCGAAGTGGACCCTTCCAAGATATAGGCTATCATGGAAATATCATCAGCAAAGACAGAGAAAGAAGTAAGGAGCTTTCTGGGGAAGTTACAGTTCATCAGCAGGTTCATTTCAAAGCTCACAGCCACCTATGAACCTCTCTTCAAGCTTTTGAAGAAAGGCACTGATTTTGAATGGACCCAGGACTATCAACAAGCATTCGAGGCAATCAAAGAGTATCTTCAAAATCCACCTGTATTATCACCACCCATCCTTGGGAAACCACTGATTCTATATCTCTCAGTGACGGACACATCCATGGGATGTATGCTAGCACAAGAAAATGATGCCAAAGTAGAGTGCACCATAAACTATCTCATCAAGAAAATGATGGACTATGAAACAAGGTACACTCTGTTGGAGAAAACCTGTTGGGGGCTAGTATGGGCCACAAAGAACGCTGAAGCCACTTACCAAAGGATGGCGACAACACTACTGCACGACATGATGCACAAAGAAGTTGAGGTTTATGTCGACAATATGATCGTCAAATCAAAGGAAAGGAAAGGACACTATGAAGCACTTCAAAAGTTCTTTGAGAGGATTAGGCAATACAAGCTACGTCTTAATCCTAAAAAATGCACTTTTGGGGTAACGGCTTGTAAAATGCTAGGATTCCTTATCACTCAAAGAGGAATCGAAGTGGACCCTTCCAAGTTATAGGCTATCATGGAAATATCATCACCAAAGACAGAGAAAGAAGTAAGGAGCTTTCTGGGAAAAGTACAGTTCATCAGCAAGTTCATTTCAAAGCTCACAGCCACCTATGAACCTCTCTTCAAGCTTTTGAAGAAAGGCACTGATTTTGAATGGACCCAGGACTGTCAACAAGCATTCGAGGCAATCAAAGAGTATCTTCAAAATCCACATGTATTATCACCACCCATCCCTGGGAAACCACTGATTCTATATCTCTCAGTGATGGACACATCCATGGGATGTATGCTAGCACAAGAAAATGATGCCAAAGTAGAGTGCACCATATACTATCTCTGCAAGAAAATGATGGACTATGAAACAAGGTACACTCCCTTCGAGAAAACCTCCTAGGGGCTAGTATGGGCCACCAAGAAACTAAGACATTACCTACTAGCACATCCAGTAGTGCTGGTTTCTCGTTTAGACCCAATCAAATATCTTTTCAAGAAGCTAGCACTTATCGAAAAGCTAGCTAGGTGGTTATTACTGTTATCAGAATTCGACCTCAAATACATGACAAGGAAATCAGTAAAAGGAAGGGTTGTGGCAGAATTCTTGGCAGATCACCCCGTGACAGAGGATGAGGTAGAAGACTTCATGTTCCCCGACGAAGACATCTTATGTCTCTTGGATGACACCTGGCAGTTTTACTTCGATGGAGCATCAAACCAATGTGGATGTGGCATAGGTGTATTGCTAGTTTCCCCAAACGACTCTCATATCCCTCTGTCATATAAACTGAGGTTAGAAGTCACCAACAATCAAGCTGAGTATGATGCCTGCATTGCTGGAATGGAGGTAGCACTAGAACTAGGGGCAAAAAGGGTGGAAGTCATTGGAAATTCAAACCTTGTGGTATCCCAAGCGAGAGGAGATTGGAAGGTCAAGGAAGATATGCTAAAGCTATACCATTCTATGCTGGAAGATCTAATTCCACAATTTGAACTCAGTCATCTTCACGCACACTCCACGAGTGAGTAATAGGTTTGCAGATGCACTGACAACACTAGCCTAAGGTCGAAATACTTCTGGGATTCATAATGCGGCCTCTCATGTTCGAACAGAAGATCAAACTGGCATGCGAGTACACCTTCACTGAGGAAGGTGAGGATGATGGGAAACCATGGTACGAAGACATGTGGAAATTTCTAGAAGAAGGAGAGTATCCCTTTGAAGCCACCTCAGACAAGATGGCTCTACGAAAGTTTGCCACCCGATTTGTAGTCTGTGGAGGAGCATTGTATCGAAGAGCACACCTAGGCCCCAATCAAATTTGCATCACCATGGAAGAAAGCTGTAAGGTAATGGAGGAAATACACAAAGGAATCTGTGGGCCGAACATGAATAGAGCAACAATGGCAAAGAAAATCCTGCTTTAGGGATACTACTGGACTACAATGGAAGCCAACTGTGTTGACCATGTCCGCCAATGCTACAAATGCCAAACTCACGCTGATCACATGCATATTCCCCCTACGGAATTATATAGCATGACATCCCATTGGCCATTCTCCACCTGGGGGATAGACGTCATTGGGAGTATAAATCCCAAGGGAAAATACAAGCATCAATTCATCTTAGTAGCCATCGATTACTTCACCAAATGGGTAGAAACAACTTCTTATGCTGCCCTCAAAGCCACTCATGTGGCCAAGTTCATCCGCACCAATATCATTTATCGGTATGGTGTATCTCACGAGTTCATCTGTGACAATGGGTCGCATTTCAAGGGAGCGACAAAAAAGCTCTTTGCTGAATTTGAGATATAGAATCATTGGTCATCTACTTATCAACTTCAAACCAATGGAGTAGTTGAGGCTGCAAACAAGAACATCAAGAAAATTCCGCAGAAGACTACTGACACCTACACAGACTGGCCAAAAATGCTACCACTAACACTGTAGGGTTATCGAACCACTGAAAGGACTTCAACTGGAGCAACTCCCTATTCCCTAGTCTATGGGATGGAAATTGTCTTGCCAATCGAACTAGAGCTACCCTCACTAAGGGTTCTGGCTGAACTAGAATGATCGAAGAAGACTCGGTTCAAAACTGCTACGACAAGTTAGCATTGCTAGATGAAAGAAGGCTAAGAGTATTATACCATGTGCAAGGGTATCAATGCTGCATTACATGAGCATTCAACAAAAAGATGAAGCCACGAGACATCAAGGTAGGGGATATGGTGCTCAAAGCAGTCCGTCGCCACATTTCATACCCAAGAGGCAAGTTTAGACCAAACTAGGGAGGCCCCTACCTTATCAAACGCATACTATCTGGAGGAGCAGCATACATTGCAGACTTGGATGGAATGGAATTTGCAACACCAGTCAATATCGACAAGCTGAGGAAGTACTACCCCTGAGAGATGCTCATTGGGACGAAAACCACAAGGGTGGGCGAACCCAAGTAATAATTAGAGCAGCCTGCTAGGTCGAAAACCCACAAGGGCGGCTTAGGCAAAAACGAAGGCATAAATAAAAGCGCTTGCTAGACTGAAAACCCGCAAGGGCAGTTTAGGCAAAATCAAGAGCATAAAAGGAGAGGAAAATACTTGAGTGAACCCTAACCAATAACAAAAACAAAAAATCTTATTAGGAACTACATTTAAGGCCTGATTCCCTCCATGGCATACGTAGGCAATCTCTAGATTGAGATTCGGCCACTGTTATCATTATCGCTTCCAAATTTTGAGGTCCGTCCTAAGCATATTCGCTACCAAACCATGGCAAAAGCATTTTCAATAAAGCAATCCAAATGTTTTATTATTTCCAAGGAAAAAGGAAAAGCAAGCTCAAACAATTCTCAACCTATGAAATCTAGAATCAAACGAAGAAAATCTTTTGAAAAGCATAATCAATTTGTCAATCTCTAGGTCTTCCTTCTCTTCGCACTTTTTCCTTCAAATGGTTTTTCTCCAACAAGCGCTTATAAGAATCCGATAGCTTGTCAGCAGAGTTCCCACCATTCCTTTGCATCACTTGATTCGGCTAGAAACGAAGCACATTGAGGCGAAAGCTGGCATCATAAACCTTGGAAACAGCATAATCAGGGTCACCTAAGACTGCGGCTTGTTCAACCCCGAACTGCCTTTGAAAGCGAGTAGGAAAGTAGAAAGTAACTTGAGTAATACCAATCACTGCTACACCAAAATGGTTCATGGTACTTGCAGTCATGCTCTCAACACCATACCAGGGGCAAACCCATTGGATCCGATCGCCCTTGCGAGTCTCCATCCATGCCCTCCAAGCAGCCTCAATTGGAAACTATCTAGTCACACGGTCTAAACTATAGGGAAGCAGCTCTGGTGCATCTCATACCCTTAGCTTCTCATAAAGCCATACCTGTAGAAAACAAGAGAAGATTGCAAATTGTGAGAACACGTGAATCAAAAAAAAATAGTGATGAACCAAAAGATAACTTGACAATAAACAAGTAAAAGAGCGAACCTGTAGTAACAAAGGACTACCTAAGAACTGGGCCGTTGGATTACCTTTCACCACATCAAGAGCCATCAAGGTCTCTGCCAGAACTAAATCACCAAAACATATACGATTTCCAATTTGTTGAGCGAAATGATAAGCACCCAATATTGTAGATGTTTGGTGCGCTTAGTCCCGCTTTAGGATGTTTATCTTATGTTTTTTCGTCATTTTTAGTGATTTTGCAAGTAAGGCTTTCCGTTGAGCTTTTTAGGTAATACGCAAATAAGAGGAATTGTTTTGGTGTTTTGAACAACCCTTGAGGGCAAGCGAGTAGACGAGGCCTTGAGGAATACAGCCGTCGAGGCTTGAAGATGAAGAACCGTAGTAGCTGGAGCGTGCCATGGGCCGTTGGGTGTCAAATCGGGGCACAAAGGGTTTTTTTCTGCCAAGAAGCAACAGCGTATCGATACGGTTCTTGGAGTATCAATACAGTTTTAAAATAGTGGGTTTTCCAACCTTTAGCATGTCGATACGGTTCTGTGCGTATCAATACGGTTCTCTGTGTATCGATACGGGTCTTCTACGGGGGATCTTGAAGTTCAAGGCAAGGCTGCTCGGTATCAATACAGTTCTTGGAGTATCGATATGGGAGACTTACCGACTTACTTTTTGATAGCTTTTAACTTTTCATAAGTGGCAACTTTCTACTTTTGGTGTATTTTTGGATATTTTAGAGGAGAGAGGCAGTTTTTTTGTATAAATAGGACCATCTCTCTCCCTCCTTTATGACTAGTCAATTACTTCCTTAGTTTGTACTCCATTAATGTCTTTTTAAGCTTTTCAAGTTTAATCTCCACAAAACTCAAGTAAATACTTCTTCTTTATTAATTTCTCGTTTATTAAAGTTGCTTGTGTGGACTAGATCCTTTATAAAATCAAGTTTGTTTTCATTTTTATCGGTTAAATCTTATGGCTCGTATTTCTAGCATGATTTGTTCTTTACGTATGTGTGAGTAATCGTTTGGCTAAGTCTCAAGATAATCTTTCCCGAGGACTTTGGCGGTTATTTGGTTTTCGAATCTTTGGGCTTAAAAGCATGATTTTTGAAATAGGGCTTAACTTGCATTTTTGGTCTAAACAAGGGGTGTTAACTCCTTGGTAAGTGCTTAGTCTAGCGGTCTTAGCAAACGGCTCACCGAGGGCTCGTGGCCTCCTATGTGTTCGATTAACTTGTCAAACAAGTTGGTTCGCCTCCGTTTAATCACATCTTTTGATAAATGAAATCGTTAAAGCTAAATCTTCCAGGCATGAGCACACGGTCGTGACTCTCGCTTGAGTTATAATTGAGAATCGGTACCGGCCTTTGTCAAGGGTTAGACAATCCCTAGACTTGCCTCTTTTAATTCATTAACTTCATTTCTAGTCTTTTCCATTTTCACTTCCACCATTTAAAGCAAAACCAAATTGGTTGTCTTAAACGCCGCAATCCACCTTATATAACCTTCAATCCAATTAAGCTATCTTCGAATTCCCTGTGGTACGATCCCGGTCTTACCGGTTTATTATGCTTCCAACAATCTAGCCCTATGCTTGGGGTTTTGTCAACTTTATCTGAAGGCGAGGTATTTGGAGGATAAGCATTTTTGGCGCCGTTGCCGGAGATTTATTTATATAGCTTTTTTGGAGGATCGACAAACCACTGTAAGTACTCCATTTATTTTTCTTTTGTGTATTTTGAACTCAACTTGGCGGATACCTCTAACTGAGCCACCAATTCGACTTGTGGTTTAACGAAGCTAAATTGAGCATCAATTGCCGTTTTACTGTTTTTATTGCGTATATAGTCGTGGAGGTGGCATAACCCCACGTGATTGTTTAAGAAAGAGGTGGCAGCATAGCCCATCTAGTCTGCTTCGTTAGCTTGTGCAGGGTGTATGCTCAACATCTATCGTAGTCCTTCATCAAATCGGCTGCATAGGTCTGCTTCTCCTCCGAGGGTTCGTAGTATCATTCAGGCATATTCTCCACCGCGCGAGTTATCACCACCGTTAAGGCCAATGGCTGATCAACCGGCTCGTACTTTGCGTGATTACTTAACTCCGAAGAGAGGTCCGCACGTATCACCGATAGCCATTCCAAATTGCATTCCCGCTAATGCATTTGCTTTCCAGCCAGAATATCACTGAGTTATACTAGAGTTTTGGGGACGTGAACTTGAGGATCCTTTTGCTCACATTTGGGAATTTGAGACCATTGTTAACACCTTTGTGACAGGTCTGGGGCAATTAGACCAACCTCGTCTGAAGTTGTTTCCGCTTTCGCTCAAGGATAAAGCCAAGCAGTGGTTCCACTCCTTGATGCCTCGATCTTTACTCACGTGGGGGGAAGTGCAGGATGTGTTCACCATAAAGTTCTTCCCACCCTATTTTGGACTTTCCAGATTAGTTTACTTACGGTATTTGATTCCTCGATGATGAAACGGATCAAGAACGCTCTAGAAATGTTAGTGTGTTTGAGTTTTGAGCATTCCAAAAACCCTTTCAAATCCATCTCAAACCCTTAAAACCAGAACCCAAAGGCCTCAGCAAAACCCAACTTGCATACGCTGGTACTACCTTGGCGTGCACTGGTCCTCTGCCACATGTTAGTGATCGGTCAACTTTGATCGTTGACCAAACTTGAACTGGCGTATGCCGGTTACCATGGGTAAGGGTCTACAGCACTTGGGAACCTTCCAATCCATCGAAAAAATAGTCTCGACCGAGGGACATCTCTTACAGATATCCCATCACCTTTGTCCTCTCATCCAATGAGAAAGAAGGCTTAAGGGCTAAGGCTTCAGCCCTTTGACTAGCCTTAACCCCTCTCTCTCCCTCTTCCCCTATATATACCCCCTCCATTAGTCTTTCAAACGGTTGGCTCACCAAGTTTCAAGCTCCAAGTGTATTTCTTTTTCTTTTCTTGGTTTTCTTACTTGCTCTTCTTTCATCCATTGAAAGAGTAAACAAGAGACCCCTCCATACACCTTTTACAGTCAAACATCCACCACCCTCCATCATCCAACCCTCAAGTTCAAAGCTCAAACATCTCTCAAACCTCAAAACCAAAGGTAAACACTTTTGTACTGTTTCTCTGTTCTGATCCCTAAGGGGGGCTGACAGGGTCAAGGCTAGTAATCAATACCAGTCCTGGCCCTAAAGCTAGCAAGGTTTCAAAAAAATTATTTTCTAACTAGCATCGGTGTGCGCCGGTCATAAGCCCGCGTACGCCGGTCCGTGGCAATACGTACAGTTTTTAACTTGATCTGTCTGGGATCTGTCTGGAACTGGTGTACTCCAGTTCCGAGCCCCCCTGGAACTGGCGTACTCCAGTTGTGAAATGAGGTCCAGATCTTTGTTTTATGCTTTATTTCTTGTCTATTCATCACCTTATTATATGCTAACAACTAGTTTACTGCTTTCTGTATTTAGAACTGTTTAGTTGTAACATTCAATATTTATTCATATCTGCTCTAGAAGGCCTCTAGGATCTTTCTAATCATGTTCCAAAGCCTAGATGATGCAAAGCCAAGAACTGGACAAAAGATATGACCGGCGTACGGTCTTGAATGAATGGTGTACGACAGTTATGTCAAGGTCCAACGGCTGGCCCTTGCATCGTAGCTTAGTTTTGGCCTCTTGTTATTTCCCCACTCTGTTTATAGGGTGTTCTGTTATTTTCATTGCTTGAGGCCATTTTATTTGCTTGTAAGTATATGACTACTGCTATATTAACTGTGTGGTTTGTCCTGGGTGTGCACTGGTCCTTTCCAGAGCCCAGAGGGTTGAAAATAAGAGCTATGAGTTTAGGCTTACCAGCGCACGCTAGTCGTGGAGTGACGTACGCAGGTCATCTCTGCATGTAGTGGCCTTGCCAGTGCATGCGGGTTTCCCTCCTATGTATATTACTTCAGATCAGTGTGTTCCAGTCTGTCTAAAACGCTCATAGAAGTCCGTTTTCAATCTATACTATTTAAATAAATCATCCATATCACTTCGTCACATATTGCAACTTGTTACAGTTTTAATCCCCTTTAACTGTTCCCCCGCCCTAACTGGCTAAAAAATGATTAATGAGAGAAAAATGCAAATGTTTTATAAAATGCCTGAGTAGAGACCGATCTCTGGATTGGGCGAGAGGGGTGCCATAAAACCATTCCCCTCTCGTAACCTGGCTCCCGAACCTCAGATATCGAAGGTAACGACGGATCGGTCTACACCTTTTCAAAATCAAACAACGTAGCAAACGTTTCAAGTTCAGTTCTTTGGGTGTTTCACCGCTAAAACCCGAGTGGCGACTCTGAATCGAAGCGTTTCGCAGCGCTTTTCCAAAAAGGGCTGCACCCAAATTTTATAAAAATTGGAAATTTTTGGGGTGTGTTCCCACAGACGCCTTGGTAAAGAGGGCCTAGACTTAGCAATATATTGATCCGGGTGAGCAAGCATTGCAAAATCAAGGTCCGGGAGGTTCTGACAAGTTTTCGGTGAGCAAGCATAATGGTCTCGAGACAAGGTTGGATGAGTTATCATTGAAGTTGGACAAAATGAAGCTAGACTCGGCCCAAGTTAAGGAAGTAAAGGAAGTTCGACAAGTGGAGGAAGTGTGTGTCATTTGTGAGACTATGGGTCATTCGACTGATAATTGCCATACCATTCCTGCCCTCCGTCACCACTATGGTCAACTTCCTAAGAAAGAAGAGTGTGCATTAAACCAACGTTGGGATCCATATTCCAATACTTAGAATCCAGAGTTGCGGTCTAATCCGGCTTTCCATTGGAGTAATCCGGATGAAGCAGGATCTTCATCGACTTTACAAGCTCCTCCCGTTCAGAAACAAACTTGGTGACAACCTCAACTTCAAGGTCCACCCCGTTTTCCTGCAATCCAAGGCCCGCCAGGATTCATACCACCAGGTCAATTTCAAGGGCCAAATCAATTTCAACATCAACAAGCACCTCCTCCACGACGTTCTTTGAAGGACACTATGAACGCATTCTATCAGATGCAAATGACCACCAACGAGCAAACTGCTCAAGCCATGAATAATCTAAGGAATCAAATGGGCAAGTTGACTATGGCAATTGGAGTCCTACAACAAGAGAAAGGGAAGCTTCCTACTCAACCTTTGACAATGTAACGACCCTGATTTTTGGTCATTAAAAATTTCGTTAAATATTTGAATTTTATTTGAATTTCCTTAATTTCCTTGTGGTTTGTCAAAATTACGTTTTTGCCCTTCAAATTGATTTTTATGCGCTTTGGCCTACTTAGCAAGCCTAGTTAGCTTCTAACCATCCGGTTGGAGGAACTAAACTAGGAACTACCTGGTTACCTTTACCTAACCTCAAAAGGACCGTTTTGCCCCTCCTAAACCTTTTGGACCTTTTGAACCCTAGAACAAGATTTGATTATTCATTTTCTTTTAATATTTTTGGTTGTATTCATTGTCCATTGGACAATAAAAGCTAGGAGAATTATTATCCATTGGATAATAAGTTCATCTTTCAACCAAGTACATGGGGTTATTAATTTAATCTTGTTCTTAAATCCCCATGTGACAAAGTACATATTATTTTAATATAAAAGTTACCTAATAACTATTGTCCATTGGACAATAGAAGTTAGGGGATTTATTACCCAATGGGTAAAAGGGTTAGTCTTTCACCAAGTACAAGGATTTTAATAAATTAGTCTTTTTCAAAATTCCCATGGGATGAGATACAAATATTTTATTTAACAGTACTTGGTAGTCTTAAAGCTTAAGATTTCAATAGTCCTTTTGTTATTATTTTAAAGTGGGGTTTTGTACCTAATTAAATTAGTTTAATGGGGAGTAAAACTACCTAGAAGTACACTAGTACCCATGTGTTTATTAGTTGTTCAAATCTTAGTCCTTAAGTCTTTTGATCTATAGTACTAAAAGTACTATTATCTTAATTGTTTTCTTGTACCGTTAGTATATATATATGTGTGGGTATTGTACTTGTGTAAGAGAGAGAGAGAGAGAGATTCGGCCAAGGAGGGAGAGTGAGAGAGAGAGAGAGAGAGAGAGAAAGGAAGAAAGAAGGAGACTTGGTTGTACCACCATGATCTTCTTACATCTTTCATATCCTTGGGTAAGATTCTTCCTAGCCAAAAATCTATCCTCTCATAGTCCTTTTATGGTTGTTTAACACCAAATCTTGTACAACTACCCTTTCCATCCACCAAATCTTCCAAGATCAAATCCTTGGTACAATCTAGCCATGCAAGTCTAGGGTTAAGTCATTGATCTTCCAAGATTACATGACAAGTGTCTAATTGAGGTAGAGAGAGAGAGAAGGGGGGGGGGCATTGAGAAGAGGAGAGAGAGCCAATGTTTTGCCTATAAATAGAAGCCATTCCAAGCTTCAAAACTCACACCTTCAAGCATTTGCTCTTCCTTCTCTCTAGAAACCATTTCTGGGCAGCCTACTGTCCCTTTGAAAATCCCCAGTTTTCTCTTGCTTAGAGTAGTTTTTAGAACCAACTTCTTTCGGAAAAGTTGTAGAGCACTTCGAGATTTTCAAGTTAGACCCAAGAACCACCCCAATCGGTGAAAAAATGACAAAGATATTGTCATCCGAAGTTCAGTGAAATTCTCGGATTTCCATTTCCAGACAGCTTACTGTCTCCTCCTTTATCGCCATTTTTCTCCTACCTAAAGTAGTTTTTAGGAGCAACTTCCTTCACGAAAGTTGTAGAGGGCTTCGAGAGCTTCGATTTCGAGCCAAGAACGAACATGTTTTGCCAAAGATTGACCTAGTTACTGCCATCCGAAGTTCAGTCCAGATTCGCGAGAAATTCCAACTAGCTTATTCTGCCCCGACTAGTTTCGGATCAAGGTAGGATACTCTTACCCTATTCCTATGTATACGTAAGATCTCATTATCTTCCATTTCGAAGTTAGTTATCTTTATTTACTTTCCATATCACATATTTGTATTTTGATCTTTACGACGGTTATGAGCATGCATAGATTGCTTGTGTTACTTGTGATATATTATAGAGTTGGATGACCTTGTTAGAATGTTTCATGCTTACTCTTGTCCTACCACGGAGTCTTTGCATGTTAACGAGACACGAGAATCGAGAAAGTAGAAACATGGCACCTAGGGTTGATAACAAGGAAGTGATGTGTTTTCCAACAAAGGAAATACTTTTGAAATCACGTAATGACCATTTCGAGGGTATTATGTGAATGGTGTGTGTGTGTGTGTGCCAATGGGAACCCAGTGCGGCTGAACTATTGTGAGGATACTCGGGAACCCGGAACGGCGGAACCGAAGTTGGGTGAGTAGCTTGGTTATCCGCGGTACGGAGCCAAGGCAATGTGTGCCAATGGGAACCCGGTGCGGCGGAACCATTGTGAGGATACTCGGGAACCCGGAACGGTGGAACCGAGGTTGGGTGTGTATGGCTTGGTTATCCGCGGTACGGAGCCAATGCAAAAGATTTTGAAAGGCTTGGTTATCCGCGGTACGGAGCCAATGCAATGTGTGCCAATGGGAACCCGGTGCGGCGGAACCATTGTGAGGATACTCGGGAACCTGGAACGGCGGAACCGAGGTTGGGTGTGAATGGCTTAGTTATCCGCGGTACGGAGCCAATGCTAAAGATTTTGAAAGGCTTGGTTATCCGTGGTACGGAGCCAATGCTAATGATTTTAAAAAGATTGTTTTGTAAGTGAAAATGATTGACACGGTCTATGATGAGTCGCGTAGGAGAAATCGAGAAATCTTGGACACCAACGATAGACGATTAACGATGTGTGATTGTTAGTGTTGTT
>BPLS01000451.1:689831-707323 GCA_019656275.1 Rhododendron kiyosumense
ATAATTGTTTACCATCGTAAGGTTGGTGGGTAAGGATTTCCTATTGAGCGTTGTAGCTCACGGTGTTGCCTTGTGGTGACCCTGACATATTATATTGGTGGCGACGCCGGTATAATGTGTCAGATCTCTTAGATGAACAGGGTGAAAGTATACCTTGGAGGCCTTCGGAGCTGAGGAGCTTGCCGGATTGGAGGAGCAAGCGGAGCAGTAGTTAGGAGCCCTATTTATGCTTTTGTTGAATAAATGTACCTTTTGAAGTATTTATGATGTAATAAACTCTCTTTATTATGTAATAAATGCCTCTTTAACGTACCCAAAATTCAGGGCGTTACAGACAAACCCACAAAGTCAACATTTGCTTGGTAGCTCTTCGGTGCCTTTCCCCGAGCAAGCCAAGGCCATTATTTCCTTACGAAGTGGGAAAACTGTTGATAATGCTCAAGTGGAGCTGCCGGTCATGCCAATCTTGCTACCTTTTCAGGCACCATTGAAGCCAACTACAGCGGATAGGAACTCTCCCAAGCTAGCTCCTATTAAAGAGGAGAAAGGAAAGGCAAAGGAGGGTGATGTTCCATAAGCTTTCATCGTTCCCGCTCAATACCCCAATCAGTTAAGGACGCCGGCCAAGCCAGATCTGAATAGTGATATCTATGAAGTCGTGAAGCAAGTGACCGTCAATCTTCCTTTGCTTGATGCTATTAAACACATTCCGTCTTATGCCAAATTTTTGAAAGACTTGTGTACTCATAAACACAAGCTCCAAGTGCCAAAGAAGGTGTTTTTGATCGAGCAAGTGAGCTCGCTCTTCCAGTCAACCCTTCCGCCCAAGTATAATGATCCGAGGTGTCCTACGATATCCATTTCCTCGTGGGTAGGGTTGTTAAGAAAGCACTCCTTAATTTGGGCGCCAGTGTGAATCTCTTGCCGTTTTCAGTGTATGAACAACTCGGGTTGGGCAAAATGAAGCTGACATGGGTGACCTTGCAATTGGCGGATCAGAGTATCCGAGTTCCAAAAGGGATGATAGAAGACGTGCTTGTTCAAGTTGACCAATTTGTGTATCCAGTTGATTTCGTGGTTCTAGACATGTGTTCAGTACCGACGGCTCAGGCGTCCGTTCCAATTATTCTCGGGTGTCCTTTCTTAGCAACATCCGATGCCGTGATCCATTGCCGGGATGGCCGCCTTAACATTAGTTTTGGCAACATGAATATGCAAGTCAACATGTTCCATATCAGGAGCCAATTGGGGAATGACGATGATGTATGCGTAGTTAGCATGATTGACTTACTCATTTAAGACCATGTCAATGAGTTCATTTGCACAGATGAGCTGGAATTGGCGCTCACTTCCGCCGAGGCCAATTTTCTTGATGCCCCCGAAGTTGCGTATTTGTGCTCTTAGCTAGATGAGGAGGAGGCGTTCGGTATCAACTCGTGGATCCCAAAATTTGAGGAGCTACCACCGATTAAGAAACGAGCCGTTCCGTCTCATGTGGAACCTCCGATACTTGAACTAAAGCCGCTACCGGATACACTTAAGTATGCTTATCTTGGCGATAGCCAAACATACCCGGTGGTGATCTCCTCCGCCCTGAACGAACTTCAAGAGTTTAAATTGCTAGCTATGTTGAGGAAGCATTCAAAGGCTATCGGGTGGTCCATAGCCGATATCAAAGGCATCGATGCATCCCTTTGCTCTCATCACATTTACATGGAGGATGATGTCAAGCCATCTCGCCAACCTCAAAGGCGGTTGAACCCAATCATGAAGGACGTCGTGCGAGCGGAGGTTCTCAAATTGTTGGATGTTGGCATTATTTACCCCATTGCGGACTCTAAGTGGGTTAGCTCGATACAGGTGGTACCAAAGAAGTCGAGGGTGACAGTAGTGAAGAATGACAAAGACGAATTAATTCCAACGCGTGTTCAAACCGGTTGAAGGGTGTGTATTGACTACCGGAAGTTGAATGCAAGCACAAGGAAAGACCATTTTCCTCTCCCCTTCATACATCAAATCTTGGAGAGGGTGGCTAGCCATAAGTTCTATTGCTTCTTAGACGAGTACTCCGGTTACAATTAGATTGAGGTGGCCATGGAAGATCAAGAGAAGACAGTGTTTACGTGCCCATTCTGGACCTTGTTTATCGTCGTATGCCATTCGGGCTTTGCAACGCCCCCAATACTTTCTCTTAGTGTATTATAGGTCTTTTTAGTGACATGGTGGAGAAAATTATGGAGGTTTTTATGGGCGACTTTTCCGTGTTCGGTGATTCCTTCGAGGCTTGTCTCACCAACCTGGGGCTAGTGTTAGCCCAGTGTGAGGAAAAGAACCAAGTGCTAAATTGGGAAAAATGCCATTTTATGGTAACCGAAGGCATCGTTCTTGGCCACATTGTGTCATCTAAGGGGATCGAGTAAAGATTGACTTGATCGGGAACCTCCCTACTCCAAAGTGTTTGAAGGACATCCCTTCTTTCTTAGGGCATGCCGATTTTTATCGGCGGTTTATCAAAGATTTCAGTGCCATCGCCCGGCCTTTATGCCATTTGCTAGCCAAAGATGTCCCTTTTGAGTGGATGCTGGCTTGTGAGGCCGCTTTTGCCAAGTTAAAATCAAGTCTTACCTCTCCACCTATTGTGCGGTCTCCATATTGGGAGTTGCCATTTTAGCTTATGTGTGACGCCAATGATTACGCTGTTGGGGCCGTTTTGGGCCAACACAAAGGGAAGAGCCGTATGTCATTTATTATGCAAGTAAAACACTCAACGAGGGCCAAATGAACTATTCGACTACCGAGAAGGAGTTACTTGCCATAGTCTTTGCATTGGACAAGTTTCGGTCTTAATGGGAGCTCCAATCACCGTTTACATCGATTATTCTGCCCTTAAGTACCTTTTCACAAAGCAAGATGCCAAGGCAAGGTTGATTTGGTGGATTTTACTCTTGCAAGAGTTTGACCTTATAATTAACGATAAGAAAGGCGTCGAGAATGTGGTGGCCGACCACTTGTCTCGTTTGGATTTCGAAGATCACACATCACACATTCCAATTGGTGACTCTTTTCCCGATGAACAACTATTTTCAATCACCACGGCTCCATGGTACGCCGACATTGTGAATTACTAGGTTACCAGCTTGATGCCTACTCATTGGAATACTCAAGAGAAGTGTCGGTTTTTGGCGGAGGTGAAACGGTTCTCTTTTGACGACCCGTACCTTTTCAAGTATTGTGCCGACCAACTTGTCCACCTTTGTGTGCCCGACTTTGAGCAACAAAGTGTGATTAAGTTTTGCCACACAAAGGCTTGTGGCAGCCATTTCTCATTCAAGAAGACCGCCGCTAAGATTTTGTAATGCGGATTCTATTGGCCACACCTGTACAAGGATACTTTCGCCTTTTGCCGGGGTTGTCCTCATTGTCAATTGCTGGGGTGTGTGACACAATGCAATGAGATGCCTCTTACACCTATCTTGATTATTGAAGTGTCGATTGCTGGGGAATCGACTTCATGGGGCCATTTCCGTCGTCCTTCGGGTACCTCTACATTTTGTTGGCCGTTGATTACATCGCCAAATGGGTAGAGGCAATTCCTACACGCACAAACGATCATTCTGTTGTGGTCGAATTTCTGAGGGACAACATTTTATCAAGATTTGGGATGCCGAGGGCTATCATCCGTGATCAAGGGTCTCATTTTTGTAACCGGTCCATTGCTACACTCATGAGAAAGTGCTCCATCATTCACAAAGTTTCAACGGCCTACCATCCTCAAACCAATGGTCAAGCGGAGTTAGCAAATCGGGAAATCAAGAACATCTTGGAGAAGACGATTAATCCTACCTGTAAAGATTGGTCAACTCGTTTGGTCGATGCTTTGTGGGCTTACTGTACTGCGTACAAGACTATTTTGGGCATGTCTCCTTACCGACTTATCTATGGCAAAGCATGCCACTTGCTGGTGGAACTTGAGCATAAGGCGTATTGGGCAATCAAGAAGCTCAATTTCAACATGGCTAAAGTTGGTGCCCGCCGCAAACTTCAATTGACGGAACTCGAGGAGATGAGGTATGATGCTTACGACCATTCTAGTGCTTACAAATCTAAATCAAAGCAAAGCATGATAAGAAAATTGTGATTAAAAACTTTGAGCCCGGGCAAAAAGTGTTATTGTATAATTCTCGTTTGCATCTTCATCCTGGTAAATTGCGCTCACGTTGGGCTGGTCCTTATGTTGTCAAAACTGTTTATCCTCATGGGGCGATAGAAGTAGAAAGCATGAGTAATGGTTCCTCTTTTAAGGTGAATGGTCAAAGGCTCAAGCCTTTCCTCGGTGGCTTCAAAATTGGGAAGCCAGATGAGGATTTGGTCACTCTAGTTTACACGGATGACCCTGTTGGATAGTTTGTGTTACTTTAATTTGCACGGGGAGCGAAAGCGTAACCGCTGAACTTAACTATTTGTCGGACTCGGCCCCCGGGTAGGGGGGTACCCTCCATCGACTTGGGTATATGTAGCTCCGCACGCCGCTACTAAAAAAAGAATCATGTGCCCAACTCCGGTTAGTAAGGCCAATTTTAATATTAATGACATAGGGCTTTCATTAGTTTTCCGATAGGAGTGATTCATAGTGCACCACTCACGTCTTCCAGATTAGCCCCAACAGGGGCAGTTTAGATCTTAGGTAAGGCCTTGGTATTCCCATGCTCCACTACCGCACTTGGCTCTATCTTGTGCCTGCCTAGTTACGATCTTAGGGGACGCTGGGCTTAATTGTTTGGCAGAGTCTAACTGTGACTTGGACGCTCCGAGTTCTAATATTAAATCTTTGTATATTTGTACATTTGTACATATTGTTTTTCCATTTATGCATGTTTGTTATGTTTTGGGTTTTTCTCATGAGAAGATTTCACCAATGCATTATTGTATCGAGATTTAATTAGTCCCTCTTTGTAGTAGTTTGCCATTAATGATCCATGCTTTTCAGATATATCCATATCGGGGGCAATTTAGGTCCTTGGGTGTGGCTTGCTATTCCCGTGCTTTGGCACTAGGTTTTGTCTTGTCTCACTTTGTTTCGATCATAGGGAACGCTGGGCTTCATTGCTTGGCGAGGTCAAGCGGTGAATTTTACTTCGGGCATGGTGTAACAAATTTGACGGTCTAGTATAGCCACCTATGTCTTACCTCGCTAGTAACATTCGGGAAGAAAAGTATGACTCGTGAGATTGCATGAAAATCGGGTGGTGTCTTTGATTTTCCGTTTGTATATATGTTTGTTTGGCCCCTGGATAACATGAGCCGGGGGGTTCTAATGTCATTTGTCCCTTCGTAGGTAGTTCGAGCTTAAGTCTTTTGCAGGGTGTACGTGCTACCACACCAGCCTTGGTGGATTGGATCTAAAGTCTGAGGGATTGCGGCATTCAAGAGTCCTAAGCATGCGTGCGATTACATGTCGCGGTTGTTAGTCCAATAAAGCTCTGCTCTGAACGCTGCCCGTCAAAACCCAAACCCAAATGAAGGACCAATGACTCGAACCCGTGCGATGAACGAGTTCTGCAAGCGTCGACCTCTGACCTTTAACGGTGACACCAACCCGACCGTGGCTGAAGCATGGCTTAAGGAAGTCAAGGTGATCATGGACACCTTGGAGATCACTCGTGATGGAGACCGTGTGGCCCTAGCCACATACCAGCTGAAGGGAGAAGCCCACTATTGGTGGGAGCTGATGGAGGCAACGCATGACGTGGCTGCCATGACGTTTGCTCAGTTCGAGACGCTGTTCCTCGACAAATACTTCCCTACGCCAATTCGCTTGGCTAAGGAACAAGAATTCAACAATCTGAAGCAAGGGACTATGACCGTGACTCAGTATGCGGCCAAGTTCGAAGAGTTATCCCGCTATGCCCCGGATGCTGTTGCAACCGAGGACAAGAAGGCGAGGAGATTCGAGTGGGGACTGACGACAGCTAGGAGAGCTGTGGTTGCTCAAGCTTTCCCCACCTATTCTGGTGTGGTGCAGTGCGCTCTTCGCCTAGAGAGCAAGGAGAACGATTTCAAGACTCGCTGGAGGAAGGCAACAGGCAATGTTGGCGGACCGATCCGAACTCAAACCTCCAACAGCAGCAACCGTGGACCCTACCCTACCAAAACCTTGGCTCTGGGTCAAGGCAATCAGAATTGGAAGAACACTGCGCCAGGACGTGGTGACTCGCAGAGGTTTGGCCAAAGCAAGGCATTCGTGCAGTGCTTCAACTGCCAGGCTATGGGTCACTACTAGCGTGAGTGTCCCCAGCCTCAAAAGGAGAAAAGCGGAAGCTTCGGAAACCAGAAGGCTCAGCAGCCCGGGCAGGCCAGCTTTGTGAAGCAAAACCCTGGAGGTTCAGCCCAGCAGCAGAACAGGCAGAACAAGGGAAAGCAGCCCATGGGAGCTCAGCAAGGCGCTGGAGGGCGTATCTTTGCGCTGCAGACCGAGGAACAAGAGCCGGATCCTTCTGTGATCCAAGGTACGCTACTGCTATATGGTACTTGCGTGCAAGCTTTGTTTGACTCTGGTGCATCGCATTCGTTTATATCTACTGCTTGCGTAACTACTCTAGCACTAGAAACAGAACCCCTTAGTAAGAGTACAAGGGTAATATCGCCGTTGGGGGGGAGTATAGCTGTTAGTCTAGTGTGTAGAGGGTGCGAGATAGAAGTAGCAAGCCTACGTCTTACCTGCGACCTCTGAGTAATCGACATGGCAGACTTCGACGTCATCCTTGGAATGGATTGGCTATCAGCTCATCGAGCAGTCGTCGATTGTCACTAGAAGACTGTGACGGCTTACACCCCAGAAGGGACTCATTTCCGTTTTAAGGGGGATAGAGAAACAACGAGTTCGATGACGAAGAGATCTAGGTGGCAGAATCAACTATTTGGATGGCTAGCCAGTCTCCAAATGGAAGAAACCGACAGGATGGAACTGGGATTGCCCCACATCGTTTGCGAGTACGCCGATGTTTTCCCAGAAGAACTTCCTGGTTTACCACCTCAAAGAGAGATAGATTTCTCCGTAGAATTGCAGCCTGGAACCGCTCCAATTTCCATGGCCCCGTACCGAATGGCCCCTGCCAAATTAAGGGAGCTTAAGACTCAGTTGCAAGAGCTGCTGGACAAAGGATTCATTAGGCCCAGCACATCGCCTTGGGGAGCGCCAGCTTTGTTTGTGAAGGAGAAAGAAGGGACGCTTCGGCTATGCATCGACTATAGGAAGCTGAATCAAGTCACGATCAAGAACCGATATCCTTTGCCTAGGATCGATGACCTGTTTGATCAATTGAGGGGAGCAACTTGCTTTTCCAAAATCGATCTCCGATCAGGCTATCATCAACTAAGGATTCGAGATGAGGATATCGCCAAGACGGCTTTCCGAACAAGATATGGCCACTACGAGTTTGTAGTAATGCCGTTTGGACTGACCAATGCTCCAGCAGTATTCATGTGTCTCATGAACAAGATTTTTCAACCCTACTTAGACAAGTTTGTAGTGGTGTTCATTGACGACATCTTAATTTACTCTGCCAGCAAGGAGGAGCACGAAGAGCATCTTAGGATGGCACTACAAATACTCCGAGATAACCAACTGTACGCCAAGGCCAGTAAATGCGAGTTTTGGCTTGAAGTGGTTAAGTTCTTGGGGCATGTAGTATTCAAGGATGGGATTGCTGTGGACGAAAGCAAGGTCGAAGCAGTGCTGAAATGGAAACAGCCGACCTCTGTGTTTGAAATTAGAAGTTTTCTAGGATTGGCTGGTTATTACCGAAGATTCATACCAGACTTCTCAATCCTAGCTAAGCCAATGACCAGGCTAACTCAGAAAGGAGTGAAGCTGGATTGGAGTGAAGCCTGTGAGAAATCTTTCCAAGAGCTGAAGAAGAGACTGACCAGCGCGCCGATTCTCATCATTCCTGAGCGTGGTATCGATTACACTGTCTACTGTGATGCGTCAAAAGATGGCTTAGGATGTGTGCTGATGCAGAATGGAAAGGTCGTAGCTTACGGATCTCGACAACTCCGACCACACGAGAAGAATTACCCCACCCATGACTTAGAATTGGCTGCAGTAGTATTTGCTCTCAAGTCATGGCGTTACTATCTGTGGGGAGAACAATTCGAAGTTTTTACCGACCACAAGAGTCTCAAGTATCTTTTCACTCAGAAGGAGCTGAACTTGAGGCAGCGTCGATGGATGGAGTATTTGGAAGACTACAAGTTTACCATGCAGTATCACCCCGGCAAGGCTAACGTGGTAGCTGACGCTCTTAGTCGAAAAGAAAGAGCACAGAAGGTCAAGACTGCCATCAAGGAATGGGAAATGGTTGATACTCTCAACGAGTTCAACTTGCGGCCATCATCAGAAAATGGGAACGTTCGATTGTACGCCCTAATTGCGGAGCCAGCACTCCATCAGGAAGTATTACTAGCCCAAACCTTCGAGCAGACTTGTGAATTCGTCCGGCATCGAATCCGAGAAGGAAAGGCGGTGCCAGGATGGACTATCGAGGAAAATAACAGTCTGAAATTCAAGGGAAAGGTATTCGTGCCTAATGTTGGAACCCTTCGAGAAAATGTACTCCGAGAAGCTCACCATTCGAACTTTGCAGTTCACCCTGGTGGTACCAAGATGTATCATGACCTGCGAAGAACGTACTGGTGGGAAGGAATGAAGAAGGATGTAGCACGGTTTGTGTCCGCCTGTTTGGTATGTCAACAAGTCAAGGCCGAGCATCAGAAACCTGGAGGAGACCTTCAACCTTTGCCAATACCGACGTGGAAGTGGGAGCACATCTCAATGGACTTTGTCACTGGATTACCAAGATTTGCCAAGTCCAATACTGCTATCTGGGTGATTGTGGATCGACTCACCAAGTCTGCACACTTTCTGCCTGTCAAGATGACGGAAAACGTGGAGCAACTAAGCATGTTGTACATTCGAGAAATCGTACGCCTTCATGGAGTACCGATCTCGATAGTGTCTGACAGAGACCCACGTTTTGTGTTACACTTTTGGAAAGGATTGCAAAGAGCATTGGGAACTGACGTAAGGCTTAGCACGGCCTTTCACCCTCAAACAGACGGACAAACGGAGAGGACTATTCAGACTCTGGAGGATATGCTGAGAGCTTGCGCTTTGGATTTCTCTGGGAGCTGGGAGCAACACTTGCCATTGGTGGAGTTCGCCTACAACAACAGTTATCAAGCAAGCATCGGAATGGCACCGTACGAAGCTTTATACGGTCGACCCTGTCGATCGCCAGTCTGCTGGGCGGATGCTGGAGAAGCAGGATTGATCGGGCCCGACATAGTGCGAGATACTACGGAGAAGGTCAAGACCATCAGGCAAAGGATCCAGATTGCTCAAAGCCGACAAAAGAGTTATGCGGATAAAAGGAGCCGACCCTTGTCTTTTGCCGTGGAAGACCATGTGTTCCTGAAGATCAGACCAAAGAAAGGAGTCATTAGATTTGGAAAGAAAGGAAAACTGTCCCCGCGCTACATTGGACCATTTGACATCGTGGAGAAGATTGGGAAAGTTGCTTATCCCTTGGCATTACCACCCCAACTGGATCGAGTGCATAACATGTTTCACGTGTCCATGCTTCGCAAATATCTAGCATTGCCCACTCACGTTATCAACTGGGAGGATATCTCCATCGAAGAGGATGCAACATACGAGGAAGAGCCGATAGAGATTCAAGACCGAAGTGAGAAGACTATCCGTAACAAGACGATCAAGTTGGTCCGAGTTTTATGGAAGCATCGTGGAGCTGGAGAGACTACTTGGGAAAGAGAAGAAACCATGAAGATGAATTACCCTCACCTGTTCGAATCCTAGCGTGCACCTAATTTCGAGGACGAAATTGTTTAAGGGGGATAGGTTGTAATAACTCTGAATTTCAATGAATAAAAAGTTATTTTTATTATTCGAGTTATTAATTTTAATTGCTTGAATTCCTTTAATTCTTGTAAATTGTTGTAATTGCACTTTGACCCCTCAAGTTTCATTTCTTGCACTTTAGTCCTACTTAGCAAGCCTAGTTAGCATCTAACCATCCGGTTAGAGTAACTAAACCGAAAAGTCACCTTGTCATTGCAAAATGACCGTTTTGCCCCTCGTTGGAACTTTTGACCCTTTTGAACCCTAGACCTTAAATTTTAATATTCTTTTTCTTTTAATTTAATTGGATTATTTCTTTGTCCATTGGACAATAATGGTTAGGGAAACTATTATCCATTGGGTAATAGAATCCCATTTGCTTATATTAAAAAGTATACTTACTTTAATGTACTTTTTGATTATTTTAATATTAAAAGTGACCTAATAGCTATTATCCATTGGATAATAGATGTTAGGGGAAGTTTTGTCCATTGGACAATAGAGTAAATCTTTCAAAGTACTATGGGATCATTAAATTAATCACTTTCTTTAATCACATGGGAAAATACTATTATTTTAATCAAAAGTGCATAGTTCCAAAAGTACCCTTTTATTATTCTTTATTGGGATTTTCAACCACCATTGTATATATATATATATATATATATATGTGTGTATATATATATTAGTACCTAGTTGCATATTATATTTCTTATTGTACCCTAGGCCTATTTAATGAGTTGGTAAGAAAATCCTAGCCTTAAATCTACCTTGGATTTTAAAGTACCTAAGAAACTATTTCTTTATTTGATTTTCTTTCATTGTATGACACATATATACATGTATATATATGTATGTACCTTGCAAGAGAGAGAGAGAGAGAGAGAGAGAGGCCGAGAGAGAGAGAGAGGAGGGAGAGGAGAGAGAGAGGAAGGAGAGAGGGAGGGAGATTTGATTTGAATCTTGACATTTGATCACCTTTGGTACTTCCAATCATGAAGATTTATTTTCTTCCAAATCAAATCTTAACCCTAGTGTACTTCTTTGAACACCTTGCAACTTCTCAACCCTTTGATCATGTACCATTCCCATCTCAACCATCCATTTGATTCAAGAATCTCACCAAGGTACACCATAGCCATGCAAACCTAGGATTTTCCATTGATCTTTCCATAAAAGTTGGATTTGATTTGATTTAAAAATTGGGAAATGGAGAGAGAGAGAGGGGGCCGGCCATCTTGGGGGAGGGGGCACCCTTTGCCTATAAATAGAGAGCCACTCTTCACTTGAAAAGCACACCTCAAAGCAATTAGCTCCTCCTTCTCTCTAGAATTCAAGTTTTCTTTGTTCCAAGTTCAAGAACTTTCTTTGTTCTTGAGAGTTCTTGAGCGAAACCACTAAACCGCTTCCAAAACCACCCTACGATCTTAAAAGTAGTGTAGTAGTAGTTAGGAAGTTGTTTCTAGGAAAAGTATTCCAAAACTTTTCCTTTCGAAGCAATCGGAGGGCCGTTACGCTGCCGAAATCAACCCGACGTCCAAACCACCGCCTAGGAGAACGGTAGTGATCCTTACTTAGTTTTCAAAATCTTACTTTATTTTTGTAAAGTAGTTGAAATCTTACTATGTGAAACTCTACTTACTTTCTTTAAGCTTAAAAGTGACTTTGATCGTTGTTTGAAAAGTAAAAATGCATGATTAAGTTGTTTATGGTATTCAAGCATGCTACGTGACTTAGATACTCTTATTATGCTATTTCGAAGTTGGAATGAATGCATGTTGTATGAAAAAGTCCCACACGCGGAGTCTTGCATGCGAACGTGACACGAAAATCAAGAAAGTAGAAAACATGGCACCTAGGGTGTGTTTATCATGGTTGTTGTGTTTTCCCGGTTGGAAAATATCTTCGAAACTACGTAATGACTATTTCAAGGGTATTACGTAAGTGTGTGTGTGTGTGCCAATGGGAACCCGGTGCGGCGGAACCATTATGAGGATACTCGAGAGACCGGAACGGCGGAATCGAGGTGGGGTGTGTATGGCTTGGTTATCCGCGTTACGGAGCCAATGCAATGTGTGCCAATGGGAATCCGGTGCGGCGGAACCATTGTGAGGATACTCGAGAGCCCGGAACGGCGGAATCGAGGTTGGGTGAGTTAAAAAGGTGTTTTTGAAAAAGGATAACAATGAAAAGGTTAGCGATGAGTCAACGCCAACGATAGTTACAAGCGAATGTGAACATGTTAGCTTTATTGTCTTTATTCCTTGCTTATGTACTTATCATGTGGAAATCGATACTAGTAGTAGGATTATACTATTGAGCTTTCGTAGCTCATGGTGTTGCCTTTTTGGTGACCCTGGCATATTATATGGGTGGCGACGCCAGTATAATATGTCAGATTTGATAGATGAACAGGGCGAGCTATTCACCTTGGAGGCGTACGGAGCCGAAGAACTCGCTAGGTTGGAGGAACAAGAGGAGCCGTAGAATAGGACTTCTTAGTTTCCTTTTTGTTGTCTTTTAAATTTCAAATGCTCTTATGAGAGCCGTTTTGTAATAATGAGCAGTGACTCGCTTATTTCTGTAATAAATTATTTTCATTAACGTACCTAAAATTAGGGGCGTTACATGACGAGCAAGTATAAGAGTCTAAAGGTGAAGGGACTCCTCAAACCTGATAAGGATTAGGGGAGACCTAAGGTGAGGAGGACACTCCAATACCTATCTATTCCCATCATGTGCGGATGAGCCCAAGAGGTCCAGCACCGTAAGGACTCCTGACCTAATGAGCAAGTATAAGAGTCCAAAGGTGAAGGGACTCCTTAAACATGATAAGGATCTAGGGAGTCCTAAGGTAAGGAGGATACTCCAACACCTATCTATACCCACCACGAGCGGATGAGACTTAAGAGTCCCCATCCCAAGGGATTCCTCCCAAAATGCCTATATAAAGATCACACTTCCATCTCATAAAGGTACGCAACGCAAAAATAAACAA
This sequence comes from Rhododendron kiyosumense, assembly GCA_019656275.1. Classification (NCBI taxonomy): domain Eukaryota; kingdom Viridiplantae; phylum Streptophyta; class Magnoliopsida; order Ericales; family Ericaceae; genus Rhododendron; species Rhododendron kiyosumense. The sequence goes on from BPLS01000451.1 coordinate 702,749, forward strand.
TACGGAACTCAGATTCAGTCCATTCTCTCCATATCTCGACTGATTTAGGCATCGGAAGGGCGATGGCGTCAGCCACGCCAGTGCCCATAGTTTACCGCGTTTGTTTTGCGGGTCGTTAATCGAGCACGCCGAAAGCCGTTTCATCCGTTGGAGGACTAGATGGGCGATTGGGGAACTCCTCCTCTGGAGGTGACTAAAAACCGCTTCATCAGCTGGCGCCGTCTGTGGGAAACGAGATATCACTCTCAACCCTTCATGGTGAACGGTTTCCATAATGGATACTCAATTAACGGCTTTAGAGAATCATATTCAATCGCGTCCAGAAAGTCACCAGAAGGACACCTTATCCATGGTGACTCGATTTAGCGTCATTCGCCGCTTGAAACAAGCTGACACTATGTAAGGAGTTATCGAACCCTTGCAAGATCAAATGGAAGTTTTAACCCAAGGGTTAGTGAACGTGACACGAATGAATGGGGAGTTAAACAAATAACTCATCAATTTGGACGAAAGTCCATGATATGTATGGTAGACTTAAGGAGGTCACCACTACAAGAATTACATACCTAGGGAGTAGAAACTAGCCTTACCTGGACCTCTCTGAGTCATCTCCTCTGAAGCAAAAGTCAGAGTATGCCAGCTCTGCTCCTTGGACGAAGCTGTCAAAAGGTCCAAGGACCAGCTTTGATCCATAGCTATAAAGGGAAGGATAATATTCTTAATATTATCCAAAGAATATACTTATTTCAATAAAGATATCCCAACGGGATAAGGAAAGACCCAAATCCTAAGGGATAAAGGACTCCACCAACAAGATAAGTAGAAAACATCTCTGATATACGTAATCAGGGGTAGATTAGGATTCCTAGCTATGGCAGGATCCCTCAAAACCTCAAAGAGGTAATTCGGAATCAATGAGATACAATCTTATAAGGACTCAACCTCCCATCAGAATGCCTATAAATACGACAGTAGAGATCCAATAAGAGGGTTAGGTCGGAGCTGACGACAAAGCTGATTTATCACCCTTCTATGGAGGCAAACCCAAATCAAGGGGCTGATTAAACAAGTTAAAGGAAAAGCTACCACTACTATGGAAAAGCTAATCCAAGTCACCGACTCTCCCGAAAATAATAAGGCCCCCGATCCTAAGTGAGTTCGAGATGCCGCAGATGGCGACGTTCAATGGTTCCACGTACCCAGTGGATCATTAAGAGATGTACAAATCTTTAATACTTCTTCAGGTAATACCAAATGAGATCGTGTGCCAAGCTTCCTCTGTTATACTAAGGGGAAGCGCGCACACAAAATTTCCAAACTCACAGCGTAGCACAACTATACAGTAAAAGAAGCTTCGAAAAATTTCCAAGCTCACAGACGTAGCATAGCTATGCAGTAAAAGAAGCTTAGGAAATTTTCCAAGCTCAGATGTAGCACATCTATGCAATAAAAGAAGCTTAAGAAAATTTTCAAACTCATAGACGTAGTACAGCTATGCAGTAGGAAAATTTCGAAGGTCATAGACGTAGCACAGCTATGCAGTAAAAGAAACTTAGGAAAATTTTCAAGTTCATAGACATAGCATAGCCTTCAAAGCTCAAATAAATAGCACTCCTCATGTTTGACAAAGCAAAATTGGGCCACGGCTCTCGACAGCTCTTCGCTCTAACGTCACGACAAATCCAAACGTGTATAGAACGACGGCAGTCCTTAAGAGGTAAAAGAGGCAACTAGTCATAGGGCCAATGGCCCATAGGACACAATTACACAATCAACAAGTGTTAAGCTATTTTTCCAACACCTTAACACTTGGGGGAGTAGGAAATATGGCTAGCTCAAAAGCTTAAAGAGCTTTGGAAGCAAGCCTGAGCTCAACCGACAAAGCTTAGCAGTCATAAAAAGCTTACGGAGCTTGGACAACCAATGGGTAAAGCCCAATCCCAAGGGAATTAAATACTGAAAAAATTGGGCACAGCCCGCGCAGCTCAGCCAAAAGTCAAAGCTACATAAGTGTTAGAAACTTAAGCATGACCAGCAAGCCTACTCAGTCATAGCTCAAGGCCCCAAAATTAGACTAAGCGAAAAGTCAGATTGAGCAACCAAGGTCTGCTCAGAAGAACATAGCTGCTAAAGCACATGATTTTCTCCATAGAACAATTGCAAGTGCAAAATTGTCTCGACAATAGCAGTGAATGAGTACCTCACCTCTACGGAAACATGACAATTCTAAAGAAATACATAGAAAAGAGCTCAAGCTCGTACAGAGAGCTGAGCATGAAAGGCAACATCTTCTGATCATCTTCGAACATTGACATCGCGCCATTAGCCCAGCTATGTGGACCACCAAGTTAATCCAACAAAGGATCTTGATCATCTAAGGTGGCCAAAACACCTCCTACGAGAGGTGACAAACATAAAATATTCTAAGGGATAACCCAGAAGAGTACCTCAAGACGAGTACCCCAATTGGACAACAGAACCTAGCCCGTCAACAACCCCAAGGGATAAAGATTTAAGGCTAGCTAATTTTAAGAGATAAGCTCAGCCAACACAATAATACATGACAGAGGAACTCAACTAAAAGTCCTAAGGGACATGGTCAACCTAAGCATGGCTTAGTTAGGCCAAGCAGATCATCATGTTCGACTCAGAACAAAAAGTTCAAGTAAAGACAATCCTTAAGGATAGGGTTGCCCAAAAATGACTCATGTTGCTCGCATTCGATGTGCCAGATAAAAGTACGAAAAGTAATCACCCTCTCCATTGTTTCCTTTTTCCTGACCTAACCAGGTCTAAAGAAATAGGGGAATAGTTGAAGCTGAGTATAAACCAGACTAGCTCATCCCAAGGGACAACCATAGCGAGCACCACGGTGCAGCTCAGCACACTAAACTAGTTCGATCACAAGAGAGCCAGCTTGATATACGTATCTAAAGACTCAAACAAGTCACTTCCAAGAAAATCCTACGAGTTATGCTTAAAAGATTTTACGAGATCAGCAAGATAACCCATATGCTAATCATGGATATTATCCTAAAGGGATTAAGAGTCCTAAAGCAAGAGGGGATGATAATGGCCAAGTATCGTAATACCTTGGTCAGATTGAGAAACCTCTGAGCAGAGGATTTCCTTCCCAGAAAAGTTGACACTACGAGGGGACAGGTACGGAAAACCTAACCTCTTAAAAAGCTAGCCAACTTAGAAAACCTCACCTAGGTTGAACCTCACAGCTCCGACAAGAGCTAAGCTCAACCCAAGGGTTGATGCATCAGCTTTGAGTAGCACAACTATGCAATAAAAAGAGCTTACGAAAATTTCTAAGTTCGAAAGACGTAGCTAAGGCTATGCAGTAAAAGGAGCTCAGGAAAAATTTCCAAGCTCGAAAGACGAAGCTAAGGCTATGCAGTAAAAGGAGCTCAGGAAAAATTTCCAAGCTTGAAAGACGTAGCTAAGGCTATGCAGTAAAAGGAGCTCAGGAAAAATTTTCAAGCTCGAAAGACGCAGTTAAGGCTATGCAGTAAAAGGAGCTTAGGAAAAGTTTCCAAGCTCAAAAGACGTAGCCAAGGCTATGTAATAAAAGGAGCTCAGGAACAAATTCCAAGCTCAAAAGATGTAGCTAAGGCTATGCAGTAAAAGGAGCTCAGGAAAAGTTTCCAAGCTCAGAAGACATAGCCAAGGCTATGCAATAAAAGGAGCTTAGGAACAAATTCCAAGCTCAAAAGATGTAGCTAAGGTTATGTAATAAAAGGAGCTCAGGAAATATTTCCAAGCTCAGGAACGTAGCTAAGGCTATGCAACATATTGATTATCAAAGAGTCAAAGCTCGCAGAGTTCAGACCGACATATAATTTCAAAAGTGTTAACACGTCCGCTTGATCCAGCCCCAACGTAGGTGCTAAAGGGCCTGAGCTTACAGAGCTCAGGCTAAAAAACTGAGAGTGTAGCCTACAAGCCTCCTCAGCCCAGACCAAAAGAGCTCTGGAATAATAAACCCGAGTTCAATTACTAACTCGATACCTCTAAGGCTAGCTAAGGACACCCTGAAAAATGAAGACTATGGGAAGCCTCATGCTAAAGGCATGAGATGTAGTTCCAGGTCTCAAGCTAAAGGCATGAGATGAGCTTCGAAATAAACCTCATGCTAAGGCGTGAGCAAACCTCATGCTAAAAGCATGCGGTACTATTCTAAGTCTCATGTTAAGGCGTGAGCAAACCTCATGCTAAAAGCATGAGGTACTATTCCAAGTCTCATGCTAAGGCATGAGCAAACCTCAAGCTAAAAGCATGAGGTGTTATTTCTAGTCTCATGCTAAGGCGTGAGCAAACCTCATGCTAAAGGCATGAGGTGCTATTTTAAGTCTCATGCTAAGGTATGAGTAAACCTCATGCTAAGGCATGAGATGTTGTTTAAAGTCTCATGCTAAGGCATGAGATATTATTCTAAGTCTCATACTAAGGCTTTAGCAAGTCTCATGCTAAGGCATGAGATATTATTCTAAGTCTCATGCTAAGGCTTGAGCGAACCTCATGCTAAGGCATGAGATATTATTCTAAGTCTCATGCTAAGGCTTGAGC
>BPLS01000451.1:707333-743691 GCA_019656275.1 Rhododendron kiyosumense
AAACCTCATGCTAAGGCAAGAGATGTTATTCTAAAGTCCAATGCTAAGGCATGAGCAAACTTCATGCTAAGGCATGAGATGTTGTTTAAAGTCTCATGCTATGGCGTGAGTAAATCTCGTGCTAAAGGCATGAGATGTTGTTCCAAGTTTCATGCTAAAGCATGAGCAAACCTTATGCTAAGGCATAGAATAACCATTCTAAAGACAAGCATTGATGCTCAGCAATTCGTGAGCCGCTTGCCCCAGGGCTTATCAAATAAACCTTGAAGAGTCAGAGCTCAAAGAGCTCTCGACTATAATTTTCAAAAAGTGGCCCGTGAGCCGCTCACACCATGGCTTATTAAATAAGCATTAAAGAGTCCCAAGGGGCTAAAAGTCCGAGGGACGTGGCTTATAAGCCCACTCGGCCAAAGCTCAGTGAACTCTGGAACGCAAGTCCGAGGGAAGTGGCCTACAAGCCCACTTGGCCGAAAAGCTATTGATGAACCAAAATCTAAGGCGAAATATCAACACAAGATCAATCCCGAGAGGACACAAACTCACAAGTACCAAGATGTTTTTCAACAACTCCACACTCAAAGGATTGGGGGAGTACCTGAAATAAATTAGTACCCTTACATCTAAGCTATTCCAAGGTATTCCTAGGGGAACTAGCAAAGGATAGAACTAATGTAAAGCTCTAGAGCAAGGGTAGGCTTTACTAAAGCTTATCTCCCACGAGCATCAAAAAAAAAATATTTTTCTTTGCTCTGCTATAAGCACTGCTACTCAGCAAGGCTAAGGCCAGATACCCGATGGTTGAAATAACTACCATAGATGCATGCTAATCAAAGAAAAAGGGAATGCTTTGTTTAGCCCCCTGAACATTCTCATCGGTTTGCTATTCAGCAAGTCCAGCCAGAGAAGCTATTCAATAAAGTCAAACACCGCAATGTGATTATAGGACTAAGGGTCCACAAAAATTCCCCTGAACCAAGTGATGGCTATGTACATTGTAACCTGAAGAATATCACGTTTGATTCACATGATAGGCAGGCATAGTCGTCGATTCCAGAGCAAATAGTGTTTCCAAATCTTCACTTATGTTCTTACTTGGAAACAGGGGAGTAACTGATAAGTAGGAAATAACCTCCCAAGGTCAGCTCCGACCAGGAAGCCCAACACAACACGTAAGGCCATGTAGGAGACCCAGTGACGCAGAGCTTAGCTGGAAGAGTTGAGCTCAATGGACTAGCCCAAGGGCAAAGGTCATCCTAAGGTCAGCCCAAACCAAAGAGCTCACTGGCACAGACCTAAGGGCTCGAGCTAAAGTCCCAAGAACATGGAATCTAGCCTATAATAGTTAGCCTCTATTAAACCAGTCCAAGGACTAAGGCTAGCTCACGAGCACAGCTCATAGAAAGTTACCGAGCTCAGCTCACCAGGTGAGCTCGGCAAATATGACGAACCTGCAACCAGAGACTTATAAAACACAAAGGTCCGTGTACTGCGAGGACTCCTAACCTTGATAAGGATCAGGGGATTCCTAAGGTGAGGAGGACACTCCAACACCTATCTATTCCCGTCATGTGTGGATGAGCCTAAGAGGTCCAGCACCGTAAGGACTCCTGACCTGACAAGCAAGTATAAGAGTCCAAAGGTGAAGGGACTCCTCAAACTTGATAAGGATTAGGGGAGTCCTAAGGTGATGAGGACACTCCAACACCTATCTATTCCCGTCATGCGTGGATGAGCCCAAGAGGTCCAGCACCGTAAGGACTTCTGACCTGACGAGCAAGTATAAGAGTCCAAAGGTGAAGGGACTCCTTAAACCTGATAAGGATCAGGGGAGTCCTAAGGTGAAGAGGACACTCCAACACCTATCTATTCCCGTCATGTGCAGATGAGCCCAAGAGGTCCTGCACTGTAAGGACTCCTGACCTGACGAGCAAGTATAAGAGTCCAAAGGTGAAGAGACTCCTCAAACCTGATAAGGATCAGGGGAGTCCTAAGGTGAGGAGGACACTCCAACACCTATCTAATCTCGTCATGTGTGGATGAGCACAAGAGGTCCTGCATCGTAAGGACTCCTGACCTGACGAGCAAGTATAAGAGTCCAAAGCTGAAGGGGCTCCTCAAACCTGATAAGGATCAGGGGAGTCCTAAGGTGAGGAGGACACTCCAACACCTATCTATTCCCGTCATGTGCGGATGAGCCCAAGAGGCCCAGCTCCATGAGGACTCCTGACCTGACGAGCAAGTATAAGAGTCCAAAGGTGAAGGGACTCCTCAAACATGATAAGGATCTAGGGAGTCCTAAGGTAAGGAGGATACTCCAACACCTATCTATACCCGCCACGAGCGGATGAGACTTAAGAGTCCCCATCCCAAGGGATTCCTTCCAAAATGCCTATATAAAGATCACACCTCCATCTCATAAAGGTACGCAACGCAAAAATAAACAATACGGAACTCATATTCAGTCCATTCTCTCCATATCTCGACTGACTTAGGCATCGAAGGGGCGATGGCGACAGCCACGCCGGTGCCCATAGTTTACTGCGTTTGTTTTGTAGGTCGTTAATCGAGCACGCCGAAAACCATTTCATCCGCTAGAGGATCAGATGGGCGGTTGGGGAACCCTTCCCTGGAGGTGACTAAAAATCGCTTCATCACTAGCAAAGAAGAGGATGTGCAAAAACCCGTTAGCTATGTGCTCAGGGAAAGGCCGGATGACCTAGCGCTCGGGACAGAATGGTCGTCGTTCCTCGGAATCTATTTGGCCTCGGTTGAGCTCGGGGCAACCCTTTTCGGGAAGACTCCCCATGGGGTCGACGCTATTCCTAGGACCTCGGGATGAAGATAGGCCTCGGGAAGAATCTAGACCTCGGACAAAACAAAAACAACGCCGGAGATACCCAGCGCCGCTGCGGACCAGAGGTGGCAAGTGGTGGTTCGATCATAATGCGTGCTAAAAGCGATGTGAAGCTTGAAAAAAATGATTAAGATGTGATGATCATAGCAAGGAGATCAACATACCTTAACTTCATGTAGTGATCTGTCTCCAAAATGCTCGAAATCTCGATCAAAAGCTGAAGGCAGGTGGTGGCGGCGGTTCGACTTTGAAATAGGTGAGAAATGGCGGTTCGTCCTTTGCCTCGCCCATTTATACTAGGAGAGATGAAGGCCTACACGGGAAACGAAGCGTCGTGCACCGAGTCGTTGGATTTCCGCTACGTGTCCTCATCGCACAGTCAGTATCAAGGGCTCTGAACTGAGGTTAGGGCGCCAGAGAGTTGACCCATTGGCGTAGCGACACGTGCTCCCGAAGCGACATTCCGTACCAATCAACTAGCGCGGCACATGCCGGGACAACTTTTACCCTTTGGCATTTCAGCAGTGATTGACACGTGGCTCCGGCTGCTGGGGCTGTCAACTGGAGATCTACCGAACTCGATAGACGCTTCGGTACCAATATGGATAGGGCCCGGGGCATTTTGGCTCGCGAAAGGGGTCAAGTCTCCAAAGCGAAGGTGTGAGGCTCTAGAAACTTGAGGGGCTATTGTGGGGGCCTTAGTTCCTACATCAGTAACCGGGCCAGACATATCGAGTCTGTACCCTCGAGGCGTCTAGTCGATAGGCTGGTGAGAAGCCAAGGGCTCTGATTCTTCTCCTTGGTAGGTAGCTTAGTGACTTGCTTCTGCCTTGATGCCCGGAGAGGTTGGAGTAAGGTTGTTATACCAGATGGTCCCCTCACAGATCATTGGGGTCAGAGCTGGCCATGTGCTCCGTAATCGTCCTAGTCCTCACGTCACGCATGACGTCACCTTAGACGGTTACCACGTCACCGTAGGCGGTTACCCGAGCGTACCCTTCACGCGCTAACTTGGAAGCCAAGTAAACCTAGGTCTATAAATATAAGAGGATACTCATCAAAGAGAGGTATGACGTTCTTCCCAAAACCCTAGACCTAATCTTCTCCTGAGATCTAACTTATTCATCGGAGGGTCACTGGGCTACCTAAACCCTAGTGACTTATTGCAGGAAGGGAGCCGGGGAGCGGAGCTGCGGAAGAGGGAGCCTGCCCTGAGCGACGGTCAAAGTCTCGACAATCCGAACCCCGACACCTTGTTACCAGTGTCGGTTTGTGAACGAGTGTGTAAATGAGTGTGTTGTGTTATTGGGGTATTGGCCCGAAGCAATAAATTAGCAGGAAATTAGAAAATCTGCATGGACATATACTTTAGAGAGAGAGAGAGAGAGAGAGAGGGAGAGGGAGAGAGAGGAGAGGGTTTTCACTGCCGAAAGTGGAGAGAGGGCGCTTCGGATTCTTCCCGGCGCGGGGATTCTATAGGAAGCGAGCCGAGAGAGAGAGAGAGAGAGAGAGAGAGAGAGAGAGAGAGAAGCGTGGGAGTTGGAGTGTGATAGATCTTGAGTTGCAGAGAGAGAGGGGAAGTGAGAGAATATGAGTAGCAGAAGCGGCAATGGCGGCGGCGGGGTACAATCAATACCAGCGGCGTCAAGCAAGACGGTCCAGAGTTTGAAGGAGATTGTTAACTGTCCTGAATCTGAGATCTACGCTATGCTCAAAGAATGTAATATGGACCCCAACGAGGCCGTTAACAGGCTTCTCTCTCAAGGTCTCCCAAGGCTTCTCTCTCTCTCTCTCTCTCTATGAATATACTCTATATGCCTTTTTCGTGTTGTTTAATCTGGATGCGATTTTGATAGCTGATTATGTTTTATATTTATGTTATGAACTCTGGTTGTTGTGAAAACTTGCTGAATATTTGTGTAAACGCCTGTAGTGTTTTCATTAAAAACTGATGTTTTGGATATTCATGTGGTCTATGCAGTATTGGTTTCGACAAAATGAAAAAAAGGTTGTCTTTTTTTGTTTTTCTTTGAATTTATTTTCTTCTCGTTTGACTACTACAATTTTATCCGAACTTGATGCAGTTTCGGATAAAGAATTAATGCTCTCTTCTATTCATGTTTGTTAAGGGTGAGAGGCGCACCAAGGCACAAATTTCTGTTCCGGCTAGGCGAGAGGCACTCGGTCATAGGCGAGGCACGGGCCATTTTGAAGCGAGGCGCACCTAGGGGAAAAAATAGGAAAAATAGCACACACCAATACTTCAAATAGTAAACACTAAGCCAATGAATTTTAGAAATCCTACCATTGAAAGCATTCATAAAACATCCACGGAATGTCAAATAATTGAAAATTCTTGCATAGTGAAAAATTAAAATGTCAAAATCAACAAAAGACAAGTATACAACATTTGAAATAAAAATTAAGCATCCTACCTGGAAACCGATTCATCATGCAGAGAACTTTAATTATCCATCAACTTATTGTAAAAATAGATTATTTAGTTAAATTGCTTTTGGATAAATAAATTAAATTATTTTCTTAGTGAATAAAAAAAGAGAATAGCAGCTTATGTTGACGCTTCCAAGAGGAGAAAAAGGAGGAGGAGAGAGAGGGACAGGATAACATCGACTGAACTATGAGGGTGACACGTTTAACCTAGCATCCTACACTTGTTATCTAAAATGAAAGACGCGCCCCTATTTTCGCCTTGTTGGCTTTCTTGCCTATGTTGCGCTTCATTCAAGTCGCCTCCCCTGGCTCAGTCAAGGCAAGAACCCTGTGCCTTGATGCACCTGGAGGTGCACCTTTTACAACTATGGCTCGATGCCATTTTGGTTTTAGGAAAGAAAACAATTTTTTTTCCTCTTGTTTCAACTTCAACGTTATCTGTTTGCCAAAACTCGGAGTACATGTTTGTAAAGTTCACAGCTTGATTATCCTCAGAAATTATTGTTTGGGGGAATGCTAAAATTTGGTTTATGTACCAAAAAAAGGATAAAATGAAAATCTTCATTCATGAGCTGCATCAGATAAGAGGCGTCCTTAGTGATAATTCTTGTTTCTAAAATCCATAACTTTAGAAGTATGAATGGATCTCCTTCACATTGCTTGAATGTAAGACAATACGAGACTTAGTGATTTTTACGCTTGACTTCTTGGCAACTTCTTGTCAGAACAATTTCAACGATCTGCTTTTCTTGTTGGTAGACTTTTCAATCTGATGGCTCTGGATAAGCTATTAAAATGGAGCTATTAAGATGGCTCTGGTAGACTTCAATGAAGGGCTAATTCTTATTTTGGAAAAGGAGGAAAATAGAATTGAAAATTCGACTTACAAAATAGAAGTGAAAATTCGACTTGCACAAATCTGAATTACAAAATGGAAACCATAAAACATCCACCTATTTCTTCCCTTACTGCCTAATTCTCTCTCTCTCTCTCTCTCTCTCTCTCTCTCTGTCTCTCTCCAATCAACTAATCAGTCCCTCTCCTTTATGAGTGACAGCGACTAACCAATTTGTATTTCGAACGTAAGGTGCCATCTATGAATGCACACCCGAGTACGATACAATAAAGGAAACTTCATGCATAGAACATGTTTTAGAAAAACTTGAGGTTATACTCACTGAAGATTTTCTTTCATGGGGTGACAACCTTGGTGGCTGCGCTTAGGGCAGGCGTTTACCCATTTTCCAAACCAACCAAATCAAATTGAGCCTCAAGGTCCAATCAATTGGGTTCAGCTACATGAATCTAATGTCTTCATTGAGTTCTATTGAGGGCTTCATGCTCTACGAGATCCAAGAAACCTAGGTGTTTTTTTGACCAGCACCTTTAAGTCAATTTTGGTTTACCCTCCCCTTAGTGCTACCATAACCATAACACTGCTCCTAAGTCCTAACTACAACATAGAATGATAAAATTCTAAAGATGAATACACCTCTATTTCTTGCATTCGACACCATTTGGTGTTGCTCTTGTGAACACAGAAAGTGCAAAAGACTACCACCAACTGTGAAAAGTTTCTTATAAATCTTGTGGGCATGAAGGACTATTACACCAACACTAGGGAGCTTATTGTGTCAAACAGGGCACTTCTTGTTGGATTGTCTCTCCTACACCAAACCTATCTCTATGTGCTCCATGTTTCTCAACGAATTATTGGACTCCACCTTCGTAGCCCTCTCAAACCTCAACAGCAATTCCTCTTCAGGGTCGTCATTCTTGAAGTCTGGTTACTCAAGATGCATTTTCCTAACCAACTACCCAAGGCGATCGAGATTTGCTTTGTATTCTCTGGTGCTCTCATGTGATCAGATAGGCGTGTTCGTGCTTATTAGGTTGTTCTAACATTTTCTTGCTTTTGCTCCATCCTTATGATTTCCTCATTCGTTTCCATAACATGCAATGTCATGTTTTAAATTTTCACATTCTTGACGATTCTACTCTGATATTGAATGCAGGTTTTTGTTTTGTCCTTGTTTGGTTTGTTGATATTTAAGCTCAATTCTGTTTTGATGTTTTCTATTGTCTAGATCCTTTCCACGAGGTGAAGAGCAAAAGAGAGAAGAAAAAAGAGGTGTGTGGATGTGGAAAGTGCATAATGTCTGATTTCTATTGTTTGGTAGTTGAGTCTCCTTTTCCAAAACATTTCTTCATCATTTTCCAACTTATGGATTGCCCCTGCTATGAAACTGCAAGAGACTATTGAAGCTCTATTAAGCTTCAGATGTGGTGTGAGAAATCACCTCTTTTTTTTTTTGAATTTCTGTTAAAAATTCACCTTGCTATCCATTTTTTAGTTCTCTATTATTATTGTTTCAGAATAAGGATACAACAGAATCCTGGTCTCGTGGCGTTGGTAACACTTTGAATCATGTCAGTAGGGGCAGCAGTGACAGCTATACTGGACGTGGTGGCTCCGTGCAGTTCAGCTCATCTGGTATGTGGGTGTTAAATGCAATTTTCGGAAAGTGTTTTTTAGTTTCATGGAACTTTTCGTTTGACCTTGGAATTGACATTCTTTTGTCAGAGTCTGGTGCTTTACATGGTAAACCTGCATACAAGAAGGAAAATGGAACACACAATTACGGTACCCCTTCATCTGTATCATTTGGAATGACAGGACATAATTTGAACCAGCGACCTCCAGCCCAAAGGTTGGTTGTGTTAGAATCTATAATGATTGGTTCTTTCTCAGTACATAAAACCATTGGTGCAGCAGTATGACTCTCTCCTTCCCACATAGAGGGTACATGCATTAACGCACTCAAGTTTAGATTGGAAGGGATATCCAACATTGCACCTTTATCCTTCTTCTAAAAGTACTCATAACCAATTGTAAGGGGGTTTTGAAGAAAGAAAAGTTTGTATGCTTAACCATTTGTAAGAGGAGAGGAAGATGGGTAAAGAAGAACTAGAGAAGGAGAAGAAGAGAAGTGAAAAGGGTAAGAAAATAAGAAGAAGAAAGAATAGAAGAACATAGAGAAGGTGGGAGGGGCTGAGAATTAATGTGGTGTGCCAAATTCTCTGATGATTCCGTACAATAATCCGTACATATTTACCTATAGTCCCGTCATAGATAGATACGAAACCAAATCCCATGAAGAGACACTATTAGATAAAGGTCTGGTGTAAATTGGAATTCTTGAATTGGATTAGACTTTTAGTTGTTGCTTTACCGTCTTCACTCTTCATCATTCTTCCTTGTTGAGAAGAACTCTCACGTAAAGAGTAAAGGCAGTGATTATATGACTCAAAGACAAGGTCAAAGCAGCAATTATGCCCTTAAGTGACTAAGTCCTAACTAACAAATGTTTACTCAATAGGGGTCTGAACAGTTTCTGCGACGCACAAGATATCTACTAGAGCACTTGAATTAGCAACATCCCGATTCTCTGGAACATTATTAGTTTGACTCTTATGCTGCACTTGTAGTGGCGGAAGATGAGGACTTGTGTTGTAAATGAAGTAGAAGGAACGCCTATTGGTAAACTTGCTTGAGAATTGGGAGCTGAAGGGTGCCTAGATAAGGAAACAAACCCAGTACGGAAAACAGGACTAAATCTGATAGCTGAAGGTAAGATAAGTAAGTATACATTAGGTGTAATGCAACCTTACAAATATCAAGTATGCATCAGGTACAATGATACAAAGACTATGAAAAGGTCCAGTAGCTTGAGCATGAGGTTTTGCAAAGGAGGTCTTACAATAAGGTTCAAGGAACCAAAAAACCATGTTTGTCTCCTTCACTAGAATCTAGGTTCTTATGATGAACTTTAATTGGAAGTTAACCGTTTCTTCCTTTGAAGCAATTTTGTTCCTAATGTTGGCATCTAAATCAACATGCTGTTGGGCAATTGACATAGAAGGGAATGTCATTTTTTTGAACTGGAAAAATGCCCAAAAGGCTTACAACCCCATGGAAGGGGCATCATGGACAATAAACCAGCCAAAACAAGGGGAGGGAGGGCATGCAAGCCAGGATGGGGATAAATTCTTCTCATGCATGGCTTTGGCCACCCAATTAGGTGATTTTAAGTGTAAACAAGGGGAGGGCATACAAGCATCAGGCGATTTTAAGTTTAAATATGATAATCTTACCGTCATGACTAAGCACACAATTATTACTTGAGTATCTTCCCTCTTCTAGTGGATGAATTCACAAAATTTAACTGTTTGTGATGCCAATAATAATCATGTTTACTCAACAGGTTTATGTTCTTATAGGTGTTGTTTCTCTTAGCTTTTTTGGGCTTTTTGAGTTTTGTCTTTATTCAATTTTTTTTTTCGTGTTTGTTAGTCTTTTGTCAAACTTTTGTGGATTATTTGTTCGTCTTGTCGAGACGAATCGGAAAAGTAAAAAATTATGACTTTTACCCAAATATTTTTTGTAATAAAAAAACCTGGACTGGGTTTTTTTCAAAAAATATTTTGGTAAAAGAGCAAATATTTTTTACTTTTCTGATTCCTCTAGTCAAGGCGAATCATTAATCTACAAAAGTTTTGGCGCAAAAGTCAAAACTAATTAACACGGATTTTTTTTTGAATAAGTACAAAATGCCCAAAAAGCTAAGCAGAACAAGCACATAATCTTTTCAGCAAATTGTATTGTCTCTTTGCCAAATCCGTGCTTGTCTATTGATGGGATCAATGTATTTGTCATTCTTGTCTTCAAGATGCTTATTTTCTTCTCTTGCATATATGTGGGCTCTCAATGCAGTGATCCTGCTGCTAGCAAAAATAAAGCGACAACTATAGGCACTGTTAATGATACTCTATCATCCTCACAGCCTCCTGGATATCATGCTGCCTGGTCTGGAGTCCCTGGTCAAGTATCAATGGCTGACATTGTTAAGATGGGTAGGTCACATTGCAAGGCCTCCAGTGGAGCAAACCCATCCCAGTACGGGGTCAATCAACACCATGTTCAGACATCTCGATCCTCTGAGGATAATGTATCTAAGGTGTTGGAGTTGAACCATGAGCTAGTAGTTGGCACAGGCCATCATGTTTCTTCCAATGATGACTGGCCATTAATGGAGCAGCTGCTAGCTGTTCGTGTGCCTCCTGTCTTAGAGCAACCTGTGGCTTCTGATCTGCATGTAGATGCATCTAACTTTTCCCCTGATATTACTAAACAACATCCACAATCTCCAAAAGATGAGTTTCGGGAACCGGAAGATGAAGCTATTGAAAATATTAGTACTCACTGTGCGGGTTCTGCTTCTGCTGCCACTCACAAGATGCTGGAGGACAATCCCAGCGGTGATTTAATTTTTAGTGGCATGTATGAAAACATGACTTCCTACCAGACACACAGGAGTGGTTTTGAACTCCAGGAAGGTAAGTTACTTTGTTTTTCAGTTTCTGGCCTCTGGTTTATTTTTTCAGAATCTTTCTGGTTTAGTTCCCTTTTTTATATAACTGACCACTGCACTGGAAATTAGCGAGTATAGCAGATAACTTCAATTTCTAAATGTCCTAAGGTTTCTCCAATGTTACAGAGTCGCGAACATTAATTTGAAGATGAAAGTTCATCACGATAAACATTGCATGTGAACTCATAGTTTGAAAATAGGTTTAGCTGTTTAGGACTCATTGAGAACGTGTATAAGTGATGCTGGATTAATGGTGGTTGTGTAGAACGTTATGTTCGATCTTTAGCTTTTTCTTTATATGTTTCTGTATGACGTTAAGTTGGGTTTTTTAATAGACAATTTTCGTGCCTGTTGTAAATTAGTGAGGAAATGGAAACATGGATTTAAATCACAATCTTGTTAATTCTCACTAGGGCATATGTTTCGTGCTGCCATAGGAAGCTAGGATTTTATGGCAAGTTGCAAATCACGGGTTCGGTTTCTGGGGTTCTGAAAGAAATAGTGAAGAGGGAAAATCTAGGAAATTGTCCAATTTGCTTGGGTCCATTGTACTTTGATATTTCAGTGGGATCTAAATGAAGCTAATTTGATTAAATGGCTCTACTCCAATCACAGCTGAGTGATTACGTGAATTATTTTGGTTTTGGCTTTCGTTGCAATGTTAATTAACGGACCCTTGTTAGTGTCATTGCCACCCACTGAATATGTCATTGACTGAAAGGAACAAAATGTCTCTATCTTATCAGAATGAGGGTCATGTTGATAATTTTGGCCTATGTTAAATGGACTCTGTTACGGGTGTGGGACGTGGGTATGTGTCTAAGTGTCATGTTTATCTAATTTCCATCTCAAGGACGCGGGGATATGCCAAAGTAGTCACATTGCGCACTATATTTCTGTTATTTTCTCGGTAAATAGTTTTTTCGAAGTTTCTTAGGGCAATTCCTGTATATTTTAGGAGTTCCATGCATAGGTCATGGTGATGTAGGACAGTTGCACGATTTTAGGGAAACATAGAAGTTGGGTTTTGGAGCTGTGATTAGGGGATGTTCTAGTGCTAATTTAGGTTGTTTAAGCCCGTGAATAGTAATCTGTGAAGAGTAGCATAGCTGATAATAACAGAAAACAAGAATAAAAGAAGAATAGAAAAAGATAAGTCTAGGAATCACACCTGGACTTTGATTGCATCACACAATCCATCAAAGAGGCTGTAAAGCTCTGAACTTTCTGTAATATTAATCTCCCTATATTATTGAAGCATAACATCTTTATATATAGGCTAGAGACTTCCTAATTTAAATAAGGAAACCTCTAGACTTTTGACTTCCAAAATCAACCTAAACCTAAATAAGACATAAAGAAATACCAAATAAGTAACTTGACCCACAAAACGACCCATGGGCAACACCTACCGCCCATATCCATCAAATTCTGAAATTGCCAAAATATCCGCCTGAAAAAAACTGACCCAGCAACATCCTTATCCTAATTAGACTTAAATCTACTAAGACCAGAAACATAATTGTTCGTTGTTACAATCGCTCCCACATGAGCGTCTAGAAACAATTTCCAAACATGAGTGCTTCCTTAATCTTATTTTTTCTGCCTCCGCTTATCAAAGAAGCACGGATACAGATGCGATAAGATACGGATACATGATTTTTCCAAAAAGTAGGATACAATACGTTGGGGATACGTTGAATATAAAAATAAATAAAAATAAAAATCCATTGACAATTAAAGTTATCCATTACAGAAGTTCACCATTCCCCAGCATCACTCAATTTCTCTAATTTTGTACCATAACTCCAAAGAGGATTTACTTGTATCCCCTTCATGAATTTGTGAGGATGAGCAAATAGAGCTACTACCAGTACAAGCAGATGCAGAATCCATTCGGAATCTATACAATGTTATAAAAAATAAAAAAAAATCAGTCGACAATAGTATCTAATATCTATATAGCGTTATATATGTGTCCCCTTCCTATAAGGACCACCTTAACTTGCTAAAATGCAGACCTCCCTTTCTTGATCAAATTTTGATGATCCGAGCTGTTCAATGTATTCAGAACATGTTTTTAAGGATACCCGCGAGAAATCGGCAAAAAAAAGATCAAGAAGGGCTTGATCCGTGCAATTTTTCATAAAACAGTTTCTGTCAGCATTAATGAAAAATTGCTCAGATTAAGCCCATCCCAGTTATTTTTTTTTGCCAATTTCTCATAGGAACTCTTAAAATCACGTTCTAAACACATTGAATGGCTCGGATCATCAAAATTTGATCGGAAAAGAGGAGGTTTGTATTTTAGCAAGTTAAGGTGGTCCTTGTAGGAAGTTTTGTGTGTGTGTGTATATATATGTGCTACACAACAATCGAGAGAAGAGAGTGAGAAGTGAGACTTCTAGCTTTGTATCTAAATGCTGACAGAAACTGACTGCACGGATCAAGCCCTTCCTGGGCATTTTTTTTTTGCCGATTTCTTGCTATTACCCTTAAAAACATGTTCTGAATACATTGAACGGCTCGGATCATCAAAATTTGATCAGAAAAGGGGAGTTCCGTATTTTAGCAAGTTAATGTGGTCCTTATAGGAAGAGGACTCTCTCTCTCTCTCTCTCTCTCTCTCTATATATATATATATATACACACACACACACACGCATACTGCAGCAACTGCATAGCAAGAGAGAGAAGAGAGCTTACAGGTCGAGATCGATAGATGAGAGACGACAGAGATCGATCGCTTTGTTTCTTCTCCCTTTTCGTTTTGGCCTTTCTCGTCGGTAAGGAAAAATAAAGGATATATAGCCCTAATTACAGTTCAAACCCATATGTTTTAGGTAATAACAAATTTACCCCCTCACGTATCCGAAACGTATCCCGGCGTTTCCGAGCATATCCAAAACTTATCGGGATACCAAAAAATAATTAAAAAAAAGGATACTTTAAAAAACGTATGGTCCAATATGCGTACGTATGTGATACGGAGGCCAAAATAGAGTATCCGTTCTTCATAGCCCCTTATGGACCGCATCACATGGTCAATTTGAAACAAAGTACACATGCTAGGTGAATGTTGCTAAAAATGTGGGACGCAGATCCCATACCCTTACCCGAGTGTCAAGTTTCCGACATGGGTATGCAAAATTATGAAAATAGTGGGAACTACGCCATCATGTTTTGCTTCCTCTGAGAGGTGGTAGCTCACCTCTATCTTGTAATAATCTAGTAATTCTAATCTAAGAGATATGCTTCTATTCATTTTTTAATCACTGATCTGGGTCAGTTGAGGAACTTGGAAAATCTTGAGGTAAAAGTGGAGGGAATTCTGTAAAATATGCATATTAGCTTTTGATGTCCATTTTATTTCTAAATTATCTGTCTGGAAAGATATTGGATTCTAATTTCTTTTGCACTGTAGGAACTGAATTCTGCCCCCCATATCCACCTCCACCCCGTTTTGTTTCCATTTGGTGGGTAGAGGATTATAAGTCAGAACTTGGGCACATACAATTACATTGAAAGAGAAAGACATGAATCGAAATAGATCAGTAGTTCCTTTATTTGAAGCGTGTTTTTGTTTCGTTTCTCAAGCTTTTCCCCATCTTTATTATTGGTAGGTTGTTTTCGAAATTCATCGCAAGTCAGTCGGGGCTACTGGTTTCCTTGCTTGCTGCCTGGCCTAGGCTTGGCATATTTACGTGATATTTCTGTCACCTATCTCCCCATTCCGTCCAAAGAATTCTTCGATCCTTGTACGAGAAATTGTTTGCAAGATTAACTTATTTTTTAGTGTTACGGTTCACTGGTGGTATGGAAGCACATACGATGGCATTTTCTAACTTGTCAGAAACAAAGTCAAAAGTTTGCTTAGCATATTCATTTTTGTCTTTTGGATCAGGAAAGCTTTTTTTTTAGCTTCAATTGAATTGGGGTAAAACGTAAAGTTGTTTATCCCATATGAATTCTTTTCAGCCGAAGATGTTGGTGCCTCAGTATCATTGGTGATGTTGAACTTGAACCAACTAAGTGTACATGAGGTCAGGGGCGCACCGCCTGAAGAAGACAACCTTCCACCTCCTGTAATAATTCCCAGTCACTTGCAAGTCCAGACTGCAGACTGCTTGCACTTGAGCTTTGGAAGTTTTGGATCTGGTATAGGTGGTTCTGCTTTTTCCAGGCCATTTTCATCTAGGTCCTTGCAAAGTAACATGGAAGAGTCATCTGCAGATGCAGATGCTTCATCAGTTGGGCACCCAGATACAAGGTACCTGTCTTTCAGAGTTGGTGGTCTCATTATTTTATTTATTGGTTGTTGTCTGCAGATTATCTCAGGAAAGCTTTTTCTCTGCAGAAATCCTGAATACTACATTGACGAGTCTCTCAGAGCTGCTTCAGATGGAAATTTAGTTCATAGGACTGGAGCAACTGCTGGGAGGTCTGATTCACTTTCCTCTTCACCGCCCGAAGTGTTGAAACAAGAGAACACTGATGCACCACATGAAAATCAATATGAAAATCAATACTCTTTCCAGTCCTCTACGTCTAGTTATAACTTCGAAAATGGCCAACAGTTGAGTTCTCAGATGCAGAATCTAGCTCCCTTCTCAAGTGTAATGGTAATATATGATTGTTTCTGGTTTCGTTGCAATTTAGGTTTTTTTTTTTTACCTCTTTATGTTTAGTGGATTCAGGCTCCGTTTGTTTGGATGTTGAATGTTTTTGGGTAAAATGTTTTACCCATTTTCCATTGTTTTGCTAGAAAAAAGAAGGGGGGAAAAAATTTTCAAGGTAAAACATTGGGGCAAAATATTTTCAAGGTAAAACATTTTACACCAACAGGGTGAAAATGTTTTCCTCTAATTTTGGCCGTCAGTCATTTTTGCATTTCACTCCCAATGATCCTACATTTTCCAAAACCGTGTATTCCATTCCCTTTTTCTCCCAAATCATATTTGATCCAAAACAAGAGAGGAGGAGGAGGAGAGAGAGCTTACTTGATTAAAATATTTCAGAACCTACAATTTGCCATTATTTTGGAAAATATTTTTCTTGTGCCAACCAAACACCTGCAAATAGAAGTTTAAAGTTCATTTTCTGAAAAACATTTTGCATCGAAACAAACGGAGCCTCAGTGTTTGTATTGTCCATTCATTGATACCATCATGCTACTGTATGTACATGTCCCTGGTTTGAGCTATTTTTGCTTTGCTTCTCTTCTGGCATTAGATGTAACTAATATTTCGGGACGTTATGCATCTTTTCTAGGTGCTTGTCTGCTTTACACTGGTTTTTAGTTCTTGGCCTTGTCAAGATTGGATATTCCATATGTGATGTAATGGAAATAGTGTGATTTATTTGCGTTTTATTGTGTTCACAATTTTGGCTTTATTCAAGCCTTTTCTGGTGCAAAAGGTTTGTGATTTGGGAGAAAGGGATCAAAGTTTGTGCCTGGATTAGGACGGTGTGAGGACATAGAGATCCTTTTTCGGTCCAAAAGTTTTTGTGATTTAGGAGAAAGATATCAACATTTTTTGGCGTCCCAATTGGTATTTGCCATCTAAGCATGGCCCATTGTTGTACTAATGTTTGCTTTGGCTTTTTGGCGTCGAAAGTATCTGAAAGGATTTCCAACCGTAGGATAAAAGACGCAGAACTAAGCAAGTAAAACTGCTGCTTGACAGCTAAAGTGATAATTGGGGTCTATGATATTGCAGTTTGTTTAAATGTTTTTGTTCTGACGTGCAATGTTGGTTTATGGTCTTGGATAAATTTGTATGAAGTGATTCCATGTTTTCTTTCTATTCGTTTGCCCCTCTAACTTTGAAGCACTGAAAGAGGCTTTGCTTTCTACGAGTGCTCTAGAATACTTATTTTCTTAGTCAGCCCCTCATTTCACATTGGTTTTTTGGGTTAACAGCAGGCATATACAAACACATTACCAAGCTCTTTATTGGCAGCGAGTGGTCAGCCTGTAAGAGAGTCTGATCTTCCATACTCACCCTTTCCCACGACACACACAATGCCTACAAGGTACGGCAATGCAGTGTCTTCCATCAGCTGTTCGACCATTTCCATCCCAGAGGTACCCACTTGTACTAACTTCTGTGAATTCCCCTAGGAGTTATAGCTGTTACAGATTGTTTGGCTAATTATTGTATCGTACTCCATTGTTTAGCTCATTCTTGAACTATGATTCACTTCTGATTTCCAGCTTCAGATTTAAAAAGTAATGCTCACTTACATATTCTAATTTCTTTCTTTCTTTTTCTCCTCTATCCAAATGAAGAAGAGCTCTCACTTCCATCACATCGAACTTCTGTTGTCTACTAGCACCACGACCCCTTCCTGCCGTGCTCTCTTGTCCAACTACAAAGCCATCCACCTCACTGGAATCAGCCACTGTTGTGACTCCACTACCATCTCTCTTTCTCTCTCAGCACCCGAAACTTACTTAGACATCGGAGGGATTGGTAGAATAAATTGCTTGTTCATTCTATATGTTACACAAGTGACGTTTAAAACTTTTTGAAATTGGCTATGAACTTAAGACGATTTGTCTCGTATATGACTTACTGATCCTAAGACTAATGCCTCGTTTGGATGACATCTTGAAAAAAAAAATTCCAACTCAAAAAACACTCATTACCCCTACTTCCAATCATTACTCTCATTTCTCTCTCCTCTCTCCAATCATTATTTTCCTTTCTCTATTTCTCTCCAATCATTACCCCTATTTCCAAATAAAAAGATGAATTTAGAATAGAATCAATAGTTATATCTAACTTATCATAATTTGTATTTGTGGTGTATTATGTTATCCTCATTGAGGCCTACAAACCAAATTGCAGAAATGCATCAGATACCACGGTCTAACTATCACTTCCCAAACTTGAAGTAATTTTGGAAAAGATTTGAAGTAATTTTGGTAGTGTTGTCCTCTTTTCTGGAGAGGGTAAAAATAGTAAAGTCCAATTATATAGTATTGTGAATAGTTGATACCAATTATATGATGTTAGTAGGAAAAGTCAAGATATGTTAAATATGTTGTCAGTAGGTTTGCAGAAAGACATAGGATGTAAGTCTAAGAACAGTAATGTTCAATTATGGGTACATATGTATTGTCTGTACTCTCCTCCTTATATCTGTAAAAGGAGGGCCTTTGAGGCCTATCCACTCATTGCCAATTGACTTTTAGTTGGACACTATACCATAAACTGCTTTCATTTTTTGTTCAGTATCAGACTACCAGTAGGTAACATGTCTAAGTTTTGCTAATAGGAAGAAGAAAAAATCTTGATTCTGTAGAGTGCTACTCCATAAAGCCATTTACTAAACAAGCAGGAAGCAACAAGAAATTACAAAACTAGGATCAAAAGGTGATGATCTGGAAAAATGGAGAATGTAGACACGCAGGAAATTAAAACCTGAAGCTTAATTATCGTAGAATAGATGTATTCAGTGCTCTCCTTGCTTGCATGAGTAATGGACTACACAAGCTCCTGACAGAGAAAAAAAAAATCCATGAACAGTTAAGTTCCATGTACTGCTACTCGAAACAAAAGGAAATTGCAACAATTATCACCTGTTTTGAATCTCTCAATGTGGAGTGAAATTCTCAGAAGTCCCCCTCTTGCAATGCCCTCAAACAACTGACGTTCCAAAAGATAAGAGTGTTTGAGTGTATATGAGAAAATTGTAGAGTTTAGATATCATAAGTGGGCAGAAAATATATCAATCTCTGTATTTGTATGAAATGCCACTTGCAATACCATTCTAGCTCAAGCCTGGTGTAAGAGTGAGAAAGACTAAGGCCAATGTGTAGAACCAATTAACACCAAAACCATCAGATGGAAGTAAACTACAAAACAGAGTTTTACAACAAGTTTGACTTGGTGTAAGGGCTAGCCTTAACAAGTTATCAAATTGTTCCTAATTTGTTTTCCATGTTTTATTTAACTTTACTGTTCCAATCAACTGGGGTCGGAAAGTCAAACCAAAATCAGTTAATCCTCAGTACCTGTACAAATGTTCATGGAAATGCCCTCTTGTAGGGTCTTGACTCAAACGGGAAGAGCTATCTCCCCTGGACAGCAAAGAGAAATCCCAATTTCCGGCTTGCCAAGCAGCCTCATATTGGAAAGATGTTATCAAGAAACTCAGTGGAAACATCAATGATAACGATCAACAAGCACCAGAAAATAACAATTAAAAAAGACAATAACTTGATACATAGACCCAAAAACAGTGAAAGGAACGTTGTAAATCACGTTGTCCTTCATATGCATAAAACATAAAATCATATAAGAGCCTAACCTGGAGTTCAGAGAATTCCAAGTCCTGCTCAAAGTGGCCTTTACGAGAACTCAAACCTTGGCAGTATAGGTCCAACATATGAGTGCAACCCATTTGCTGCAAAGATCTAATCAGCCCTTTGTATGGTTTCCTTTGTCTCATCTCATCTTCTGTATTCGAAAAGGAAAGAGGGAAACGCTCATAAGACTTTTGTCTGGAAGAGCCTTCCCTTTGAATCTCTGCCTCAGATCTGACTTGCAAGTCATAGTACTTCAGCGCTTTGCTGGAATTTCCCTCATATTCAAAGGTAACAATTTGCGACCTATTTTCTCTCCACTCATTACCCAAAAATCAAACTCATAAATTTTCAAACTATTATCCAAACAAGGCATAAGATTTTTTAGAAAAATCTATTTTGTCTTCTTTAGTAGATGAAATATTGGGATTCTGTCTATGACTGCACTCTGGGAGATTTTGATAATTTAGCACAAGCTTTATGGAGTAGAAATGACAGAATAAATTAAGCGCTGCAATAAAGGGCAGTCGCGTTTATCAGTTATGCAGGTGATGGCTACCTGTCATAAATGGCAGTTAAGTGTAGGGGAGGTCGCTGCCAGTGGTTAGGCTTTAGGCAAGGGGCTCTAGCTAACTGAAAGCAAAATCTCAGTGACATCAGTGCAAAGTAGCGAGAACGCAGACCTCTGGGTGGGATCTAGTGAATCAACATCATAATGATGGTCAAGATGCCACTGCAGCTCTCTATCTCTGGACACCAGTCTAGTTAATGGATCCTCGTTTGTATAATGATGGTCAGCTAGTGGCCTATTTTCTTGACATCTCTTGATTTCTCTTGGGCATTCGATCTAATAGAATGATGATACTTCCATTTTTTCATGGCTGTTTAAGAGCTGCTTAGATGCCTCAAGTAGTGGAATAAGAAAAGGTCCTGTCAGGAGAACAATATTGGTTGGCTTAACATAGGACTAAATTCATTCTGCCATGTTCTGCTTTGAGATTTCTACGGAGTTGTTTTAGTTTGTGGTAGCTTGCATATGTCAGATCGGCTGAAGCAGCTATTCCTTCACATTATAGGGAAAGAAAGTGGAGTTATTTCATCTTTAAGTTTCCCCAAACGCCCAAATCCATGTTTTGTAACTTATGAATGCATGGAGATTTTCTTTTTCATAACCAAATGAAAAAATTGAACTTTGTTTCCTAAATGAGTCGGTTAGGTTGAATTTTGTATACCATGTCGCAAATGAAGCATTTCAAAAGGAACTTCGTTTCCTAAATGAGTCGGTTAGGTTGAATTACCATGTGGCAAATGAAGCATGACAAAAGGAAGCTCAATGTCTTCGCATAAAACATCAGAACAAAAAATCCTTGGCAAATGTCGGAGACATATTCTTCCTCAAACTGCTTATTCTTCTAATAATGCTAGTATTACATTCAAGCAAGGAACAATATTTCATTTCGTTTCCATTGGAATGGCTGAAACGTTTCTGTTTGCGGGGAGACCGAAACAATAAACTTTAGCAGAAGCTTGGAATTGTATCATGGTACGGAGCATATTAAAACACTAGTGGTTTCAACACTTGTTAGAAATATCACTTTCCATTATGTTTCAGCTGCTTTTCTTATTATTTCCCGAGTTGTTACTGAGATGTTATCTTTTCCTATATAAGCGAAACAACTCACAGAAACGAAGTTTCGATACTTGCATCTAATTAGTTTTTTTTGTTGTTGTTGTTACACATGCAGGCTTTGAAGACTAGTGGTATTACTTCAACTCAGCCAACTGCACAGACCCTGACCAGAAGTAACTTTGGCACTGGACCTGCTCTTCTTCGGCATCTAGCTGTGCACCCATATTCTCAACCTACAGTTCCTTTGGGGCCGTTTGCTGACATGATTGGCTACCCTTTCTTGCCTCAGAGCTATACATATATGCCATCTGCTTTTCAGCAAGCTTTTGCTGGCAATAGTGCATACCACCAATCTCTGGCAGCGGTTCTCCCACAATATAAGAATGTATCTGTTGGCAACTTGCCTCAATCTGCTGCTATCGCTTCTGGGTATGGTGGCTTTGGTAGTTCAACCAGCATCCCCGGAAACTTCTCGATGAACCCATCGACTTCCTCAGGTCCCACAACTAGAAGCCATGACGACCTAATGGCCTCTCGGTACAAGGACAGCAATCATTTAATCTCGCTTCAGCAGGTAGCCACATTAAACAAAAAGAATTACCAAAGAATCAAAATCTGGGTGCCTCTTATTCTTCTTTAACCCAAATGTGTTAGTGTGCGTGCTACCTGTGCCTTTGAAAGTAAATAGCTAATGGATAAGGATTGTAGTTGCTCGTCTTGGTAACTAAAAGCACAAACACAGCTAAGGTGTTATGTTTTCTTTATCTAATTGGAAAAAATTCGGACAGTCGGGAGACATACTTGCCCATCACTTTAAATCTTTCAAATTCTAATCCAAAGACTTCCAACTTTTTTTGCTAAAATATTTATTTTTCTGTTCACAGTAAATTCTCTACTATGTGAATGTGATACTCTTGGTATTGTGAGATTTGTATCTCTAACTTGTTATGAAGTAAAGTACTTGGAGTTTTTATTATATTTGAAGATGCTGGGAATAAATTTTGCATTCCTTGCCATTTCCTTGCCGTGTTGTCTTCATTCTGGTGGACATGTATCTGTATCTCAAGTCCTTATCCTTGCTTCATAGGCAATAAAGTTATTCCTCTCTTGTTTATATGCTGGAACCAAGTCTTTAATGTCTTTCTTTTCCCTTTGGTTTGGCCAGAATGAAAACTCACCCATGTGGGTCCATGGAGCCGGCTCTAGAACATTGTCGCCTGTTCCATCCAGCACCTATTACAGCTATCAGGGACAGAGTCAACAGCAGCCTTCCCAGAATTACGCAGGTCTTGGGTACCCAAATTTCTACCACTCTCAGACCGGGATGTCGCTTGAACATCAGCAGCAGCAAAACCCTAGGGATGTCCACCTTGCCAGCTCTCAAGCCCAAGTCTCTAAGCAGTCCCAGCAGTTATGGCAAAACAGCTACTAATCTTTTTAGTATCCTCTTGGTTTTTCAGGGTCTTGTAAGTTTGAAAGCAGCCGGTGGAATAGTTTATACTTCTAATGTTTAACAGCTGCTGCCCTGTGCCTTGTAGGTTGTACTTTTACGTGTTTATTAACATAGGAACGGTTGTGCTAATTGGGGATTTCTGAACGTTTTCCTAATATTGTTAATGTACTTCCTTATTTTCGATTATAGGTTGAATCTATATTCTGTCCCTTGCCTGAGTTTGAGTAAAACTCTCATTGGTGTTTTTGTGGTTGCCTATAAATTTTATATTTTTTCTGTTCCAAATAAATTGAAAGGAAAGGTTTGGGTTTTGTTTTCCCTGCCACTTGAAAATAACGGGCCGTGTTGAGTTGGAAATGTAGTTTGTGTTGCCTATCTTGGGTCCAACCTTATGATTGGAAGTTGAAAATGTCTGGCCTTGTTGACTTGGTTGTGCATGAGAGAGTCAGATTGATCGAACTTTTATAACCGTATGATTGGATTGCAGTCAATTTACCACGGGGAGATCAACTTGATCAGATGCATGGTAATTACACGAAAAAAATGTGTGATCAAGGAAATTGATACTTGGGCACCACAAGATGTGTTATTGAGGGAAAGGAAGAACCCACTTCAGGAAGTTGATTCCATCGCCGAGTTGATCGTTCATGCAAAAAAAAGTAAGAGTAGTATTAAGGCCTATTTCGGTTCCTCGTCGGCTTGGGTTGTGTGGTGGTTGGGCTGGGCTATTTTAGATGGGTTTTTTTTTTTTTGGTCATCACCTCCAGTGGTTTGTGCAGATTTTTTTCATTTACTGTGGGGAGCTTTTAGGGTAGCTAGTGGCATGCGATTAAAGGCGGATTGGGTTGATTGGGTTGTGTTTCATTCGTTACGATGCCTTGTACTTTTTATCTCTTTAATCATTTTCGAGAGGGTGTTACCTTATGCAACTTAACCATACAATCTACGTTGCTGAGTCATTGAAGCGCAACATCATGATGAGGAAGTGGAAGAGTTACGTACAAATTTTCTTAGTGGGAAAGCTCAATAGGGGTGGATGATCCATGCCGATCAAAGCCTACGTTTCCAAGGGACATTGTTTGTACCCATTTCGTGTCGAGTACATCTTGCGGGAATTTCATCATTCCCCGTTAGCCGTTCATTCAGGAGGGACAAAAATGTATCATGACTTGCGTCGGCAATTTTGGTGGCCAGGAATGAAGAGAGATGTGGCCACCTTTGTATCGAAGTGTCTCATATGTCAACAAGTGAAGTGGAGCATCAACAATCGGCGGGAGAGTTACAACCTTTGCCTGTTGCCGAGTGGAAATGGAAGAATGTGACAATAGATTGTTTTACAGGTTTATTGAGATCGCTGAGGGGACACGATGCCATTTGAGTGATAGTTGATCGCTTGACTAAATCTGCACATTTCTTACCTATTCAGGTTACCGATTCGGTTGATGTCGTTTGTATATTCAAGAGATTATTCGCTTGCATGGTATTCCGGTGTCTATCGTGGCCGATTGGGATCCACGGTTCATCGCTCATTTTTGGCAAAGCTTGCAGGCTGGTCTTGGCACGAATCTTTTGTTTAGCACGGCATATCATCCCCAAATGGATGGACAATCTGAGAGAACGATTCAAATATTGGAGGACATGCCTCAAGCTTGCATGATGGACTTTTGGGGTAGTTGGGAAGATCACTTACTGCTCCTCGAGTTTGCATACAACAATAGTTATCAATCAAGTATCGAGATGACACTGTATGAGGCTTTGGATGGGAAACCGTGTAGATTGCTCGTGTGTTGGACCGAATTAGGGAAAGCTGCGTTAGTGGGGCCAGATTCGATCAAAGAAACTACCGAACCAATGAAAACGATTTGCCAACGCCTTTTGGCCGCTCAAGAGAAAACTACCAAGCAAATCAAAGTAATTTGCCAAATATTGTTGCTTACTGCTTTTGTCATATCAGGGTTAATTTTGTATATAAATTTGTGAAAATTTATGTATATTTAGTCATTTTTTTCTTGCACAAGGACGATTCATAGTATTTCATAACCTGAAATGAGGTGTGACAATCACTCGTCACTTTCATACCATATTAACAAATAGCAAGACTTGGAGATGCACATAGCAAGAATAGGACATGTACAAATGAATCATTCTTAACAAAAAAAACTTTCATCAGCACTTGAAACAACAACATTTTCTTAAGCCATACAATATTTTCTTCAACAAATATACATAATCTGAAAATTTGGATGGCTGGATCCAAGAGGTTGGTCCATGTAAATCTCCTAATCAATTTATCTGTAAAGAAATGCATTCTTGACATCTAGTTGCCAATTTCATTAGAAGCTAAGATTTCACTCACTAAAGTATTTTTCCCTTGTGGGAGAACTAAAATAATCTCTATTTTTGTAACAACTCTGATTTTTAGTAAATAAAAATTTCGTTGGTTACTTGGATTGCTTTTAAAATTCCTTTTAAATTCTAATAATCCATCATAATTAGATTTGAGACGTTTAAAATTAAAACTCCAAGCCTCGAACAATCTAGTCCTTTTTCAAGGACAAATTTGCTTGAAAAAGCACTTGTATATTTTCCTAGTGAGTAAATTAATTCTTGAAAATTACATTTCTTGGCTAGAAATCCTACTTGGCAAATACAATTGACTTCCAACCGATTGGTTAGAGGAACCGAACTACCACTTCTCCTAGTTACAATCTCCTAACCCTAGATGAACCTTTTTGACCATCTTTGAGCCTTATGAACCCCTCCAACCGTAATTGAACCTTTTAGACCTTGGGAGGTAATCATTATACTACATGTCTAGTTATTTCAACCTTATTTATCATCATTATTCCTCTACCCATTGGATAATAAATGTTAAGAAAATTTTTTATCCCTTGGATAATAGACACTAGAATTTGCCAATGATTATATAGACTTGACAAGACAAGTCATGGACCATAGGAAGCCATCATTTTGCTTCCAAAAGAAGCAAACTTAGCCTTGCCATGCATGCAACCCTAAGACTTATAGCCCTAAACCTAAATTGACTACCAAAGTTGCTTTCCTAGATTCTCTAAGTACACAGATGTGCATATATATATATATATATATACACACACACACACACACACACACACCTCATAGCCTATTAAATCAAGCCTATATACTTAGGCATGCACTTTCTAGGAAAATATTACCCAAGGGACAATGTTCTTATCATTGGAAGTCTTACCACTCATCACCTTCTCTTTCATAGACCTAATAGGACTACTTAATACTTTAGTGTACTTATATATATATACTTAGTACTTGGGGAATAAAGAGAGAGAGAGAGAGAGAGAGAGAGAGAGAGAGAGAGAGAGATGGGCAGAGAGAGAGAGAGAGAGAGAGAGAGAGAGAGAGAGAGAGAGAGAGAGAAAGTGTGTGAGTGTGTGCATGTGTTTTGGACACTTACACAAGCTACCTTTTAGCCAACCTCTCACTCAACCTAAGTACAACTTTACAACCCATTTCTAGACTTCTTAAGCATAACCTAGCCAATCATTTTGTTATTTCTTGCAAGCAAGCCTTCCTAGGACAAGACAAGCCAAAAACCCTTCATGATAAATTAAGTTATGGCCTAAAATGGAAGTGACAATTCTTGGCATGCTTGAAAGACTTGAAATGACAAGACTATGGAGCAAAACCATGGGAGAAAAGGAGAGAGAGAGGGCCGGCCAAGGAGGGGAGATGGAGAGCCAAATTTTGCTATGAATAGGACTCCCCCTCATGCCATTCAACTCACACCTTCACCTTTCAACTTTTCTCTCTAGAAATCCTTGTATTCTTACTTGTTTCTTGCTTATTCTTCCTTGTTCTTGAGTTCTTCCTAAGTTCTTCAAGAAACTCATCCTAGGCCGCCACTAAACCACCACTCGACCACCCTTTCGATCCAAAAAGTTTAGTAGTTTAGTCAAGAACTAGTTTCGAGAGAAACCTTTCTCTTTTGAACCTACCGTAGCAAGTTACTCCACCCGATAGTTGACTTACTTTCCGTAGCTGCCCTACCGCCAAAAAGAACGGTAGGATTTTCTACTCTCTACTCTAAGTATAAATCGAAGTTTAGACATTGTTGTATAGTTTGAAAAGCATGAAGAAAGATAGCTAGTATACTTATTTTGCTAAAGGATATATGAGCATGCTGAATAATCAACTTTTACTCCAATAAACATATATTGTTTTGAACTTTCCACAAAGGAAGAAAGAATGGATTTTGAAAGATAGGAATTTAACGTTTGATTAGAAGTATTCGTATTTTGATCTTAAGGATGATTATGAGAATGCATATGTGATTACTAGAATTACTTGTTTGATGTGTGATAAAGCATAAGTGGTTTCCACTCCAAAGGCTTCCGTACATGTGGTGTTATGCTTTAAGTTGGGACTTGAGCATGATGAAGTAATATAGAGCTGGATAATCTTGCTAGTTTAGTTTCAAGATTATAATGAATGATTTATGAGTACTTACGTGAAAAAGTCCTACCGCAGAGTCTATGCATGAAAACGAGACACAAAAATTGAGAAAGTTAGAAACATGACACTTAGGGTGTTGTTAATACAAGGTGTGTTTTGAAAAGAAGATGTTTTGAAAACCGCAATGTGGCTGGACTTGGTAGCCCATTGTGTGGGGTATGTTGTTTGTGTGCCAATGGGAACCCGGAGCGGCGGAACCATTGTGAGGATACTCGAAAACCTGGAGTGGTGGAATTGAGGTTGGGTGTGTAGCTAGATTATCTGCGGAGAGGAGCCAATACAAAGTTTTGTGTGCCAATAGGAACTCGGAGCGGCGGAACCATTGTGAGGATACTTGAGAACCCGGAGCAGCAGAACCGAGGTTGGGTGTGTAAAAATGATTTTGGAAATGTTGATTTGGTAT
The DNA here is from genome assembly GCA_019656275.1 of Rhododendron kiyosumense. Taxonomy (NCBI): domain Eukaryota; kingdom Viridiplantae; phylum Streptophyta; class Magnoliopsida; order Ericales; family Ericaceae; genus Rhododendron; species Rhododendron kiyosumense. Next base: position 734,380 of record BPLS01000451.1, read on the forward strand.
ATGAAAATGGACACAGTCCATGATAAGTCGCATAAGAGAAACTCAGAAATTATTGACACCAGCGTTACTTGAATAGCAAATGTGGATGTGTCATTATTAACTGTTGTCAAATATGAATTTTACGATATATTGTTTCTAAGTTGTGGGTTAGCAAGTGTGGGATTATTCTATTGAGCTTTTGTAGCTCATAGTGTTACCTTTGGAGATCCTGACATATTATATCGGTGGCAACGTTGGTATAACGTGTCAGATCTCGTAGATGAACATGGTGAACTCTACACCTTGGAGGCTTTCGGAGCCGAGGAGTTGTCTAGGATGGATGAGCAGTCGGAGCAGTAGATAAGAACCCTAATTTCCCCTTCCGTGTGTAATAAAAGTACTCTTGTGAGAATTATGATGTTATAATAAGCCAGACTCTATTTAGTTTTCAATAAAATGTTTACTTAACATTCTAAAAAATTAGGGGTGTTACAATTTTATTATCAAGAACTAAATTATTCTCTATTGATGCATTTGGTCTGAGTTTTTTTTATGTTGGTCTTATCTTCTTTCAATCTAATTACTTTTTCAAAAAAATAAATTAATGTTGGTGATAAAAATATAGAAGACGAAAACAAAATGTATGTTTATTAAATGTCATCCAAGACAAGCATTAATACGTACTGAGGCCTTGTTCTTACTAAATTTTTGTTTTGGCATTAAACTTGTTTTTATTTTTATGAGGTTTGCGACAAACTTTTTATATTGGTCATTTGTCTAGGAGGAGAGTTTAAAATTAAATACAATGACCGAAAGAAATAAAGCTTTCACCAAAGACAAAAAAATATCAAACAAATGTCTTTTAGTGATGTCCTATATGACTTTTTTTCAACTTTGGTCTACGTTTTTTATATTATTCCAAGATGAATGATTAATTCAAAAAATTATTATAATAAACTAAATAAAAAATTAGTAATGTTAAATAATAAAGAAAAATAATACTATAGTGAAGAATTTGGAAGAAAAGATCGCTGCTACGCTACCATATCAATGGGGTACCAATGGCCACGCGGGGCCAACTCTGGGTCCCGCACGAAAAATTTGAGCCATTCAATAATTAAAAAAAAGTGAGTGGGCATAGCGAAAATTAGCTCAATCAGATTGTAGGGGCTTGATCCAATCTTCCAGTTTTTGGCGATTTTTAGAAAATGCAAAGATCCAATATTCGCATCTATACATATCGGATTGAGCTGAGTTTTTTCTATGCTCCACTTGGGTATTATTTGTTAAAATTATTGAACAGCTTGAATTTTCTGTATGGGACCAGTAATGGGCCCCGCGTGGCCATCGGTACCCATCAGAATGGGTACTTGTCGGTTCCTTTGGCGCTCTTGGGAAGAATAGGCCTTAATTTTTTGTAGTGATTTTTAGCAATGATATTGAATTCAATTATTCTATAACCACAACACTTATACAAATCGATTCACATTTACATTAGACCCGCTCATATTTACATTGGGACCCATACACACTACATTTTTTAGTGTGTATCGGACTCACCAAAACATGTGAGCATGTGGTTGTATAATAGTAATTGTATTGGAATTATGCGATCATATGTATAGATAGATTTGAGCCCGTTTAATGGGATAAACGGCTCTTAAAAATTAGCCGTTGGATCACTGGAGGGTCAAGGAGAAACTTCAACAAATCATTGGAGGTGGAGCATCAAGGAGCAACTTCAAGTTCAATGTAGCGTGTCATTGAAGAAAGTGCAGAAGTGTAGGAGCGTTCAGCTCTATTTTCTCTTTGGAGCATTTGGCGCTCTCTCTCTCTCTCTCTCTCTCTCTCTCTCTCTCTGTGTGTGTGTAGAGACCCGTATGTTTCTAATTATTGAAATGTCTTTTAATGCCTAATTGGGAAAAATAGGATTTATGTGGTAGAAAATTGAATTAGGGTTTAAAGTGAATGAATGAGAATTAAAGGGAGTAAAAGTGTGATTTGCTTTTGAGGTAGTATAAATAGTGTGTGTGTGGTTGTAGGAGATAGAATTATCTCCTTGTATCTCTCTCTCTCTTTACCGTCCTCCCTCTCTCTCTATTGTCTCTCTCTCTTGCTCTTTCACATAAAACTCCACCAAAACCTCAAAAAAACATCAAGGATTCATCTTCATTTCACCTCTAGAATGCAAACCTGGGTTCGTATTGTGTTAGGTGGAGCTCAGAGAGAAGATCTTAGTGATTTTAAGACGTTTGGAGCTAGGGCTCGTTCAAATCGCTTGGATCTTGGTTATCGTCATGAGGTAGGGACTTCTTTACCTCTTTTATGTGTTTATATGTTGGTTTGGTATAAGAATCGGGCTTTGATCGTCTCCCTTTGTTCATTTCGAAAGCTATTGAAATCTGCAGAAAATCACCCAAAATCGCATATGGATTGACCCTAAACTTGGGGTATCAATCCCTCTTTTTATTTCTGGTCCAGCAAGCCTAGGGATCAATCCCTGGTGATGGGGGGATCGATCCCTCTCCTCTCTGGAATTTCTGATCATTTTTCAGGTTTCAGCCCAACTTCAAACGGTCATAACATCATCATCCGATATCTGATTCATGCAAACTTTATATCGATTCGAAGGTCTTGAAGTTAGCTTTTCATTGCCACCAAAATCACTTAAATACTCTAAGTACATAGAAAGTTGACTGTTAGAGTGAGGGTGTATTAGTCTCCCAACATCCGTTGGCTACTCCTATGATTTTTGTTTTGTCATTATGACTTCCTATGATTAGTGGATGATATTCTTGACCCATTGGCCTTCCGTTGTTAGTGAGGAATGAATAGGGAATTACTTGGTTAAATTGTCAATGAGGTGCAACTTATGATTGAATGATTACTTGTGAACATTTGTGGCATATTTGTGATATTGTTGGCATGTCGTGACATACTTCATGAATGAATGTGGTTTTGGGAAAGCCTTAACTTGTATATATCGAGCGAGGGGATGGTTGTTTGGGTCAGTGGTCGAATTAGGAAGTCTAGTAACACAAGGGGTGGTAATACGAAGACTTAGATGGTCTCGTAATGCAAGGGGTGGTAATACGGAGATCCTAGATGTTGGTGCACACCATAACGCTAGGGGTGGTAATACGGTGACTCTTGTGGGGTTAAACTGTAACGCAAGGGGTGGAAATACAGTCGGTGGAGATTGGTGTTAGTGAGTCGTGTCGAAGTTGATGATTTGTTTGAGTACTGTGAATTATATGGCATAATGTGATTAAAGCATATCTTAGAACGACCGTCTTGAATGATTGGCATATCCTTGAGTTGATTGAATTTCTTCGTTTGAGCTAAATCCTCTTGATTTCTTTCCTTTACACTTATCACCATATTTGCATATAGAATTGGTAAAGATCTTCCTATTAGGCTAGTGTAGCTCAACCTAATCTTTCTTTTCAGGTTCAAATGCTGGACAATAGTTTGCATGCATTCAATTGCTTGGATGTGGAAGACTCTTAGAAGCTAATTTCATTGAGTTACTTAATTAATCAGTTTTGTAATGATTTCCTTTTGATCAAAATGAGTTTGTAACTAATTATCAAAAATTTCTTTTGACTAAATCGTTTTGTAACTTAGTAATTGGTTGTACTTGTATTTGGCCTGCTTACTAAGAATTTCTCACTTGTTTTACCAGTAGGGAAACAGCTCCTACTGGTAGGGAAAAGGTTTTCTGGTCAAAGCAACTTTCTACCGGTAGGGAGGACGAGCCTACCGGATGGAATACTGGAAAACAGCCGATTCTTACAACAACAACAGAATTTCGATCCAAGCTTAAACACGGCATTACAAGCACGATCTCAAGCACAAAATCACTCATAAAACATATAAAGAGAGGTAGAATTCCCTACCTCAAGTCGAGAAGCGAAACCCACGCAAGATGAGCAAGCCCTAGCTCTCCAAACTTCGAAAACAACTGAATACTCCTCCTTCGAGCAAGACCCACGAGATATGAACCACAATACGCGTAGGGATGAATGATTGAAGGTTGATTTGAGTGGGTTTTGAGTTTGAAGGAGAGTTTTTGGGTGAGAGAGCAAGAGAGGTAGAGAGAGTCGAGAGAGGGAGAAATGGGAAAAAAAATTCCCTGGGCACACACATATATACACCATACTACACTAACACCCATACTTTTCAAACCCTTGCACATTTAACCTCCATTTTCACGTTTATGCCACTTTCATCCTTTTCCCCTAATTTCAAACATTAAAATTAAATAAAGAAAATTACGGGTACATTCTACCTCCCTCAAAGAAATTTCGTCCTCGAAATTTGATAAACCTTATCCTACCATGCCCAACAATATTTCAACATACTCGAACCGTAGCACTATCCATCATACAACAATTCAACAACCATCAAAATCTATGTCTAGATTCATGTCAATCAAACCATAACAAACACGCGTATATCTTTCGAACTTCGCACCCACATTTTCACGTAACCATGTACTAACATCGACTTACCCCTCAACTTTGGACTACGCGAGTCTAGGATATGCATCAGTTTCTCATCATAGGACACTTTAGCTCCTAATTCAATTTCGGACCTTTCTAACACATGCAATGGATTTATTTCATACCTCCTCAATCTCCGTATACATAATGCGTCATATATTTTTAAAAATTTAGGCGGCAACGTCAAACGGTTCACAGTTTCCAAACTTTTCTTTGTTATACAATTCCTATACACAATTATCTATCTCACCATAGAGATCTTACCTCCCAAGTATAACCAGATAATCCAATTGACTTCCCGAGACTTCCATCTAGAATGGGCGGTGATCAAGCGCCTCTTCCAAGTGGAATTCACCGGTGGTCGCCTGGTTATCCCAAAACACGCACATAGTGTCTAACACTTAAACTATCTTTCTTACGATGAACGCTTCCTTTCTGCCCAAATTGAGACAAACCCCAACGCAACTATGCTTTACGAAACACATGATTTCCCTTCTTCAAATAACATTGGGTGACGTCGACAGTTAACACAATCCTTTGGTTGGCCCTCCGCAGTTAGCAATCTTTGACGATCTTTACCTTTCTCTTATTGGTCATTCTCCCTCGAGCTTCCAAATATCGTTGGCGAATCGAATTCATTGTTTTAGCGGGTCCATAACACAAGCCAATTCTTCTAAAAGTCGCACCAAATTTTCACTCTAGGTTGGGTCATTCTATATTACGAGAAGGATTCGATTTGTCACCTCAAACGAAATGAGTAAGCTTCAAAACTCAAGCAACGTTAATCAAGAATTCAAATAACAGTAACGAGGCATCTGAAATTCAAAGAAATCATGGAATCTTCATGGCGGTTTGACAACAAACTCAAAGTACCTTTCTATGGTGACCCAAGAAATTTGAAATGACAGATCATGACTTTCTTATTGCTTTACGAGTCAACAGAGTTAGTGAATAACCTTTAGCAACTAAACGATGTCAATACTAAGGATAAATACAAGAAGTGAAACAAATCTCTGGTGAACTAACTAATATGAGCTCGTAAATTATCCAACACAACGACGAGAACTTCCAACAAGTTAAGGCTGAGTGTTACAGAACGAGTCATGTGCCTCCAGAGTTAAGGAACCACGACAGAGTAAAATACCACTGAAAGTAATTTCCACAATTGAATTTGTATTGAACGATGACAATGAATAGATATCAATAGATATGTCACCACAAGATTTGACTCCAACAATGGAAATTCGAACCAACCGAATAGGCAAGGGTAAACAAATAGATACAAAGCGGATATGAGTTCAAATCATATGACTTCTTAGTCATGGGATCAAAATGGATGATGCCCCAAACAGGCAATAATGGGAACAAGGTCTAAATTTTGATAGTGCTAACGAATTTGTATTTCATACGGTACATAGCCAAAGGTTAGGTTCAATAGATTCATGTTGCAAATTAAATACTCATATGGAATAACGGTTACAAGCAAACGACGAAAATGATAATCGCATCAAGAAAATCTAAACTGACCAATGAAAATTTATCTCAAGCAAGATGATGTCAAAATAAGATCTTGAATAGGGAACGAGAAACATTTGTCAAATTTGATAGCAACAGTGTCATAGGATACTTCGCTACAAGAATTTACATATGCCCAAGAAAGCTAGGAAGGGATCGCATGACAATTGACTCAAATACTAAGAATTATAACAGGTCATCTACACACTGAATTTCACGGAAGAACAAATTATGATACAATTCTAACAATGTTTAGCTCGGCCAATGAAAGATGGTAATTAAAGAAACAACTCTTCTAAAATCACATTTGAGATGTCACCAATCATCATGGATACAACCAATCCCTGTCCAAATCAAATCAAATCTCGATATAAGCAATTTAAAGAGGTCAAAGGCAAGACTTCAATATGGAATGATTAACCTCTAATCTCGGCAAATATGATCTATCGATACTTCTCAACACACGTGGGCTAAGATTTCTTATTTTCTATTCCAAACATGAAAAAGGATGGGATTTTCAGTGAGTGAAACACTTCTGAATCAAAAGTCATATAGCGAATGAGTAAAACAACTAGAAAAGACAATACCTTAACAAGCGATGTTTCTAAGAGCTAGAGAATATGAGGAACTGGTAGTTTAACTACGGAATTGCATCTGTTCTTTCGACGTATGTGTATCCTGCTGCATTGAGCTCGACTCACCATGTACTCCCAATCCCCGAGGACAATTTCTAGCTATGTGGCCATGTTCGCTGCAAGTATAACAAGATCCCCCACGCCATGGACATAGAGAACGAATATGACCAAACTGACGACATCGATAACACACAGTCTGACGCTTGAGAAGAGCTCTTGGAGTCCCGGTATAAGGAGGTGGCTTAAAGCCTTGCTGGTCTTGAATAGAACGATCTGATACTCTAGATTTCTTCCTTCCTGAACTTTTAACACTCTCCGAATATGATCTCGCATTAACGACTTGAAGTCTAGTTCCCCCCACATTCACACAAATCTGCGCACCCTCCAGAATCTTAACACTCTTCGCACACTCAACGATCTCAGGAAACATCGCTTCATCCCTGATACATTGACTCGCGTCATTCTCCCCATATGCACTATAGCCCTGGTGCTCACGATCCTCAATCTCACCACACCTATCTCCACGCCTCGAAGACATCCTACTATGGAAGCATCAGAAATGAAATCATCAACATTAGCCACCTAATTATGTGCTACAGGTCCCCAACCTTTCCAACCGAAGTCAACAACATTGTGCCACTCTACTGTGGTATATATATATGCATTGCCACATCGATATACTGACTCTTTCATGCAAGCACACATGTGATTTTTGTAAAAAGATGTAACGATTTTTGAACCCATGAGACTAAAAGTCTCCCCACGGTCTCGAGGTGTTCTAAACTTAAGCTCTGATACCAAGTTGTCACGCCCTCGATTTTCAACATAATTAAATAATATATTTTGAGAAAAGAGAAACCTCGCATATCAGATACGTTACCCAAAGGAGTTTCCCACCTGTTTAATTTTACAAACAAGTCCTTAAGTTTAGATAGTTACAACTTTATTCAAAAGAAAATTCCATAGTAATTATTTACAAAACCATCTGTAACGAATTGAGATCTTCATAAAGATGACGAAATAACCAGTGATGTCAGCTTCCAAAAGTTTTTTACTGCCAAGCACACGATGCATGCAATCTATTGCCCAGTGTTTGAACCTGAAAAGAAAGATTTGGTTAAGCTACACTAGCCCAGTAGAAAAGTCTACACAAACTCTATATGCAAATGTAATGAGAGATGCCGAGAAAACACTGACTTTTGAATAACGAAGAAGCATAGATAAGACAGAAGCACTGTATTACAATCTAAGAACTCACACGAACACTTCACTCTTATTAATCAACCTATCGTTGTAGTTTGAATTCCTTTATATAAGATATTTCCATCCATAGTCACTAGTTGTTTACTTCTTTAACTAAGTACATTAATAGACTCACGTTGTTGCACATTTGTCTATAATCAATTCTTATACATTGTATTTTTATTCGTACGTTACTACAATCTTTCTCGTGTCCACCTTGATTTTCATTAAAACCCTTTGTTGCAAAACCTTTCTTTTCCTTTAATCCGGTATTTCCCATCAATAATCACTAGGGTCACCTCGGGTCTAGTTCCCTCGAGCGCAAGGTCACCCCGAGTCTCTTCCCTTAATAATAATAATCAGTTGGGGTCACCTCGGGTCTAATTCCCTCAAGCGCAGGGTCACCCCGAGTCTTTTCCTCTAATAATATGAATCAGTTGGGTCATCTCGGGTCTAGTTCCCTCGAGCGCAGGGTCACCCCGAGTCTTTTCCCTCAATAACGACCACTTGGGTCACCTTCCACACTTTTCACAATCGACATCATTTCATAATCAACTTCATCATCCCTTTGACGGTTATACCATTGAATTTTAATTAATCATTACGTGACAACGCAAATGTACATGTTCATGCCTTTTCACTAGTTTACCCATTCGCATCTGACATAGCGTATTAAGCCCGTACGTATAATCCTACCATACCTTATCCATTAGTTTCTACAATTGAACCTCATAGAGAGAGTATCAAAAGGATTAAAAGACTTAACGAGTCGTAAGGACACAAGTTATTTTATCATCTCAAACAATTCTTCCTCACATCGAGTTTCACTTCAAGCATTCTAAACAATCTACCAATCCATTACGTTGATTACATCTCAAACTGTTCCTAACTGTCATCCATATCAAGACTCCGACTAATTAATTAACACATGCCTTTTTCCTTTAAGCACACCACAATCCCACACGTCCTCACTGTACCTCTAAGTACGTTTCTCGTACCTTCACAAGCCACACATTAACCCACGACTAGACTCTGCGATGCCCGGTTATCTAGTTTCTATACTTGGAGTCCGCAAAAGCAAGTACTAAAGGAATCTAAGAATTTCATGAGGTGAGAGAGAATAGATTGCAATACTACCCGTTGGATCCCTAGACATGTTCACTCTAGTCCATTGAATATCACTCTAAGAGAGAAACAAGTAATACTCTCCAAAACACTTGGAAGAATGCGTAAACAAACTCATTAGAGTCAATGAAAAGCTTCGACATGAGAGTTGAAAGATATAGGGAAACAACTGAAAGATACTGGTTGGAGCTGTTTCCCTACCGGTAGGGAGGACGAGCCTACTGGTTGGAATACTGGAAAACAGCCGATTCTTACAACAACAATAGAATTTCGATCCAAGCTTAAACACGGCATTACAAGCACGATCTCAA
>BPLS01000451.1:768691-798534 GCA_019656275.1 Rhododendron kiyosumense
CTTATGTCAATTTGGGGCCATCGAGCCAATATTGTAATATTTTGGAATCGTGTGAATTTGGAAGTATTTGTCGGGGGGATGAGAACGCGTTGATTATTTTGAGTATCGCAAGGGATATTTGCGAGTATTTTTATTATGAAAATCATTTATAATTATGTTGAAAATTCAGGACGTGACAATAGGCCGTTGAGAATTTTCAAGAATTAAGAGATTTTGGTTGGCAAATTGAAGTACAAAAGGTGGGAGACACAATGATGACAATTGGGGTTGGTAATGTAAGAGTTTAACTGCTGAAGACTTCTGTGGCTAGGAAAATTGACTTGATTAATTAAATTTACAGGAGAATAATGAATGAGATACTCTTTTACGCTAACACTTCTAGAGTTGCCATATTTTTTTTAATTTGTGTTATTGTATACCTACATTAAAATCTTTATCCCTTAATTTATGTTGTCTGCCTCATAATCGAACCAACAATGCTTGATTTTCCTCATAATCGAAACTATCCAGGTGATGTTGGGACACTTGTAGACTCCTATATTTTTGGAATGGTAGTGCAATACAAGGAGCAAATTGCAACCCTTGTAAACGCGAGGACAGGTAAGTGGTTGATGGAAGTTTTTGTTGCATTGCTTTGAGTTAACTTTTATCCAATTGGTTGAAATTGAAGCTTTTGAATGTGTTCCGCAGATACAAGATTGTTTTTGGAGATAAAATTTCCGTATTACGGAGGGCATGCTGTCCGCTTTTTGGTCACAAGGTATTCATCTCTACTCTCTCGTTGGTTATCCTTATTGGTAACAGATGAAGTCTTACTTTCAAAATTGTTAGCTCTTTTTTTATTTATTTATTTTTCCTCTTCAAAATCTTTAGCTGATCTGATAATGAGGAATGGAAAAGGATCCAAAATCACAGTGTACTCTTACAATCTTGATTCTTGAAGTAAATACCGAGAATAGGCCAGCTAAGAAATGCTTAATAGGAGCTTTTACTTCCTAACACCATATTTATGGCCAAATAAGCTTATGTACTCTGAGTTTTTTCCCTTCCCAAAAAGGGTCCCTTTTTTTTAAAATCGGCCCTAAGAATGGACCTTTACTGAAATGAAATTACTAATTCTTGCTCCAAGGATAGATGGGAACATTGATTTTGAAAAATGGGTGTATTGGGAATCCTGTGAGGGTCAGTTAAGGAATGGTACTAAGTTGTTTGAGATAAATTAATGAATCTTTGGTGTAAAGACTGGTAAACACAAGGCAAGCATTGATTTAAGTCAATTCAAGAGATTGAAGGAGAGAATGAAGTTAGGGAAAGGGGTGAAACATGTTGCACCTACTTTATTTGATAAGACAAGCTTAGGGAGAGATAAGCTAAGGAACTTTGAGGAGGTACAAGCTCAACGAAAGGTAATCGTGAAACTATTGGAAACACAACTTGTGCTCCATGAGGTAGATAGATCAAACATTGCTCGTACGACTTGATCTTTGGTTATCTACCTTGATATTGTTAATGTTTTCGATATTTCAATAATTTATCTTGAATGATGTGAAGAAACTGTGTCCCTATTCTATTTATTGTTGTGAAGGTAATTAGGTACTCTTAAAGATTTTTCACTGTGTTTTTTTTTTTTTTTTGGGTTAAATGTTATTAAAACTGAAACTCTTGACATTGAGGGAAAGTCACTTAAATAATATGCCTGCCCATTTACTATACGAATCTAGTAAATGAAATATAGAAGGGAAAATATAAAGATGGCAGAACTTCAATTAATAAATATCTCGATGGAACTTGGGTTTTGAGGTTTCTAATTGTCATGACTTTTGGTTTACTGTGAGTTACCTGCCTGCTCACGCTCTTTTCACATGAGGTGAATACTCCCATATATATATCTTCTTTCGAGCATGTATTATAGGCTATAAAGGAAATTAAAGGATGTAATAAGTCTCAAGGCTGAACATAGAAGCATTCTTCAAGGCCTAAAGTTATGAGAGAATAGACGATTCAAAGGAGTGTTTACCAAAAAAAGGGGAAAAAAGGATTCAAAAGAATAGAGCGAAATTTGTGGTCTTATTATGTGTCGTGGTTATACTTGATGCTAATTTGTGGTCTTTCTTATTTAACGAGAACTATGGTGTAGACTATAGAGGATGGATGAGGCAAGCCAAGGAAAATAAAAGGAAGAAAGCCCAAGTACAGGGCTTGCTTCAAACTTAAGAGTTTTCAATGGCATGTTTTTAAGCTGTGTTTTTTTTTTCCCATTGACTTGTTGGTAATCTTAGGTTAATGGTTGTCTCCGTTAGGTTTTTACAAGTCATGTCGTGTTTATTTTGGGGTTGTAGACTAAAATTTAGCTTTTTTCCCTTTCTTGGAAGTGTTAAATATGATATTTGAAATTGACATGTATATTGATCTCATACGATTTTGAAATTGGCATGTATATTGATCTCATGTGATTTTGAAATTGACATGTACATGAAAATGGTTTGGAAGTACTATGTACATTGCTTTCCTAGCTGGAGAATTATCGTTTTCTTCACTGTCAAAGGCTTGCTTCTAGCTGTAAATTTACAAGTTAGAAAGCTTATTTTAGTGTCATGTGTCACGCCCTCAATTTTCAACATAAATTAACAATACCATTTGAAATACAAAGTCCTCACAATCGTACAAACAATGCCCAAAATACAATACAGTTTTCAATTCCACAAATTGGTCTACAAATACAATCTTATAAAATAGGAATTTCATAACAAAGTGGTTTGTTTTACAAGAATAATATAGTACTCTCCAAAATAGCTTTACTCGATAACGTCAGCATGCACTCCATGACCATGACCTGCAATGAACCTGAAATGGTAGGTTGAGCAAACACGTGCCCAGTAGAGAAGTCTATGCACAAGTTATAAGAAAAATACAATGAATATGCTACTAGAGTGAATGAGTGAATATTGATAGATACGCCTAACGCACTAGTCACTACCAACAAATTGCAAGCTATAGTCTAAGGGTCCTAGACTACACATAAGTGTCGCCAACTATTTGCTTCTTTAACTAAATACATTAACAAACTCACGTCGTTCCACACTTGTCAACGATCATTTCAAAAATATTTTTATCATTCTTCGTACAGTACTACAATTGTTCTCGTGTCCACATTGATCTTCATAAATCCCTTTATTTCAAACCTTCTCTTTTAATCAGATATTTCCCCTCAATAATCACTTGGGTCGCCTCGGGTCTAGTTCCCTCGAGCGCAGGGTCACCCCGAGTCTATTCCCTCAATAATAATAATCAGTTGAGGTCACCTCGAGTCTAGTTCCCTCGAGCGCAGGGGCACCCCGAGTCTATTCCCTCAATAATAATAATCAGTTGAGGTCACCTCGGGTCTAGTTCCCTCGAGCGTAGGGTCACCCCGAGTCTATTCCCTCAATAATAATAATCAGTTGGGTCACCTCGGGTCTAGTTCCCTCGAGCGCAGGGTCATCCCGAGTCTATTCCCTCAATAACGATCACTTGCGTCACTTCTCACATCTTTCACAATCAATTTTATCATCAATCTATTAGTCGTACCACAAAACTTCAATTAACCATATCGGATTCCAGCCGAACAATAATACCCGAGTGTCATACATATATGTTGTGTCCACAATATCAGTAAATCAATCTCATTCAATTCATGTCATAATAACTATTCATGTTCTCACCATCCCATTTTAATATAACAACCATTAGTAATCCCGTTTTCATAATCAACAGTCAACTACAATGTTCATCAATCATCACATGTGTCCATATCATTCCCTGAACATAACGCTACGTCCTACACAACACCTTAACCCATAAACATCTCTTTGACGTTTTACCCACAACACTCACCATGTCTTACACGACGTTCTAACCCGTACGTAACTCTATAACCTTCCACCCACTAGTATCGACATTTAAACGTCAAAAGACAAACGCCATTGGAAACTAATTGTTTAACGAATCAAGAGGACAAAAGGTCCTGCTAGACATCCTCATATTTACCCATAATACTCACTGCGGCACCCCATATAGTCTACGGTACTCCTAGCCAATTTTACAGTACGTTTTCCATTTACAACGAAACTAAGATGATGTTAAACGATTATTTAAGGAATGGAAATGCTCAATAAATCATTGGGATGCGAAGAGTCAAGTGATCAAAGACACTTAGTGACTCAAATAACAATTCCAGGCTGAGCTACGGAAGTACTGGAAGCGAACGAGGTTCAAATAATAATAACGGATGCAGAATAAACCAAGTTGTGCCAAAAGGGCCGGAAAGACCGGGTGGCATACGGAAAGGCCATGCGATCAAATAATATGCGATACGATTAAACAATATGCCGCACGATTAATTAATATACCGTACGGCAGAACAAAATTACCATACGGCTATTTGAAATCCTGAGGAACAATACAATTTAACAATATGTCGTGTGGCCAATTGGAAAACCATGAGGGGTAGGAAGGTTTCTTTTTTTTTTTTAAACCAAAAAGCTCTACCAAAATTAATTGCTAGGGAAAGACTAAAGTTCTATCGGTAGGAAATGAAGTCAGAAGGTACACGACTTGAACACAAAGACTTTCTACCAGTAGGGGGGAAAGTTATACCGGTAGGAGGCCATCTCTACCGGTAGGAACCTGGAAATTTCGGACCACTTTTCTCAGTTCGACAGATTTTTCGAAAAATGCCGATAAAAGATCTTAATAACAATAACAAGCATGATCTAACAACATAAACATCGTATTTACGCATAACATGTGCAAGAAATCCCTACCTCAAGTTTGGCGAGCAAAACCCCAAGATTAATCATCAAAATCAACCAAATAATCCTTCTCCAAGCAAGACCCACGAGATTCAAGGTTGGAATCGCATATAGGAGATAAATTGGAGGTGGGTTTGTATAGATTTCAAGTGGTTTTGGTGGGTTTTTGGTTGAGAGAAAGAGAGAGAGAGACTCGGCAGAGAGAGGGAAAGCTGAAGAGGGAATTGATAAATGGGGAAAGTTTTCCCCTAGAGGAATTATTGAAAGAGGGATGGGAAAATTATCCCATGCATTCACACCACACACTCACACATGCACCACTATCATAATTACTCTTATGCCCTCACATTAATTCACTTTAACTCCAAAATAAACAACTATGACATTATCTTACGTGCAATCCGTATTCTAATATTTTACAAAATCCCAAAATAATTTTTTAAAAAATACTGGTCTCTACATCATGTGCATGCCATATTATAAGTTCTTATTTGTTTGAGGATGTGTTTTTTTTTCCACTTACATTGCACTTGAAAGTGTTTACATTGTTGGTCATCTATCCTCTCTACTTTAGTTTATGGAAAAGGAAACCATGAAGTTTCCATTGATGAGGTTTTGCGATTTACTAGGACGATATGATTTTTGGAACCATATTTGTTTTTCAAGGTTTTATACTGTATTTTTCCTACAGATGTGTATCTCTCTCTCTCTCTCTCTCTCTCTCTCTCTCTCTCATGTGTATGTATGACTTTGTTTTGTTATTGAGTACTGCTACGGCTTTTAATTCTCCACTTTTTAAAATCTAGAAATGACTGTAAATAATGCTTTTTGAAACATGGTAAGTAAAAGCTCAACAATCTTTGCATTGTACTCCACTTAAGAGTGGCAAAACCAGTAATAGATTCCGTGTTATATGCAGGGACAGATTTAGGTGGGGGCACGTGCCCCACTCAAAACTAAAATAATTTTGTATAAATTAGCATAATTATTAAAGTGTGCTAATATATAACCATACACACTTGCATGTATCTCAAAAAGACACATATAGTATTAGTTTTATACTTGAATTTCATCATATGGTGCATTTATACTTGTTGATTTACGAGTTGTTTGTCTATTTTGAGATATTCTTTCTTGATTCTTTTTATTTTTAATCTTCTGGGACAAATATCTTAAAATAAAGTCATTAACAAAACTAGCTCAATTGTTCTAAAACTTGTCAATGTTCATTTAAAACATATTTGAAAAATTTTGTATGAGATTTTGTGATCATTTTTTTCCAATTTAACTGAACGTATGCATCATAAACTTTTGTAATTAGTAATACATGCCTTAATTTTGTATGATCTTACTGTGGTTGACTAAAAAAACAAACTTTTGCCATTATGATTAGCAAGGTGCCCCCACTAGGCTATATTCCTGGATCCATCACTATCTATGTGTTGTTGAAGGTCACGTCTTTTGTGTTCTTGGTTTTTTTTGGTTAGTGTCTCTTGACTCTCTTTGTTCATATTTTCAAACTGTCATAAAGAGATGATAGTCAATTGTTTTAAAACTACCATTAGTTGTTATTACTTGAACTTGTTACAAAGAAAAGAAATGCCTTCAGTCTTATAATTAGATTTCATTTGCAGCTCGTGTAGCAGCACAACCATAGTGAATAGTATATAAATCGCTCTAAGATGATGACAAGATAAGTGTCCTCTTCATAACTGCTGCTTCTTAATTTTGTTTAATGCCTTTGGTTGTTGAAGTTCTTTGTTTGTGGCATTTGGAGTGTTAATTAAGATCATGAAAATAAGAAGTCAAACATGTAGTGTGTGATTGAATGTTCAATTAAGGCATAAGGCAAGTAGTTAGGTGATTTAACTGAAATCGGTATTGACACGCAACATTGATACTCCGACAAAAAAAAATTCAATATACTAGACACTAACACTTTGGCTCACAGATTATTCATAATACAAAGGACACGACATGTCACGTAGGCTCAAGTTAAGTAGTATTGAGCTAACAAAGAGAGAAATACTAGGTGGCTCATTCGGTGAAGGTCTAATTGTCATTCAATTTTGGTTTATTGACTTAGAATATTTTCTTTTCGAAATTTGCAAGTTGTAGGGTAAATAGCGATCTTTACACGAATTCGTGGATGGTCTACCACCAATTCTCTGGACTTCAAGGTTTACAAAAGGGAAGTCTTATAGTGAATATTATGGATAAATTGTTTCTTAGTTCCCACTTTAAGTTGTTAAATTGATCCATTTGAGATTAAAAACTATAACGAGTCTTAATTGGCCTCTTGGGTGGCATGAGATTTAACTTGAATATTTTTGTGTGCTCTTTAGGTGTATTTCAGAGTAAATGGAACTGCTGAAGGAATTTTCTTTGTTCTTTTTTTGTTTAACAATTTGTTCTTGTTGGGCAACCCCTATGTTCTTTTGTGTGTTCATTGTGGAAAAAATTCTATGTTCTTAATTTTCTTTTTATAAAAACTCAGCCTTATTTGTTATCCTAGAGCACAAATGAGTTGAACTTTATTTATGAAAATTTCTATATTAGTTAGTTTAGCTTGGAGCAAATTTGGTTAATGATTTACTATCTTTCACCTGATTTGGGTTCATGGTCTGCATACAGTGTGACATTGGGTAGCTGTCTCTCTTGAATTCATTCATTCTTTCCAGTCTTCTTTGTTGCAATTACTTTCAAAGAGTTTCGATTATATTATGGGAAAATATTGAAATACCCCCTAAAACAATGTCTAACAGACACTCAAATTTTATTTAACTTAAATTACACACCTAAATTATGTCTCCGTTATTCAATTAACTCTCTACCTTCTAAATCCGTCAAATTGTTGACAGATTTTGCTGACTTGGACCAACAGCACCATTAAATCGCATAAGTGACTCCTTATTTTTTACATGTGGCATCACATGTACAGTAAAACAAAGATTTGGGCCTAATATCTCATCTTCCACCTCTCTCTCTCTCTCTAGCAAACCTAGAGATGTGTTCCCTTGCCCTGCTTACAAAACAGAGATGTTCATGAAGTCACTGAGATGTTCTAGACTTCACGATCATCTCTAGGTTTGTGAGAGAGAGTGTGAGAGCCCTGACGTTAAGAATATTAGTATGACGATGATTCAAGATTGACGTTAGGTATTGGTTGCAAACTTATTCACATACACTTTTTAAAGTCAAGCGGCCAAGCCGATTCAAAATCCCTATATTCTGGTTTTTTCCTTGAAATTATGAGAATGGAGTTATTCTTAAATAATTTTTTAATGTTGTGCGAATTGCATATTTTTTTAAGTTTGGAACTCAAATAGCTTTTGTCACACCTCAAAAATGAGAAGTGACTGGCCGTGAACCATGAGGCTAATCGATGGAACATGTAGCCTGAATAAATCAAAGTCACTGAAAATCAAATGATCACTTTTTCGTTATTAATCAAATCAAAAGCCAAATGTGTCTCATCATAAACATGGGGCACAACCATCCCATGAACCAAATAATATCCAATGATCCAACAATAATAAAAAGAATTTGTTATCTGACAATTGTTTTGAATGCGGAAGGGATTTTTAAAATTAAACGAGAATGAGACACCCTAAGGAGGTCAACCAAAATAAATCCCCGAGATGTCGCCAGAGTCCTTGCCTAACTCCCCAACTAGCCTGAAAGGGAAGTTGGAATAAATCCGTTAGCTGACGAGCTCAGTGAATAGCAAGTATGTATAATAAATAAAGTTGAAAGCGAGGATTAGAATAATTTACCATTAAACATAATTTGGCTTACGAGGTGTCCAGCAGAATAATAAATTAATCAATGAAGTATTTAACCGATAAATAGTCTTGGCAGTGATCACAACATTAACTCCATCAACAATGGGGAACCACAATCAAATAGTACCATGGCCAAAATAAATCTCATCAAAATTGGATCCAATATCGAACTTAGAGTCACCAGGGCTGGCAGCCCGTGGTACTTTTCCCTAAGACGATCCGGCGAAAGAAAGCCGTTGAGTATTAGGGTCACCGGCCTAACACGGTCTTTTCCCCAATGGCCAGGGTCACCAACACGAGAAGGAATAAGTTCCCTGGACTTCCGAAATAAATGTTCCCACTAACATCCACCAAGTTCTCACAAAAAAGAATATTAACAATTGATCTCAGAAAATTCATCGCATGCCAATTTATAGAATAACTTATAAACAGTTTTGAGTCTCCAAATAACATTCATATAAATTTCTGAAGGAAATACTTTTAAGAGACACAAGGATCCTTCGAAAATACGTAATGTAAGGGGAAAAATCCGCTTATTATTCTTTCAACATCTCTTGAGATCAACGTGCATGCCTTCTTCCCGGAACCTTAGTTCTGCAAAACAAGACACCATGAGCGCACCTTTGCCTCTCGCCGGCAAAGGCCATCCGATGCCAAAGTCAGTATTTCGTACTCATAAAACCTTAATTCATAGTAGGTAGAAATCATGTATATCAACATCCCTCCCTTCGTGGGTGTTACTTCTTATTTATAAATGTAGACTTGTTCTCTAAGTCTCCTTCTCTACCTAGGGTTCCAACATCATTAGGAATCCTAGCCCATATGGAATTCCCTCCCATATGGTAACTCAGTTATAATCCCTCTATTAATGGGACTCTTGTTTATCACGTAGGATTTCCTTTCTAGAACCTTTTGGAACATTATACCGACACACCACATCAACGATCCAGGTAGAGTTGGTCTAATGTACATCAGCGGTGCACAGTTACTACGGTGCACCTATACCACATGTTAGGCTAACTCATTGAACAATAACACGTGTCCAGTCATGCCAATGAGCACCTTGATATGGTGTAGCCAACACTGTTCGGCAACACTGCCTAGCAACCTCAGGTGTTGCGCACCTGTTCAGCATCATCGCCGAACACCCTTGCATGGTGCGGCCTACCAGCACACCTGTTAGGCATTATCCCCTAGCACCTTCACATGGCGCCGCCTACCAATGCATCTGTTAGGCATCATTGAAGAACACCTTCACATGGGGCCGCCTACCAATACACCTGCTAGGCTTTATCACCTAGCACCTTCACATGGCGCACGCCTACCAGCGCAACTGTTAGGCACTGTCGCCTAGCACCTTCACAAGGAGTCGCCTACCAGTGCAACTGTTAGGCATCATTGCCGAACACCTTCACATGGGGCCACCTACCAGTGCATCTGCTAGGCCTTATTGCCTAGCACCTTCACAAGGAGCCGCCTACTAGTGCACCTACTAGGCCTTATCACCTAGCACCTTCTCATGGCGCCGCCTACCAGCGCAGCTGTTAGGCATCATTGTCGAACACCTTCACATGGGGCTGCCTACCAGTGCACCTGCTAGGCATTATCACCTAGCACCTTCACATGGTGCCGCCGAGCAGTGCAACTGTTAGGCATCATTGCCGAACACCTTCGCATAGGGCTGCCTATCAGTGCATCTGCTAGGCATTATCACCTAGCACCTTCACATGGTGCTGCCTACCAGCACAACTGTTAGGCATCATTGTTGAACACCCTCTGCCTACCAGCACACCTGTTAGGCATTATCACCTAGCACTTTCACATAATGCTCCGATGTGGTCATGTGTTATGCACGTGCTCAGGCTGTGTTTCCTCTATTCGGGAAAACCCCCCTACAATTGCTCCCCAGCTTTGTCCCTTGCCATTGTTTGGTGGCAATGGGTAAAGCTTCATTTGGTAATCCTGCCCCGCACGGCACGTACTTTTAACTCATTACTTTCAGCGCTTAATGGCAAATAATCTTTGTCTTTCGCATATCTTATGGCTTTATTTGGTACCCCTGCTCGGGATGCCCAAACAACTTGTGTATACTCACCACAGCACTTCTTACTTGCTTTATGAGTTTGTTTGTTCAGGCTTTCAATGCCTTAGAAGCTTCTTACTGCTATATTTTGCTTAAGTCCATTTACGCTTAGCAAAAAGTCCCTTCACCTATTCTGCTCATGCTTAGGAATTCTTTGGCAGTACACGTTGCCATCTGCTAAGTTCATTCATTTTTAGCAATTTCCTGGTATTTGATCATTGCTTTGGCCCAAAGTTTTCTCGTACTCAGTGAATTCCTAGCAATGTTCGCTACTTGAGGAGTACTCATACTCATCCCATTCTCGGCCGAACATGGCCGTTTTGGTTATTACTCAATGCCAAGACCTATATGCGTTTGGACTTGATTTAGGTCTCATATGTTAACAAGGCCTAAGTTTCCTTTGCACCTAGCCTATCTCGGGTTCAGCTCACAGCCAAGGCTTAAGTTTGCTCAGACTTTGTCGATTTTGGTATTCCTCACTACCATGGCTTAAGCATACTCGTTTTTACCCAATCCACTGTTGTGCCTAGGTCTATGTCGTACCTAACTTATCTAGGGTTTTACCCAATTCTCTTGTCATGATTCAAGCAATGTTCGCTGCTTGGGCCTCAAACCTCTTCACGTTCGGGTCTTAGTTTGTGCACGACGCACCCATATCCTAAGTTGTTTCGTACTTAGTTATATTCAAACATTCTTCACTATGAAGACTAGGCGTATTTACACCTAGCCATTTTCAGAGCAATATTCACTGCTCGTGTAACGTCCCTAATTTTAGGTACGTTAAAGGGATAATTTATTACAGAAATAAGGTGAGTCACTGCTTATTATTACAACATAACTCTCGTAAGAGTATTTTGAAACACAAAATTGGAAAGAAAAGGGAACTAAGGTTCCTAACTACAGCTCCTCTTATTCCTCCATCCTAGCGAGTTCTTCGGCTCCGAACGCCTCCAAGGTGAAGAGTTCGCCCTGTTCGTCTATCAGATCTGACATATTCTACTGGCGTCGCCACCCATATAATATGCCAGGGTCACCACAAGGTAACACCATGAGCTATGAAGGCTCAATAGTAAAATCCTACTTACTAACATCAATTTCCACATGATATGTATACTCACAGCACAATAGACGATAACATATAGCACATCCACAATTGCTTTATAACTATCGTTGATATTGGCTCATCGTGAACAGTGTCGTTATTATCACTTTTCAAAAACTTCTTTTTAACTCACCCAACCTCGGTTCCGCCGTTCCGGGTTCTGCCGCATCGGGTTCTCATTGGCACACATTGCATTGGCTCCGTACCGCGGATAACTAAGCTGCTCACCCAACCTCGGTTCCGCCGTTCCGGTCTCCCGAGTATCCTCACAATGGTTCCGCCGCACCGGGTTTCCCATTGGCACACACACACACACACATAACTCACATAATACCCTCGAAACGATCATTATGTAGTGTCAAAAATATTTCCATCCTCGGAAAACACATCTTTCTTGTTAAACCACACCCTAGGGTGCCATGTTTCTACTTTCTCGGTTTTCGTGTCTCGTTCTCATGCAAGACTCCGTGGTGTAAGACTTTACATACAAACATGCATTCAATCAAAACCTTGAAATTAGTACAACAAGATCATCCAAACTACTTACTACCAGCATGCTTGAATTACCATAAGCAACATAATCATGCATTTCCAATTTTAAAAGATAGCCTTATCTATGATCAAAGTAACTTCTAAACAACATACTATTCTTTTAACATATGATTTGAAACGATACTAGAGTTTAGATGGGCAAGATTAAACTACTTATACTTAGGAAAGTAAGTAGAGATTTAAACTACCGTTCTTCTAGGCGGTGGTTGGTTACGGTGATTCGGTCGTCAGTTTTGAATTTCGGCGGCGTAACGACTCCGGATTGCTTCGAAAGGAAGATAGATGATCTTTTCTCTTCCTAGAAACAACTTGCTAACTTTAACTAAGCTACTTTAAAGATTTAGAAGTGGTTTGGTGGTTTTGCTCAAGAACTCAAGAACAAGGAGAATTCTTGAACTTTGAAACAAGAACACTAGAAATTCTAGAGAGAAGGAAGAGCAATTGCTTGAAGGTGTGAGTTTGAAGTATGAGAAGGCCTTCTATTTATAGGCAAGGTCTCCCTCCTCCCCATTATGGCCGGCCCCCTCTCTCTCTCCCTTTCCCAAATTTTTGATCCAATAAAATCCAATCTTTTATGGAAGATCAAAGGCTAAAATGCTAGGTTTGCATGGCTATGTTGTCCTTTGATTTGATTCTTGGAAAGTTTTGTGGTGGAGAAAGGGTTGTACAAGATTCTTAGGGCTAAACAATTAAGAAAATGTACAAAAGAGGACATGGTGGTTAGATCTTGCTTGGAAGAGTAAAATCCCATGGATTTGAAGTACATTGGAAGTTCAATTCCAAGGTACAAGTCCAATCCTCCTTCTTTCTCTCCCTCTCTCTCTCCTCTCCTCTCCCTCTCGGCTCACTCTCTCTCCTCTCCCCTCTCTCGGCCTCTCTCTCACTCTCTCCTCTCTCATGTACTAACATGTATATATATGTATATATATAGCAAGCATACAATTAAATAATAGTACTTTTAGTACTAAGGATCAAAAGTAGTCTTAAAAGGTTAGGATTTTCTATTAAACTAATCAATTGGGCACATGTGTACTTAGGGTAATTCTTTAACCTTCCATGAACTAAATTAATATAAACATGGGTACCTTGTACCTTAGGTAGTTCAAAATCCCAATATAAAATAAATAAAGGTACTTTAAGAATCTTAGTACTAAGTACCTTCATATTAAAATAATATCTACTTTGACACATGGGGTTTTAAGTAAAAGATTAAATTAATCAACCCATGTACTAGGTGAAAGACTAACCTTAAATCCATTGGGTAATAAATCCCCTAACTTCTATTATCCAATGGATAATAGTTGCTAGGGAAAAAATAAATAATAAACTAATCAAAAATGTCCTTTAATCAAATATAAAAGTCTATTTTTTAAAAATAATAGTACCTTGCCAAGTATACTTTTATAATAAAGAATTGGGGTTTCTATTATCCAATGGACAATAGTTTTCCTAACAATTATCGTCCAATGGTCAAAGAATGAAATCAAAATAATAAAAGAAAATAAAACAACAAATTCCAATTCTAGGGTTAAAAAGGTTCAAAAGGTTTAATGAGGGCAAAACGGTCCATTTACAGTTAGGTAAAGGTAACTAGGTAACTTTCTAGTCTAGTTCTTGCAACTGGATGGTTAGAAGCTAACTAGGCTTGCTAAGTGGGATCAAAAGTCAAGAAACGATATTTGAAGGGCTAAAGCGTAATTAAACAAACTACAGGAATTTAAGGCAATTCAAGCAATTAAAATTAATAACTCGAATAATAAATAATTTTTCATTTATTGAAATTCAGAGTTATTACAGCTCGGACCCCAAACGTCTCCATACTTGGGTCTACTTTTGACATTCTTCATTGTCATAGTTTAGGTTTATTCGTACCTATTTTCAATTTAGCTTGTAGTCACCCAAGTTTTCGTACTTGGTTACTTTTTCAATTCTAGGCACTTAACTCTGCCATTGTTTATGCTCGACATAGCCAAATACAATGAAGTTTTTTCGTACTTGTACTGTTTGAGCCTATCCATGTCGGTGAATCATCTAAGTTCATTCGTACTTAGGTAGCAGTCCAAATGCATTCGTACTTGCCTTTCTTAGAATTATTCGGTGCTGTTGGACTGAGTGCATTCGCACTTAGCCAAATCTCAACATTGTTCATTGCTTTTTGCGAGGCAAATTTCCTTTAATCACCTTTTGCTAGCCCTATTCATGGCCAAGTTCTTTCACACTCAACCGATACTTAGCAATCTCTATTGCTCTAGCATAACTGTTTTAGTCATTATCCAAGACACTTGGTATGCCTAAGTATATGCATACTTACGATTTGCTCGTACTTGTTCAAACTTGTTGAACTATCTAAGTTTGTCCGTACTTAGCTTCCTTTGAGTATTATTCATTTCTTTTGGCCTAATTGTCTTCCTACTTAGCCAACCGTTGCTTTCGGATTAACTGTATTCATACTCAGCAAGTCTTCAACAATATTCACTGCTATAACCTAAGTTTTCTCGCACTTAATCATACTCGATTGGATTTCGGCACCCTACATGGTCTTGGCCAAAGTTTATTCGCACTCAGCTGGATTCTGAGTTTGATCGTACTCAACAAATATTTCTGACTTTGCTCCCCAGCATGGAGGCAAAGTGTCTTCAGCATGTTCTTGCCAAGACCAAACAAGTATAATATTCGTGCTCTTACTAAGTAATCCCTTTACTTGACGTTATTTTGACTGGTGGCCCTTCATGGCCAAAGTATACCGTGCTCGGACGCCGATCGCAGCTGCCCAAATTTCGTGTAAGCTTCTTAAGTTTTTCATACTTATCAATCTTATGTATCTCATACATAAGCTTAAGTTTTTCAATCTTAGCTACCTTTGTGCCTAAGCGTTTCATACTTGGCAAGTCTCAAGCATAGTCGTCATTTGCGCATGACTCGATCTTGCGCTTGTTCATGCACATATAACTAAGTGTTATTAATAAACCGTTCTATGCGCATTCGAGCATAAACTTAAGTGTTTCATACTTAGCAAGTTCCTAAGTTTCTCATACTTAATATTGTTGTGCTTACATGCACACACCCTAGTTTCATGTGTTTATTCATACACATCTAAGCATTCGTACTTAGTTGGGTTTGTGAGTTTCTTCGTACACCTCAACCATACTCAATCCTTACCAAATTTATTTATGGACCTAGGCCCTTTGTGCCTGGCCAATATCATGTGTTCATCCATACACACTTTTTGTACCGTGCTTGCTCGCCAGCAAGCGTTTGGCAGACTTGTGTGTTTATTCATACACAGCTATGCTTTAACAAATTTGCTTGTTTGCTCGTACACGTCTAAGTGTTTTAGACTTAGCAAATTTGTGCATTTATTCATCCGCACCTAAGTTTCTTAGACTTAACAAATTTGTGCGCTTGTTCGTACACACCTAAGCTTTTCTGACTTATCTATTATTTTGTATATAGTACGGTATACCCACCCACTACTCATCATCATGGCCAAACATTATTCGCACCTGGCCAAATTTTGAGTTTGATCGTACTTAATTGGACTTAGGCATTACTCATTGCCATGGCCTAATTTTATTCACACTTAACCAAATTCTGAGTTTAATCGTACTCAATCGAATTTCGGCATTATTCATTGCCATGGCCTAAGTTTATTCATACTTAGCCAAATTCCGAGTTTGATCGTACTCAATTGGACTTGGGCATTACTCATTGCCATGGCCTAAGTTTATTCAAACTTAACCAAATTCTGAGTTTAATCGTACTCGATCGAATTTCTCGGCCTTATTCATTGCCATGGCCTAAGTTTATTCATACTTAGCCAAATTCCGAGTTTGATCGTACTCAATCGAATTTCGGCATTATTCATTGCCATAGCCTAAGTTTTTTCACACTTGGCCAAATTCTGAGTTTTATCGTACTCGATCGAATTTCGGCATTATTCATTGCCATAGCCTAAGTTTATCCACACTTAGCCAAATTCTGAGTTTTATCGTACTCAATCGAATTTCGGCATTATTCATTGCCATAGCCTAAGTTTATTCACACTTAGCCAAATTCTGAGTTGTATCGTACTCAATCGAATTTTGGCATTATTCATTGCCATAGCCTAAGTTTATTCACACTTAGCCAAATTCTGAGTTTTATCGTACTCAATCAAATTTTGACATTATTCATTACCATGGCCTAAGTTTATTCACACTTAGCCAAATTCTGAATTTCATCGTACTCAATTGAATTTCGGCATTATTCATTGCCATGGCCTAAGTTTATTCACACTTAGCCAAATTTTGAGTTTCATTGTACTCAAACTTGGAAAGCCAATTTTTTTGAGTTTCATCGTACTCAGACTTGGAAAATTGCAATAATCTTTCAAAGCACACTCTCTCTGCTCCCCAGTATGGAGGCAAATTAAGTGTCTTTGGGTCCATACTTAGCTTATTCGTGCTAGGACCGAACACAAATAAAATGAAATTTCATAATAACGCCATAAAGCCACTCATAACTGAATGGAATTCTGATCATAATTCCCTCATAGCTAATTACTCACAATAAGCAATACTTTCTACGAAATTCTGTTCATAATTCTCTTATAGCAACTCATAGCTAAAATATAAATTGTAATAAGTAATTCCACTACTTATCTGTATATTCCATGGCATTGGCATTAGATTCCCATCTGACACTTTGAGGCGATAAGCTTCAATCTCAGCTATCTCAGTAACCTTGTATGGTCTCTCCTAGTTCAGACCAAGCTTCCCATTCTTGGGATCTCATGCAAAAACTTCCTTAGCTTCTTAGCCTTTAGTACTTTGGGCACTTCGTAGCCCGATCAACAAGGCTTCGTATTCGACCACACTATTCGAAGCACTGAGCTTTAGCTAAACAACTAGCTCTAGCATCAGACCCTTAGAAGAGCATATCATAATTCATGCTCCTGAATCTTGAACTGTTGACATATAATTTTCACTCCTCTCAATCCTACTTGGTGGATTCCTTCTTACATCGTAATCCTTCCCTTGTGGGTTTATTACGAGAGCATCGTTGTGCAACAACTATACACTTTCCAAGTTTCTATTCGTAAAGGGCTCGGATCTTCGGTTCGTCGCCTATTCAAGCACTGCTTGAATTCTCCACCTTTCGTAGGCATCTCTATAAGTCTTTGATTTCTTGCTCCCGTTTTTTCATACGCCAAGCAATTTCTTCAATTCACATTCTTTCTCTTTGAGACCCTTCGTAGTCTCGAGTACATTGTGATCGCCTAACAAACTTAGATCGATCTTCCTAATAATCTAACAGATTCAAATAGGCCTCCGCGAGCACTTAACGAATGTGTACTGCTCTGCCCGATTGCGTAAAAAACTTAGACTATTCCATGCAGTTGCATAGCAGTTTTGAATTGCTTTGCATGGTTGCCTAGCAAATTCAGACTGCTCCACCCAATTGGCTAACAGACATTCAGACAGCACTGTGCTACTACCAAGCACATTCAGACTGCTCCTTACGATCGCCTGGCAGATTTGAACTTCTCAGCGCGATCTCCTAGCAGGTTCAGACTGTGCAGATGCCGAACAAATTAAGACTGCTCCTTAAGATCGCCAAGCAGATTCAAACTGCCTTGTTGCCTAGCAGATTCAAACTGC
This sequence comes from Rhododendron kiyosumense, assembly GCA_019656275.1. Lineage (NCBI taxonomy): Eukaryota > Viridiplantae > Streptophyta > Magnoliopsida > Ericales > Ericaceae > Rhododendron > Rhododendron kiyosumense. Next base: position 786,643 of record BPLS01000451.1, read on the forward strand.
ATTGTGCTGATGCTGAGCAGATTCAGACTGCTCCTTAAGATCGCCTAGCAGATTCAGACTGCGTTGCTGCCTAGTAGATTCAAACTACGTTGCGCTGATGCCAAGCAGATTCATACTGCTCCTTAAGATCGCCGAGCAGGTTTAGACTGCGCTGTTGCCTAGCAGATTCAAACTACGCTATTGCCTAGCAGATTCAAACAGCGTTGTGCTAATGCCGAGCTGATTCAAACTGCTCCTTAAGATCACCTACCAGGTTCAGACTGCTCTTCGAGATCGCCAAGTAGGTTCAAACTGCGCTGTGCTTCTACCTAGCAGATTCAGACGCTCTTTATGGATGCCTAGCAGATTACGACTGCTTCGCATGGACACCTAGCAGATTCGGACTGCTCTATGTGATTGCCTGGCAAGTTTAGATTGCTCTTTGCGATCACCTAGCAGATTCAAACTGCTTTGCGCAATTTGCCTAATAGATTCAAATAGGCCTTTGTGAGCGCCTAACAGATACAGGTTGCTCCTCGCGATTGTCTAGCAATTTCGGATTGCAGTGCGCAATCGCCTAGCAGATTCAGATACGCCTTCGTGGTCGCCTAACAAGTTCAGATCGCTCTCGCAATCACCTAGTAGATTCGAACTGCTTCACTTGATTGCCTACCAGATTCGGACTACTCTGCGCGATCGCCTAACTCATTCAGGTTGCGGCTACCTAGCAGATTCAAACTGCTCTATGCGATCGCTAAGCAGAATTGGATTGCACTACGCGATCTCCTAACAGATTCGGACTGCTTTGACTTCCATATCGACATATTGATTTGCTCCCCCAATCCTAGGAGCATACAATATTGAAGGACTTGTTCATAGCCCTACTTAGTGCTTCCTCCAGAGCACCAGGCAAAGAAGGTGACCTCTCCTTCTCCCTCTTGGATTGTCCTCCATTCGTGGAGTATTTACGCTTCTAGAAACATTGTTGATCTCAGAGAATTACTCCGTTTCCCACAGACGGCGCCAATTGTAAGGGGAAAAAATCCGCTTATTATTCTTTCAACATCTCTTGAGATCAACGTGCATGCCTTCTTCCCGGAACCCTAGTTCTGCAAAACAAGACACCATGAGCGCACCTTTGCCTCTCGTTGGCAAAGGCCCTCCGATGCCAAAATCAGTATTTCGTACTCATAAAACCTTAATTCATAGTAGGTAGAAATCATGTATATCAACATCCCTCCCTTCGTGGGTGTTACTTCTTATTTATAAATGTACACTTACTTGTTCTCCAAGTCTCCTTCTCTGCCTAGGGTTCCAACCTCATTAGGAATCCTAGCCCATATGGAATTCCCTCCCATATGGTAAATCAGTTATAATCCCTCTATTCATGGGACACTTGTTTATCACGTAGGATTTCCTTTCTAGAACCTTTTGGAACATTATACCGCCACACCACATCAACGATCCAGGTAGAGTTGGTCTAATGTACATCAGCAGTGCACAGTTACTACGGTGCACCAGTACCACATGTTAGGCTAACTCATTGAACAATATCACGAGTTCAGTCATGCCAATGAGCACCTTAATATGGTGCAGCCAACACTGTTCGGCAACACTGCCTAGCAACCTCAGGTGTTGCGCACCAATTAAACATCATCGCCGAACACCCTTGCATGGTGCAGCCTACCAACACACCTGTTAGGCATTATCACCTAGCACCTTCACATGGCGCCGCCTACCAGTGCATCTGTTAGGCATCATTGAAGAACACTTTCACATGGGGCCGCCTACCAGTACACCTGCTAGGCCTTATCACCTAGCAACTTCACATGGGGCGTGCCTACCAGCGCAACTGTTAGGCACTATCGCCTAGCACCTTCACAAGGAGCCGCCTACTAGTGCAACTGTTAGGCATCATTGCCGAAAACCTTCACATGGGGCCGCCTACCAGTGCACCTGCTAGGCCTTATCGCTCAGCACCTTCATAAGGAGCCGCCTACCAGTGCACGTGCTAGGCCTTATCACGTAGCACCTTCTCATGGCGCTGCCTACCAGCGTAACTGTTAGGCATCATTGCCGAACACCTTAACATGGGGCTGCCTACCAGTGCACCTGCTAGGCATTATCACCTAGCACCTTCACATGGTGCCACCGACCAGTGCAACTGTTAGGCATCATTGCCGAACACCTTCACATAGGGTTGCCTATCAGTGCATCTGCTAGGCATTATCACCTAGCACCTTCACATGGTGCCGCCTACCAGTGCATCTGTTAGGCATCATTGAAGAACACCTTCACATGGGGCTGCCTACCAGTACACCTGCTAGGCCTTATCACCTAGCACCTTCGCATGGTGTGCGCCTACCAGCGCAACTGTTAGGCATCACTGCCCAACACCTTCACATGGGGCTGCCTACCAGTGCACCTGCTAGGCATTATCACCTAGCACCTTCACATGGTGCCGCCGACCAGTGCAACTGTTAGGCATCATTGCCGAACACCTTCACAGAGGGCTGCCTATTAGTGTATCTGCTAGGCATTATCACCTAGCACCTTCACATGGTGCTGCCTACCAGCGCAACTGTTAGGCATCATTGCTGAACACCCTCTGCCTATCAGCACACCTGTTAGGCATTATCACCTAGCACCTTCACATAGTGCTCCGATGTGGTCATGTGTTATGCACGTGCTCAGGCTATGTTTCCTCGATTCGGGAAAACCCCGTACACATAACATACTTAACTACTCACCTGAGTCCAAAAATAATGTAATCAAATGCGCAAAAAGATGCTAACCTGAAAAAAAGAACAAAGCACAAAATGACTAACTACGCAAATATACACTTTATAGATACAGAATACCACTTCCTATCAGAATAAAACTTAGCCTATTAATCCCAACTACTACCCTCTGTAATCACCACTACTAAAACCAAACTCCATGCCTCCAACCCACCTGCACATACCACTATTTTCTACATCCAATTTTCCCATAACAATTTCAGTTCAATCCTCACAAGCAAATTACTAATATGCTAATATAATAAGTGAAGTAATTAAGAAGTAGTAGATGTAGCACATGAACAGAACCGAAATCCATTTAACTCCTCTACAACTGTTAATATCAAAATCATCCGCAACTCCATCACCTGATCACCTCTTATACTGAATCACCACACCGCCACACATGCAACACACGATGCCAACCCACACACCACTTCACGCCTAAAGCACAGAAGGCACCAAGTAAATTAAATACCAAAACCGGAATGTGCAACCCAAGGATTTGATCCCGAAAAAGACTTTACTACTCCAGGGTAAGAAAACCTCAGGAATAATCTTACTTACCCCGACGGAAGATCAAGAACGAGCTTGAGAACAGGAGTATAAGAGACCACTCTGAAAACCTTCCCAACTATGGCTGCTATGCATTCGCGCGCTCTCTCTCTCTCTCTTGATCGAACGATATACTTTGATATAAAACCCTAGTCTCCTATAACCCACGTTCTCTCTCCTAAATAATATGTAACGCCCCGAATTTTGGGTACGTTAAATAAAACATTTTATTGAAATTTCAAAATAGAGTCTAACTCTTTATTAAAACATAACCCCCACAGGAGTACTTTTATTACAAAAGGAAAGGAAACTAAGGCTTCCTAACTACAGCTCCTCTCGCTTCTTCATCCTAGCCAGCTCCTCAGCTCCGGACGCCTCCAAGTGAACTGTTCATCTTAATCATCTACAAGGTCTGACACATTATACCGGCGTCGCCACCAATATAATATGCCAGGGTCACCACAAGGCAACACCGTGAGCTACAATGCTCAATAGGAAATTCTTACCCACCAACTTTACAACTAACAATCACATATTCAAATTCGTTAATCATCTATCGTTGGTGTCCAAGGTTCTCTTTGTTCCTCCTACGCGACTCGTCGTAGACCGTGTCAATCATTTCCATTTACAAAACAACCTTTCAAAAACATTTACATTGGCTCCGTATCGCGGATAACCAAGCCTTTCAAAATCTTTAGCATTGGCTCCGTACCGCGGATAACCAAGCCATACACACCCAACCTCGGTTCCGCCGTTCCGGGTTCCCGAGTATCCTCACAATGGTTCCGCCGCACCGGGTTCCCATTGGCACACATTGCATTGGCTCCTCTCCACGGATAACCAAGCTATACCTCACCATGGTTCCGCTGCTCCGAGTTCCCATGGGAACGCACAATGGTTCCGCCGCTCCGGGTTCCCATTGGCACACACCCTCACAATGGTTCCGCTGCTCTGGTTTCCCATTGGAACACACACACACCTCACACAATGGGCAAGTCCGGCCACATTGCGGTTTTCAACACATTTCAACCTTTTCAAACACACCCTAGGTGTCATGTTTCTACTTTCTCGATTCTTGTGTCTCGTTATATGCAAAGACTCCGTGGTAGGACAAAAGTAAACATCATTCATCATAATCCAACAAGATCATCCAACTCTATATTTAACATGTTCAAATCAACGCTTAAAGCATAACGCCACATGTACGGACGCCCTTGGAGTGAAAAATCACTTATGCTTTATCACGCCACAAGTAATACAAGCAATTCATCTTAAAGATCAAAATACAAATACTTGATATGGAAAGTAAATAAAGATAACTCACTTTAAAATGGAAGAATACGAGATCTTACATATACATAGGGATAGGGTATGAGTATCCTACCTTGATCCGAAACTAGTCGGGGCCGAATAAGCTAGGTGGAATTTCTCGCGAATCTGGACCGAACTTCGGACGGCAGTAACTCGGTCAATCTTTGGCCAAATAGAGTCGTTCTTGGGTCGAGAACGAAGATCTCGAAACCCTCTACAACTCTCGTGAAGGAAGTTAATCCTATAAACGAACTTAGGTAGGAGAAAAATGGGGATGAAGCAAAGGACAGTAAGCTGTAAAGAAATGAAAATCCAGAATTTTCACTGAACTTTGGATGACAATATCTTTGTCATTTCTTGACCGATTGGGGTGATTCTTGGGTCTAACTTCAAGGTTTCGAAGTGCTCTACAACTTTCCAGAAGGAAGTTGGTCCTAAAAACTACTCTAAACAGGAGAAAACTGGGGATTTTCGAGGGGACAGTAGGTTGCCCAGAAATGGTTTTTAGAGAGAAGGAAGAACAAATGCTTGAGGTGTGAGTTCAAAGCATGAGAATGGCCTTCTATTTATAGGCAAGAGCTTGGCCCTCTCCTCTCTCTCTCTCTAAGTCTCACCTTGACACTTGGCAAGAGATCATGGAAGATCAAAGGCAATCCTAGGCTTGCATGGCTATTTTTGTACCAAGATTTGATCTTGGATCAATTGAATGGTGGAGATGAGATTGGTACAAGATCCAAGGGTCTAACAATTGCAAGGTGTATAAAAGAGTACAATGGAGTTAGGATTTGGTTTGGAAGAGAAGAAATCCTAAGGATTTGAAGTACAACAAAAATCAAGGCCAAGATATACATCAAATCTCCTTCCTCCTTTCTTCCCTCCTTCCTTCCTCTCTCTCTCTTCGGCCTCTCTCTCTCCTCTCTCTCTCTCTCTCTCTCTCTCCGGCCTCCCTCTCTCTCTCTCTCTCTCAAGTACACACACACATATATATACATGCATACAAAGTTCAAGAAAACAATAAACAAAAGGAACTTTGTACTAGAGATCAAGGGAGATTTTAAAAGGGCAAGATTTTCACATTAAACTAATCAATAAACAATCACCAAGTACTAGTATATATATGCACATATGTACCCAATGATCTAGGAAGATCAAAATCCTAATAAAAAATAAGTAAAAGGGTACTAATGAAATCTTAAGCCTTTAAAGGCTAAGTACTTTCCAATTAAAATAATGGGTACTTGACACATGGGGATACTAATTTAATAACCCATGTGCTTGGGTGGAAGAACAACCTATTACCCAATGGGTAATAAATCCCCTAACTTCTATTGTCCAATGGACAATAGTTATTAGGTAACTTTTATTTTAAAATAGTATGTACCATGTCACATGGGGATTTATGAAAAAGGTTAAATTCATAATCCCATGTACTATGTGAAAGATTTAACCTTTTACCCAATGGATAATAACCACCCTAACTTTTATTATCCAATGGATAATAGTTGCTAGGGAGATTATATAATAAAATAATCCAAAAAGGCACTTTAAAGTAATCAAAAAGTTATTTTTTAATAAAGATAAGTACTTTAACCAAGTAAACATTTAATATAAACAAATGGGGTTCTATTATCCAATGGACAATAGTTTTCCTAACATTTATTGTCCAATGGACAAAGAAATAAACCAATTTGATTAAAAGAAAAAGAATATTAAAATTCTAAGTTAAGGGTTCAAAAGGTTCACGAGGGGCAAAACGGTCATTTTGCGGTTAGGGAAAAGTAACTAGATAGCTTCCTAACTTAGTTACTCCAACTAGCCGGTTAGAAACTAACTAGGCTTGCCAATTAGGGTTTAAAGCCAAGAAATGAAATTTGAAAGGGCAAAAACGTAATTTTGACAAACCACAAGGAAATTAAGGAAATTAAAATAAAATTCAAATATTTAACGAAATTTTTAACGACCAAAAATCAGGGTCATTACATAATAGGTAACCACTTTATAAAGTATTTAATAGGGTAAAACACCCAATACTAAAACTATTTAGACCTATACCCCATCACTATAATAGTGCCGACAATTGTACTATGTGGTGAGGAAAAATATCAATTAGAATCCAAGCCATAAAATCCTCTTTTTTTTATTACAAAAATATAATTATTAGGAATAAGAAAAGACGGGGTGTAACAGCTTTTCAACTACATGCGCAATTGGTTATTCGAGACCACTAACGACTTGCATGGACACTTGTTAGGCTAATGGACACATGTCCAAATACAGGCATATTAGACCATATTTTAATAATTTTTGTTCACTTTATATCATATTTTTTAAGAAAAGCATATAGAGAGAAATTCAATCACATCTCATAAGAGAGATCCACTACAAGAAAATGTAGCTTTAACCGTTTAACGGCATTTTTATTATCGACATGTGATAAAATGCCACTAATATTGGTTATTACCGGCATTATTACTAATGCCGGAAAAAGTCATCTTTAAACGGCATGAGTTATAAAATGCCGGTAAAAAGCACTCAAATACGGCATTATTGTAAAAAATGCCGTTTTTAGTTTAGTTATGGGCGGCAATAATACCATGAGCGCGCGTGATTTTTTCTCCCCTACTAAAACGATGTCGTCTAGTGTATCCTGGAATACTTTTCCCTTTTTCCCTCCTACGATTTCCCTCGTTGTCTTTACTTCTACTCTTTGCAAACAAAAATCCCCAAATCAAAACTCCAAATCGGAAGCCCAAAACGAAAAGCCATCAATGGTGCCCGGTGGTCGATCGAAGCCCTAGCCCATCTTACTGGTCGTTGACATCTCACCGTACTCGCAGGTAGACACGATTTCTTCTTCATCGATCTCTCCTATTTCCTTGTCACAAGATTTGGAGGACATTCATGCGTTCTGGGTTTGAACCTTGCATCCCCTCTCTCTTTTAGAGTTTTGGGTTTACAAAATTTCTGCATATGTTCACTTTTGAACCTTGAATCCTGTCTCTCTGTTTAGCGTTTCAGATTTGCATGCGAGTGCTCATAGCTCCAAAATCGATTTACAGTGTTCTATTTCTGCCATTAGACTGCGGTTCGTCACTTGATTTGCTAAAACTGTTGGTTTTGATTTTGTGAATAATATTGTAGCTGATGGTACGAGAAACTTTTTTTTTGGCTGAAATTGGGGGAGACCATCTCGATTTTGTGTATAGATGTGGATCTCAAAGATGCATATAAGCTGTTTGTTGAAATGCATGTTGAGTGAAGATAGTGGTCATATGGTTGATGTTTTGTTAATATAATAATCCATTTCTAGGAGCAAATTTGTCATTTAGCATGACTTTGTTGTTAGGAACAAAAATGGTTCAAGAAATTTCCTAGATACTAGCAATTTGAAAGAGTAATCTATAGACTGAAGAAAGAGTTGATTTGAACTTGGAACCATCCATTCCTAAGTCCTTAGATGTCACAGACTCACACAGCCATGCTGTTCTTTTTGTCTGCCAAGCTGAATTCTTCAATGTGTTCTTCCCATTAGCATGGGTCATCACGAAGGAAAACTACTGGGTTCCTAGAGAGAGTGATAAGGACATTGAAAGGTGCTAAATTGGGGTTTTTGTGGTATCCGTTTGAGTATTCATGCCATCTCATGTTCGAAATCTATGGGTCATGCAATTTCGAGTTGTGCCATTTTTAGAAAACCAATAAATAAGGGTTGGAAAACCGCCACAACGATTTGATTATAAACTCCTCAAAGAAGCTACTGATGGGTTCTAGGATTTGAATTTCTTGGCAAAAGCTGGGTTTGGAACAGTTCATAGAAGGGTCTTGAGGGATGGTCAGGTGGTTGCAGTGAAGCAGTTGAAGTCGACTAGTTCAAAGGGAGATACTGGTTTCTGCAGGGAAGTGAGGGTTCTGAGCTGTGCACAACATAGGAATGTTGTGTTACTTATTGGGTATTGTGTCGAGGGAAAATCAAACTTTTAGTTTACGAGTATGTATGCAATGGCTCCTTGGACTTCCATTTACACGGTTAGTTTAATTCCTTCCATTTTCTTTCTGCCTACATTTACGCACCTATCCCTCAGCCCATACTCTGATTTTTACTGCACGTAGGCCAATGTTTGTTTGTGTAATACGAAAATATTCAATTGACTAGCTGTGCCCTCAATGCATGCGTCATCTGATCACAACACATTGCTTACGCATGATAGGGAACAAGGGAACACCTATAGATTGGCACTCACGCCAAAAGATAGCTGTTGGAACGGCAAGAGGGTTAAGATACCTTCATGAAGATTGTAGAGTGGGCCATGTCGTTCATAGAAATATGGAGCCTAGAAACATCCTCCTAACTCATGATTATGAGCCTCTGGTACTTCTTCTTTTTTCTGACAAAACTGAAATAGTTAATATCTCCAGTGTGCTGCACTAGGGGTAGAAATTGATCAACTTTAAAATGCACCCATGCAATCCATGGACTTCTAATGTGGTGCCACGGCTACTACTCATCTTCACATACTATTTTTGGTTTTGAAGTTCATGTTTTGCCAACTTAGCTTCGCTGGTCTTATTACGTGGCTTATCTATTTAGATTGCTGATTTTGGGCTTGCAAGATTGCCCCCAGAATGCAATATATCTGATGAGCAAGCTGTTGGAACTTCAAGGTAATTGTCACACGTGTCCTTCAAAAAAATACCAAATATTGTATCCTTCTCTCAGTTGTGAACAACTCTAGAAGGTAGTGAAACTTGATTCTTACTAAGTTTTTGCTTAAAAAAACAGTACGGTTTCACCTCTTTCAACATGATGCGTTTTGTATATTATTGCCTTCACTTTTTGGTTACAAAAATAGTGTGGTTTCACCTCTTTCAACGTGATGCGTTTTTTATATTATTGCCTTCACTTTTTGTTTTCCTTAGTACTATTCAATCATGCAACTCTGTTATGTAAAGTTCAAAATCTGGGATCCAAAGATTATGGCAATGTGATTATTGCCGATTCTCTGTCAGGTATCTTGCACCGGAGTACTTTAGTGATGGAAAGATTACAAAAAAAATTGATGTATATGCATTTGGACTGGTATTATTAGAGCTAATTACAGGTCAAAGAACCATAGACTTCCAATGTTATGAGGGACAGCAAATGGTGCATGGAAATTTTCACTCCTTGACTGCACAACATGGCCATATGTTTGTAAATTAATACCAACTCAATGACTTGCCAACGGAGGTTCAGGCGATGAGTCGTGCTGCCTTCTTGTGTCTAAACCCTGATCCTGAATCGAGACCTCCTGTATCAAAGGTTTCTACCTCCCTCTGTGATATAATAATTAGATAGAACATTTCTTCAAGTAATAGCTTTTTCTTGCTGACTCTTTTCGATCGTTTGTGATTGCTTCACTTTCTTTGTCGAGAGGTCAGTTGCACAAAATGAACCTCATATTTTTGTATTTACTAGGTCCTAAGAATGCTAGAAACAGGAGATGGAGTCGTTCCTCTGGGCTTGGACTTGAACTCTGTGGGTAGTAGAAATGGATATATGCGGGGTCTAAATTCAAACATACGACTTGAATCAACAAACAGGCATTCTTGCAGTCTTTCTCATTCTTAATAATACTCAATCGGCTTGGAACTTTATCTGGTGAGTTGCCTGGATCTATTTGTACTTGTTATTTTTTTGCTGCTCTTTCACATCACTTAACTATTTCTTTTTCCCAAGTTTATACCATCGTGGTTATTGTCCATGGCCAGTCATTCTTTGGGAACTCAAGTTTGGAGCCTTCAATACAATTCAAATGTTCTTTCATTTCCTAGTAATGTTTCAAAGCTTTGCATATTAGTGTTCTGTCCAATCAATGATAGTTTTTGCCAATGATGCACGGACACGGATACGGATACGGACACGGACACGAGGACACAAAAATTCTAAAAAACTGGGGACATGGACACAGCGGGGGACCACGTGTATATTTATTTATTTATAACATGAACAATCCAAAATACACACAAAACCGTGAAATAAGGTTTAGAATTTTATTTTGCATGTTTGCATAAGTTTCCTATTCTATCAATGGATGCTAATTCTTCAAGTCTATAGCAAAGCGGCAAATTTTTTTTCATTCATTTGGCTAATTAACTTTCTCAGTATCTGTTTTTTTTTTTTGTGTGTGTGTGTGTGGACTGCAGAATAGAGGTAATGAATAGGTATAGACATTATGACATTCGAATGTCTAATTGGTTAATGTGTGATGGACTCCAATTCCAATTGCTCAAAATGAGATGTCTAATGTAATTTTAGTAGTAGATCCTAACCCTTGCTCAAAATAATAGTGAACTGGCACTTGATCCGAACACCTGTATTGGACTCTAGACTAATTTTCCATATATTTTTGTTCATTAGGTATTAACATGGGATTGGGATGTCACCATTTAATGCCTTTACAGCTAAGCTAATAAAAATTTCCTATGAATACATGTGAAAAGCAAGATAATAGTTGAAGATCATGTTAGATATAACATTCATTCACATGCTGTCAATGTTTTAAATTTCAACACTTCAAACTCATCACAAATAGGCCAATGTTGAGAGAGTGGAGGAGCCACAATCACATCAACATTCTATGAGTAGTCACACTACTCCAAACTTGCACTCGTTGGAACAAAGCAATGAAGGGTCAAGAACTTCAGTTGGAGCAGGTACATTCAATTTCAGTTGGAGTAACAAAGATCTACCAATAGGTTTGGGAATGCAGATTTAGTGCTATTTTAGTGCTATTTTTTGTCCAGATTTAAGTCCAGTTGTAATGCAATGGGTAGTTGGAGTTGCATTCTTTTGTTTTTGGTTTATAAGATTACTGGGTTGTGAATTGAATGTGATTAGTTGTTTTTGTTTTCAATCAAACTTTTATCAATTGTTAAGTGCAAAGAAACAGTAGGTTTAGAAATTTATTGAGGAAAGATTTGTAGAGGACATAAAATGTGTTGGCTAATTAAAAGGCATGGCCTTTATTGAGGAAAAATTTGTGGAGAAGTTACTTCGGCTGTAGAACTATCTGATATGCAAGATGTTTATACCAACATAGTAAGGAAGGGAAACACAACTTGGGCAATAGGAGCTTCGGGTTCCCCTTATCGGCAGCGGCTGTAGGGGGATGAAAACAGTCAGTGTTCTGAACAACACCAATTTGCAGCGGCTTCACTTGCCTCTACATCGGAACCCTAATTCTTCGTCGGAACCCTAATCTGTAAAACAGACAAGAGGTGAGTGCAC
>BPLS01000451.1:798544-814563 GCA_019656275.1 Rhododendron kiyosumense
CACGTGCTCGGTAACTATTCATAGCTGTTCGGGAATACCTCCCTACAGCGGCCCATAACCACCCTACCTAAATTAGTTCCTTCTTATAAGGTGAGAAAAACTCTGATGTGTGTTCATGTTGTTATGTTATCGACCAATTAATACGTTTACTGAGATTTTGTGAAGAGAAAAGTTACGAGATTGTTTGTGGTCTTTATTACGATCTTTGGTGATATTAGTTACAAACCATTAGGTGCAGAGGTTTTTTTCACCATCCTAAGGTCTTACTGAGACCATCTCATGTTTGATTTTCTTTGCCAACAACTCTTGGGACTACCTCACCCCACACGTAAGCATACGAGGTGCGTGCAAGCTGGCTTGGCATGATTTATATCATCATGTTGACATTCCCAAATCTGGATTTACTCATATCCTGTCCTTTTAAAATTTGGCATGCTTCTCAACAAAGATAAGAGAAAAGCTAGCGAATAATGTCATTCCCTTTTTTCTTTTGTCCTTCTGATTGGGTGTGGCGCAGTTTGTTGGGTGTGGTGTCTAGAAGCCCTATGCGCTTTGATCAGGAGTACTACTACAAATAAGTTAAAACTAGGATATGTTTGATGCCCTATGCGCTTTATCTTTAAACTAGGATATGTTCGATGCTTGTGTCCTTTATCTTCCATTTAGCTTCTTGCACTTACTGATTGTATAGATACCCACACATCTCTATATAAACGTGTAATTATTTCTTGTATTTGCAGGTTGATAGGACATAGACGGACATGGTAGACATGCAATAGGAATGACAGGAGATCTTCTTGATAATGAAAACTGTTTTTGTTTTGGAGTTCGCAACCAAAAGCATATTTTGGGTATTTGTATTGCTTTGGTTAGTATGATCTTTAGTTTTTGGAGATACACATGCAATTGAAACTTATATTTTGACGCTTTGGGTTTGATTTTCACATTGGCATTCTATACCTAGCATTGTTATTTTTTGTTGCCTTGAGAATAGTTTTTACGATGTCCAATTTGCTTATATACGGAACTTGCATTTTGGTTTTGGTAGTGGAACTTCAAATTGTTTTGGACAGTTACAATTTTGTGTGCAGGAAAAGTGTTATAAAAAATGGTACTAGGTTAGGATAATTTGTTAATGAAAAAGTCAGGTATTAAAACTGAAAATTGGAAAAAAAAAAAAACTTTTAGCGGCGTTTTACAAAAGCCAGTAAAATCAATGAAAAGAAAATATCAATATATAAAAATGGCATTTTGAAAATGCTGGTAAAAGTTATAAAAAAATACGGCACTTAAAAAATGCCGGTAATATTACCTTTTCCGGCATTTGTATTAAATGCCGTTAATAAATGTAAATTCGGCAATTTTTATCCGGCACTTTACAAATGCCGGAAAAACTAGTAATAAATGCCGGTTTTATTTACGGCATTTGTACAAATGCCGTTTATGTATTACCGACACTTACTTGGACGGCATTTTTTATTTTCGTCAACAAATGCCGGGAATACTATTACCGGCATTAATTTGATCTTTACCGGCATTTTTAAAATGCCGCAAAAAGCTTAATTTGGCATAGTGATCAGAGGGAGAATTTCGGCCAAGAGGAGAAAAAAGCATTAGGAGGTGTTCTTCAACCTATCCATCTCGGTTCCACCACAAGCCACCACCTCCCGTCACCGTTCTCTCGCTGGAAAACTTATTTTTTTGCCGTTAACTTCTTAAACTTTCCTAACAGCTTTCTGGACCATCAAAAATTTGTATATTTGGAACTGTTTTGCTATGATTCAAAATTTGAAGTCTTCAAAACTTTTAGAGTACGTTTCAATATGAAAATTTTGATACTAAGCACATGAAAAATGGGGTAACACACAATTAGTTATGAATTTTTGAATACTGAATGTCACCTTTGTTTTCGAATTTGATCTTGGCTACCTTCTTTTAATTTCTGAGGAATTTTCACAACTTGGATGGTTATAATATTTTTACAGGGATTATAGCTTTACTTTAGGAAGAAAATGGCGTTGGAATCACGTCATTTGGATAAATATACAAGTTTTGGTGAATTTTAAAGTAGGACTGTTTGACTAGAACAGAAACTGTGATGAACTTGTTTTCTTTTGGTTACTGGGAAATATCCTTTTCATTTATGAATCTGGAATTTTTACTGAGAATAATGCTTTAAGTTGTAAAACTTTGGGTGTTAGTCTCGACCTTTTTGGACTTAAGATGATTAAAGTTATGATTTTTTAAGAAAGTGTGATAGATTTTCTTAATTAACTGGTTTCAATAAAAGCCTTTATACCTAAAATCCATTCCATGAACGAGATTTTGAGTTCTTAGACCTAATTTAATGTTCTGGTCTAGAATATTTATGGTCGAAAAGAGTGAGAATGTGACCATTTAACCCTCGGGGTTTCATTTTTGTGCTAAATTGATCGTTTAAAACCTTAATCGTTGGAAGCTAAGTTTTACACTCGAGTTTTGAGTAATTTATGATCCTACCAAAGACCTTGGTTCTCGTCATTGATTTGGATCTTTTGCCAATGGAGACCAGATTTGATAAGATGAGAGCTGATTTGGGTTCGTAACACTTGGGTAGGTTGACTCTGAACGTAAAATGACCATTTTACCCCTGTAGTGCAATCGGCTATAAGCCTTGACTTAGATGACAAGAATTGGACTATTCGGCTTAGTATATTATTCGTACTTATACTTGACGTTTATGACATTCTTAGTCATTAGGACTGTGTGATCGTTAATCAAGGTACGTGAAGACTCGAGTAGAGATTAATTGCGTCTTCATGAAACAAGGTGAAACATGCATATCCTGTTTACATGTTTTGATTAAAGAGTTTCAATATTGTTGGAATGTTTTAGAAATATTTTTCTAAGTAGAATCATGGATAATGATTAACTTGATGTGAGGACTTTAAACAAACAAAGTGGATTTGGAGTTATAAAGTTGGGGGATATTACCTGATGGTTTGACATCATTCCCTTTTATACTCTAGAGATTGATCCTCTAGATTCTGGTTGAAACTTGTTCATGAAAGATGTGCGAAATCGACGAGTATTATGAAATGCGATATTTTTAATATCATGATGATTTTCTACTTTATCCTTAAAAGTTGGATTCCATTTTGTGAACGAACTAATAATCGAGAAAATTGCCTTCGGCTTAAGTCTATGGAATGACTTGATTTCATTTTATTATGGACTTGAGATTTAATTATCTTTGAAGGGAAGTACGTTTTACATGTTCGGAACTAAAGAGTCTGACTACACTTTTTTATAAGATGTTAGTTATATCCTTAATTTAAATTATTTAATGTGTTTACTGGATATGCTATGTTTCATACAAGCTTTAGCTTACGGAGTTTTTAAAAACATACTTTTCCGATCAATAGCCATAGATGGACTTGGCTTTGCTCTCAAGCCAAAGTCTTTTTGGTTTTTGATTTGTAGTACTGACGAGTGATACTGTTGAACTTGTAGTACTTTATTTTGGTAACCGGTTTGTCTCTGTCAGCCCATGCTATGCTTATGTATAATTGTGTTGTTAAGCACATCCTTTATTTCCGCACATAGAACTCTAGCATATTTTGGGATTATTGAAATTGTGCTTTCACAACTTATTTTATTTCCTGAAAAAACATATTTCGATGAAAGAATTTTATAAATTTCCTAAACTATCTCTACATAAAGGGCCTAGGGTGACCTAGACTCACTGGCCAGTCACTAGACCTTTAACCCAGGGTTTGGAGAGAGAGAGAGAGAGAGAGAGAGAGAGAGAGAGAGAGAGAGAGAGATTTAACAGAGCTGTTAGTCCAAGTCAGCAAATTCATCAACAATTTGATGGATTTAGATGGTAAGGGGTTAATTGAATAACAGAGTCATAGTTCAGGTGTGTCATTGAAGTTTATTAAAATTTGGGTGTCTTTTAGAAATTGAGGTCAAAGTTTGGGGAGTATTTTGAAATTTTTCCTTATTTTTCTTTTAAGTTCTACTCAATTTTGGAGTTTTCATCCTTAGCACTATGGGTTTCGTTAGTGTACTGTTTATTTCAGATCCTATAACTATAATTTTTGTTTGATTAACTGCAACTTTATTTGTTCTTCGTAGTCAAGTAATGGGATTTCTTTATGAACTCCACAAGTTCTATGGCCTTGCATTTTTTGGATGTATGATTTTTTGCGTTTCTTTGAAACATATTTTTAGCAAATGATAACATGCATTTTTTGGTCAATTCTTTGACTTTAAATCATTCCCTTGAACTTGTTTTCCTTCGCTTCTTGTTGATTGTTATATGACATGTTCACTTGGTGTTGTTTTTAAGATGGTTAATAGTTGGTTTTATGCTGACAGGCGGTAAATATTATTACATTTAGTTGAGTGATAAACTATATTGCACGGATTCGGAGACAACATAGCGAGGGACTCGAAGAGATATGGGATGCTACAACTCTTAAAAATCGGGGACACGGACATAGCGGGATACATGAAAATTTGCTATTTCTCTTATCGGTATGCAAACCTAAATTTAGTTGCTAAATAATTAAGTTAAGACTCCTATAGAGTGCATTTTTGACTGATTGTACAAGCCTATACATACATCTATATGTATATTACTTTTCTATCTCAATACTCTTAAAGTTAAAAATATTTTACCTATTGCATTCCCTTACGTGTACCACGATCACAAATACTAAAATTTAATGGACATGCAGCGCGGTGTGTCCCATATGTGTCTCATAGGTTTTCATGACGTGGTGCGTGTCCTCCAGAGTTGCTCAAGAGATAAGGAGCGAAAAGCTGATCAAGATCTCTGAGGTTGCTCTCTTACAGGTAAGTAGGTAAGTGAGTCTTAAAGGTTTGGTTTGGTTTTGTTTTGTTTTTTTGGCTTTTAAGCTTCCAAAGCGTTTTCTATATTGTCATCGGGACAAAGAATAGAACATAATTGTTAGTGTGGTATTATTTTTTAGCAGTCTTGTTGACTTCAATCTTTTGTGTAGTTTATGTTCTTTTGGAATTAAATTGTTGTAACTGGGTAGTTCTACCCTCTATCCAGGGATAGAACTAAAAAAATGTCCATTCTCATTTTCATTTTTTAATGACTCATTACTCATTTATCGAATTTCAAAAATCTGGAACAAAAAATTGCATTTTCTCAACAATCATAAAATAGGATGGATTATGAATCATTATAATTTGACACATTTTTCACGGATCATATCCCGATTATCAACTTCTATAGATTGGGTTGAAAGTGAGAGATATAAAATAGTATCTATATATGTTTCTTATATTCCCTTACTCTGTTCTTTTTTTGTTCTTTTTCCTTTTTTTGGTATCCTTCTTTCTAATGGAAAGGATGTTTGTTCTTGGACATACAGGTGCCTAAGCTATTGTAGGATTGTAGGTGTAATTACTTATAAATGTTGCTTGTTTGATCTTTATTTGGCCTTTATTGTGTGCTTACTATTAATGACTAATCTATGATATAAACTATTGTTTGCAAGTACACTTTCTTGCAATTAGAAATTCTACTATGCACTCTTTAATGCTTTCATGTATAAGGCATAATCTGCGCGCAATAGCACGCATCCAACTCACTAGTTCTCCTGAAATCGAAGTGTCTAACAAACACCTAATTTTTCATATTTCTATTTATGTGCTAATTGGTAATTTTATGTACTATTATTTGTTTTATTTGGTCTTTTGTTCTTCTGCATTTGAAAATTTTGAACTCTTCTAATTTGAGTTTCTAATTTTTTGTCTTCCTCACACACGCATCATGATTACCTGCATGTTAATAATGTTGTAATTCATTGGATATCTGTTTATGTTTTTGTTCATCTATTGATTTTTTGGTTTTTGTGTAAGATTCAGAGATGTGAATTGGGAGTGGCTATAAGGGGAAAAAATCCGCTTAGTGTTGAAATACGCCCTTTGAGAAAATGCACGTGCCATCTAGCCGGAATCCTAGTTCCCTTCACCAGAACTTTAGTTCTGCAAAACAACACAGGTGAGCGCCCTTTGCCTCTTGTCGGCAAAGGCCCTTTGATGCTAAAATTAGTCCTCGTACTACCAGAAAACCTTATTCATGTAAGTAAAATCACGAATAACCACCTACCTTTTCTCATAGATATTACCTCTTATTTATAGATGTAGACTTGTTCCCCAGGTCTCCTTCTATGCCTAGGATTCTAGCCTCATTAGGAATCCTAGTGCATATGGGATTCCCTCCCATATGGTAACCTAATC
Source organism: Rhododendron kiyosumense (assembly GCA_019656275.1). NCBI lineage: Eukaryota > Viridiplantae > Streptophyta > Magnoliopsida > Ericales > Ericaceae > Rhododendron > Rhododendron kiyosumense. Next base: position 804,806 of record BPLS01000451.1, read on the forward strand.
TCAATCCCTTTGTTTGCGGGACACTTGCCTATCATGTAAGATTTCCTTTTCCTATATGGAATTCGTTCCATATTGCAACTCAATCTCTGCTCACTATGGTAGCATGATCTCTTCCTTTATTCGCGGTACTTGCTCTTATCACTTAGGTTGCTTCTTCTAGAATATTCCAGAATAACCTAACTCTCTTAACTCGTAGGCCGGCTATGCTAGGGTGCACACCCTTGCGGTTAAAGCCTTTGCTCAACTGTCTTATCCACGTGTCTTGTACGTGATCGGGATTATTCTCTTCGTCGCACCCTCACGTAATGCCTTGCATATACTCGTGTACCACACGTGGGGGTGTAATTCCCCTTGTATGGGAAAAATCCCTTTGCATTTGCTCCCCAGCTTTATCCGTCATTGTTGTTCGGCAATGACAGAATAAAGTTACCCATTATTCCGCTTGGCCTTTGTAATACTCGGCACGGTGCTTGGCCTCCCATTTTGCAACTGGGTAAATGGGTGTTGTGACCAAACTTTAACCTTTCCTTTTGCCCTTCATGGCAGTCGATATACTTCAACTTTTTTTTGTCTGTTTGGGGACCCTTGGGGTGCTGTTACATTATTGGCCCTTTGTGGCCTTAACTGTTTTGCGGCCCCTTTGTGGCCCTTATCCCATGCCCATCGCGGCCTTCGCCTTTTGGCCTTTTGCTTACCTTTCCAAGTTTCTTCGCACTTAGTCTTAACATTTCATGTTGTTATGGCCCAAATTCGTTTGTATTTAGGCTCTACATGTTTGAGCCTTCTTTATTACTCAAGGCCTGAGCTTCTACGTGCTTGGCCCATGTTTGATTTATGCTCATGACACGTTCCAACCAGTGTTGGCTTTGCACATAGCCAAGGCTTAAGTTAATTCACGCTTAGCCATACCGTTAGCATTATTCACTGCTAAGTCCTAAGTTGTTTCGCACTTAGTCAGATTCTTGCATTACTCGCTGCCAAGGCTTAAATCACATTTGTATTCAGCCTAATTCGAAGCAATGTTCACTGCTCGGGCCCCAAGCTTCTTTGTGCTTGGTCAAACCAATGGCAGTCATCATTACCATGGACTAGATTTTCGTGTCCAGCCCTCCGTAGGCTTTGTTCATAGCCTTGGCCTACGTTGCTGAATTCATGGCATTCCACGCTGCCATGTTCTAAGTATATTCGTATTTAGCTTCTTTAAACAAGTTGTGTCGCACTCGTTCCCACACCCATTTTGTGCTCGGTCAATCAACACATTTTGTAGTTGTGTTTAAACTCGGTGAACTGCATTAGTTTACTTGTACTTAGGTATAGCCCGAGCTTCTTCATGCTCGGCAAACTGCCTAAGTTTACCTGTGCTTAGGTATTGCCCAAGCTTCTTCATGCTCGGTGAACTACCTAAGTTTACCCGTACTTAGCTCTTTTTAATATTATGCATTTTATGGCCTAAATGTATTCAATACTTGCCAAACCTCAGCGTCATTCGTTCCTATCGAACTTAGCCGTATTCTAAGTTTGATCGTACTCAATCGTATTTTGGCATCGTTCATTGCCGTGGCCTAAGTTTATTCATACCTAGCCAGTTCCGTTGCTTTAAGGCCTAAGCTTACTCGCACTTAGCCTAGCTAACTGCATCCATCGTTGCCAAGGCCTAAGCTTATTCGCTTAGCCTATCTTATGGCATTCATTGTTGCCAAGGCCCAAGTGTGTTCGTACTTAGCCTAGTTCAGGCATTGTCCATTGCCAAGTCCTAGGTTTACTCGTACCTATCTCGATATATGGCATTCATAGATGCTGGCCCAAGTCCCTTTACGCACTTGGCCGAGCTTATGGCATTCATCGTTGCCAAGGCCCAAGTTTCTACGCACTTGGCCCTGCTTATGGCATTTATCGTTGCCATGGCCCAAGTCTCTACACACTTGGCCGAGCTTATGGCATTCATCATTACCAAGGCCCAAGTCTCTATGCACTTGGCCGAGCTTATGGCATTCATCGTTGCCAAGGCCTAAGTCTCTACGCACTTGGCCGAGCTTATGGCATTCATCGCTACCATGGCCTAGGTTTATTCACACCTAGCCAGGTTGTTGCATTCATAGCTGCCATGGCCTAGGTTTATTCACACCCAACTAGGTTATTGCATTCATCATTGCAATGGCTTAAGCTAGTTCGTACTTAGCTCAATTTATGTGTTACCTCGCTCTCATTTAGTATGTTTGTACTCAGCCTAACGTCCTAACATTTTTCGCTATTTAATCGTGTTCAGCATAGATTATTGCCCATAACATCTAAGTGTTCTTGTACTTAGCTCTGAAGTTCTCATTTGTTATACACACATTTTTATTCATTCTCTGCTCCCCAATATAGAGTCAAAGAATGCTTTGGGTCCATATTCTAGGCTTTTCATGCTTAGACCAAATAGAAATAACCAATAATCATTGGAAATAATTTCTTCCAACAAAACAGAATGTTGTTCGTAATTTTACCAAAGCAACTCGTAGATAAGAAAAACATCATGTGTATTTGAAACAAAACAATTAAGTAGTAATATTACTTAGCTTTCAAACAAGGAACCTCCTCACGCACGAGAAGGGAGTCCACTGGGTGCCCCGTGAGAGATTGACGTAACTCCCCACGCATGAGCAAGCTTGTCTTGAAGGTTGCAAAAGCATATTCCTCGCTGTAGTTCTAACCTCATTAAAGCCTCCCAGTACCTTTTTCGTGTGCTCTCAAATGGTTTCAACCCCTTTGGCCCTCTTGGCAGACAATACCCCAAAGATTTTGGCCAAAAACAGAGCAATGAACTCTTCGAAGAGCTACCTCCAACTCTTGATCGATCTGTGAAACCAAACAAGGTCACCTTCACCAAACGTGAATTTGTGCTCTATTCGTAGAGCACGAACGTATAGTACTTCAACCTACTTTGTGGTTTCGCCCTCTGTAATTCTTTTGATAGAGGGTAGGCAAACACTTAGCTCAGTCATTCTTAGCCTCTTCTCGCGCGGTGTACTACATGTCCTTTTCCCGTACAAATTTATATCTTCTGTATCTATCTTTGCGATCGACCAGCAGATTCCTCCAGCTCTACCTGATCGCCTGGCAAATTTAGATTGTGATACCTGATCACTAAATAGATTCAAACTGCTTTTCAAGATTGCCTAGCAGATGCAGATTCGGACTGCTCTTCGCCATTGCCTAGCTGATTCGGGCTGCCCTTTGCAATCGCCTAGCAGATTTGCATTGCTCTTTCCATCACCTAGTAGGTTTGGACTACTTTGCGAGATTGCCTAGCAGATTCGGACTGCCCTTTGAGATCACCTAGTAGATTTGAACTTCTCTGTGCGATTGCCTAGCAGATTCAAATTACTCTGCGTGATTGCCTAGAAAATTTGGACTACTTTGCGCAATCAACTAGCAGATTCAGACTGCTTTACGCAATTGCCTAGCAGATTCAAACTGCTCTACGTGATTGTTGAGTAGATTTGAATTGCTCTGCGCAATTGCCTAGCTGATTCAAACTGCTCTTTGAGATCGCCTAGCAGATTTGAATTGCTGTGCATGATTGCCTAGCAGATTCAAACTGCTCTTTGAGTTTGCCTAGCAGATTTGAACTATTTTTCGAGATTGCCTAGCAAATTCGAACTGCCCTGTGCAATTGAACTATTTTTCGAGATTGCCTAGCAGATTCAAACTGCCTTGCACGATTGCCTAGCATATTCAAACTGCTTTACGCAATTGCCTAGCAGATTTAAACTGCTTTGCGCTATCGTCGATCACCCATGGTGAGACAAAATCCCTGCCTTCTATCTCGGGATCTTGATTTGCTCCCCCAATCCTTGGAGCATACAACATTAACAGACTCGCATAGCCTTGCTCTGCACTTTCCTACTTTTCGCTTTCTTCGGAGCACCAGATTGAAAGGGTTTCATCGAACTACTTCGTTTTCCATAGACGACGCCAATTGTAAGAGGAAAAAATTTGCTTAGTGTTGGAATACGGCCTCTAAGATCAATGCACATGCCATCTAGCCGGAACTCCCTTCACTGGAACCCTAGTTCTACAAAACAACATAGGTGAGTGCACCTTTGTCTCTCGTCAGCAAAGGTCCTCCGATGCCAAAGTTAGTCCTCGTACTAATAGAAAACCTCATTCACGTAAGTAAAATCACGAATAACCACCGACCTTTTCTCATAGATATTACCTCTTATTTATAGATGTAGACTTGTTCCCCAAGTCTCCTTCTATGCCTAGGATTCCAACCTCATTAGAAATCCTAGCCCATATGGGATTCCCTCCCATGTGATAACACGATCTCAATCCCTTTGTTTGCGGGACACTTGCCTATCATGTAGGATTTCTTTTTCCTATATGGAATTCATTCCATATTGCAACTCAATCTCTGCTCACTATGGTGGCATGATCTTTTCCGTTATTCATGGGACTTGCTCCTATCACGTAGGATGCTTCTTCTAGAATTTTTCAGAATAACCTAACCATTGTCCTAACTCGTAGGCCGGCTATGCTAGGGTTAGGGTTCACACCCTCGTGTTACAACCTCTGTTCGCCTGTCATGCCGAGCAACGTTGCTATGTTCGGTCTCATACACCCTCACGTGGTGCTGCTATTTTGTCCACGTGTCTTGTACATGATCGGGATTAGTCTCTACGCTACACCCTGACGTGGTGCCTTGCATATTCAAATGTACCGCCCGTGGGGGTGTAATTCCCCGTGTACGGGAAAAATCCCTTTTCAGTGGCTAATATTATTGTATAGTTTGGAGAGGATTGTTGAATGAAAAATGATTGTGTGTGGCTAGATCCTTAGCTTAATCATATACTCACCTCAATTAACAAGCAAAACAAGCTACAACTCACATAATTATCTCATAACACAACACATGACTATAATTTAAGCACATTTAAAGGCCGGGGCTACTACACCCTCCCCACTTATAAGAGTTTGGTCCTGCAAACTTGACTTACCTTAGATTACTAGGGAAAACAACATTCATATTATTTATTTAATGTTCAACGGTAGAAACTCTCCCTTTCTGGATAAGGATGTTTACAAGTCGCTCACAGAAACTCTCCCTTTCTGGATAAGGATGTTTACAAGTCGCTCACAGGAACTTATGTCCTCCAGAAGTCCAATGAAAAGACTCTCAAGATAGTCATGTAATAGTTCTCAAAAGTAATATCTTAGAGCAGATATACGCAAAACATTATGCGTGTTTGGTTGCCGGTTGTTATCATTCCTAGTCAACGACATTGGCTATTGGTCATCCGTCCACAAAAGAATTTTATTTCAATCTATTCCTGGTTTTGAATTCATTCCATTCCTATCGCATTCCCAGTTCTTCTTTCATTTTGTTACCAGTTCACTAGGGATAGTTATCGAGTTGCCTATGGAGTCAAGATTCCAAACCATTGAAATAAGTGTTTTAGTATACCTATTTATATATCAATAATTCACAAACGTAATTGAGAAAGAAAGACTTACCAATTCAAAAGTACTCCCAACCCAAGCCAATCTCCTTTATTGGAACAAGACTGTGTTTACGTTTTGTGGCAAGTTTATAGTTTTCATTGTAGAGTTTTTTTTGACCCATCATCCTTTTTTTTTGGAACGTCGAAATTTTTTTATTAATCTTGAAAATGATACAAGACTAATAGGTTTTGACCTATCATCCTTTTTTTTTTGAACGGCAAAAAAATTTCATTAATCTTGAAAATGATACAAGACTGATAGGATCAAGAAAACGGCATCATGCTCACAGAGCAATCTTTTGCCTAGTCTAAGACCCCAACCAAGAATTGGCAAGAAACCAATCAAGGACACCCTCGAAAGGCCTAAGCCCATCACCCCTAATGGTCTAAAAAACCCAAATTTTACATTAAGCTCATAAACAACTATGGGTCTCACACTTCGATCTACAATATGAAGCACAAATATGGGCCAAGCCCAGCTCGAACATCCACGGCCACCACCACTACCATACCCATCACTCCACAACCACTTGTAATGGGACGAGCCGCTACCACACCGTCATCAGAGACCCGGGGAACAAGCCCCTGTTGCTATCCTGGAGAACGGCTTGTCTGCCCCTCCACATTAGACCACACCAAATTGCCCTCAGCATTGTTACGCCCTCGATTTTTAACATAAATTAACAATATTATTTAAAATACAGAGTCCTCACAATCATACGTACATTACCCCCAAAATACAATACAGTTCCCAAATATCCACAAACTGGCCTACAATTACAACTTTACAAAATAGGAGTTTCATGACAAACGATTAGTTTTACAAGAAATATAAAGTGCTCCCCAAAATAGCTTTACTTGATAGCGTCAGCATGCACTCCTAGTACTCCATGACCGTGACTTGCAATGAACCTGAAATGATAGGTTGAGCAAACACGTGCCCAGTAGAGAAATCTATACACAGGTTATAAGAAAAATACAATGAGTATGCGACTAGAGTGAATGAGTATAGATAGGTATGCTCCAAGAATTTATAACTATCGACAAGCAGCTCACTATGGCCAAAGGATCTTAAGCAATTTGACATGCAATACCCGACTATATATGACCCACACGAGGTCTAGTAACACCTCCACTTCACTATACCTAATTAGTCAGAGACGGCTTCGATACCGTACTATCACATTTCATTCAATTTATCGCAATCTTTCCATCTCTCGTTTCATCACGAATCTCTTTATTTCAAAACTTTTCCTTTCTTTTAATCAAGTGCTTCCCATCAACAATCACTTGGGTCACCTCGGATCTAGTTCCCTCGAGCGCAGGGTCACCCCGAGTCTATTCCCTCAATAATGATAATCAATTGGGTCACCTCGGGTCTAGTTCCCTCGAGCGCAGGGTCACCCCGAGTCTATTCCCTCAATAATAATAACCAATTGGGTCACCTTGGGTCTAGTTCCCTCGAGCGCAGGGTCACCCCGAATCTATTCCCTCAATATCGATCATTTGGGTCACTTCTCACGTCTTTCATAATCATTTTTATCATCAATCTATCCGTAAATCAATCTCATTCAATTTATGTCACAATAACCATTCATGTTCTCACCGTCCCATTTTTAATACAATCATTAGTACTCCAGTTTTCATAATCGACAGTCAACTACAACATTTATCAATTATCATATATGTCCATGTCGTTCCCTGAACATAACGCTACGTCCTACACAACACCTTAACCCATAAACGTCTCAGTGACATTTTACCCACAACACTCACCATATCTTGCACGACAATCTTACCCGTAAGTAACTCTATAACCTTCCACCCACTAGTATCAACATTTAAACGTCAATGACAACACCATTGAAAACCAATTGTTTAACGAATCAAGAGGACAGATAGTCCTACTAGACATCCTCACATTTACCCATAATACTCACCACGGCACCCCAATAGTCTACGGTACTCCTAGCCGATTTTACGGTACGCTTTCTATTTACAACGAAACTAAGATGATGCCAAACGATTACTTAAGGAGTGGAAATGCCCAGTAAAACATTGGGATGCAAACAGTCAAGTGATCAAAGACACTTAGTGACTCAATTAACTATTCCAGGCTGAGCCACGGAAGTACCGGAAACGAACGAGGTTCAAATAATAATAACAGATGCAGAATAAACCAAGTTGTGCCCAAAGGACCCAAAAGGGGCGGGTGGCACATTGAAAGGCCATGCGATCAAATAATATGCGATAAGATTAAACGATGTGTCTCACGATTAATTAATATACCGTACAGCGAAACAAAAATACCATACAGCTATTTGAAATCCTGAGGAACAGTACAATAAAACAATATGTCGTGCGGCCGTTTGGAAAACCATGAGGGGTAAGAAGGTTTCTTTTTTTTTTTTGAAATCCAAAAAGCTCTACCGGTAGGAGAGGAGTCCTACTGGTGCACAATAAATCCAGAGAAGCCATCAAATTTCATCGCCAGAAAAGCCGAAGTTCTACCGGCAGGAAAGTGGCTCTACCGGTAGGAAATGAGGTCAGAAGAGACACGACTTGAGCACAAAAATTTTCTACCGGTAGGGGGAAAGTTATACCGGTAGGAGGCCATCACTACCGGTAGGGAAAATATTCTACCGGTAGGAACTTGGAAATTTCGGACCACTTTTCTCAGATCGACAGATTTTTGGAAAATGCCAATAAAAGACCTTAATAACAATAACAAGCACGATCTAACAACATAAACATCGTATTCACGCATAACTTGTGCAAGAAATCCCTACCTCAAGTTTGGAGAGCAAAACCCCAAGATTAATCACGCCCTAGACTCCGATATCTTCCAATCAACCCAATAACAGCTCCTCCAAGCAAGACCCACGAATTTGAAGCTCAACTTTGAAGATAGTAGGTAAATTGGAAGTGGGTTTGTATAAAATCTAAGTTGTTTTGATGGATTTTTGGTTGGGAGGTTGAGAGATTGAGAGAGAGCCGAAGGGAGAGAGTGGGAGAAGTTGAGAGAGAGTCGTGTGAGAGAAAGAGAATTGGGGAAAGTTTTCCCTGGAAAAAAATAAAGTGAGATGGGAAAATAATCCCATGCCCCCACACCTCACGTACACATGTGCACCTCTCACGCAAATACCCTTGTACTCTTCCATGAATACGCTACTCCGCAAATCCACACCGTCAATCTCGACAAGCGTACAGTTACAAAGGAAAAATACGGGCCTAAAAATACGGGTCTCTACAAGCATCGCCACCGTAAGTCACCAATCGGCACTCCCTACAGCCAAAAACCACCCAATCTGCCACCAGAAAGACTCAGATCCGATGCACCCCATCCACTCCAGATTGTCGAAACCCAGATCACATAAGAACAGAAACCTGCAAAAAAAAAAAAAAACCCAAATCTCCTCCACAACCACTTGCCGCCACCAACAACCTGAACGCCACCGCTTCAACCATCGCCAGAGGCGATAACAGCAAGGACAAGGTCTAGAGCTCTGACTTTTTAACCTATCGTCTATTGGATGAGATTTGTTCTTTTGAATTTTCACACTTCTTAGTCATCAAAGTTTAAGTAATCTTAACACTGTAACGCCCCTAATTTTAGGTACGTTAATGAAAATAATTTATTACAGAAATAAGCGAGTCACTGCTCATTATTACAAAACGGCTCACATAGGAGCATTTGAAATTCAAAAGACAACAAAAGGGAACTAAGAAGTCCTATTCTACGGCTCCTCTTGCTCCTCCAACCTAGCGAGTTCTTCGGCTCCGTACGCTTCCAAGGTGAATAGCTCGCCCTGTTCATCTATCAAATCTGACATATTATACCGGCGTCGCCACCCATATAATATGCCAGGGTCACCAAAAAGGCAACACCATGAGCTACGAAAGCTCAATAGTATAATCCTACTTACTAACATCGATTTCCACATGATAAGTACATAAGCAGGGAAATAAAGACAATAATGATATCATGTTCACATCGCTTGTAACTACCGTTGGCGTTTGACTCATCGTTAACCTTTTCATTATTACACTTTTCAAAAATACCTTTTTAACTCACCCAACCTCGATTCCGCCGTTCCGGGCTCTCGAGTATCCTCACAATGGTTCCGCCGCACCGGGTTCCCATTGGCACACATTGCATTGGCTCCGTAACGCGGATAACCAAGCCATACACACCCAACCTCGATTTCGCCGTTCCGGTATCTCGAGTATCCTCACAATGGTTCCGCCGCACCGGGTTCCCATTGGCACACA
>BPLS01000451.1:814573-829136 GCA_019656275.1 Rhododendron kiyosumense
CACACACTTACTTAATACCCTTGAAATAGTCATTACGTATTTTCGAAGATATTTTCCAACCGGGAAAACACAACAACCTTGATAAACACACCCTAGGTGCCATGTGTCTACTTTCTTGGTTTTCGTGTTACGTTTGCATGCAAGACTCCGCGTGTGGGACTTTTTCATACAACATGCATCATTCCAACTTCGAAATAGTATATTAGGAACATCTAAGTCACGTAGCATGCTCGAATACCATAAACAACATAATCATGCATTTTTACTTTTCAAACAACGATCAAAATAACTTTTCAACTTAAAGAAAGTAAGTAAAGATTCACATAGTAAGATTTTAACTACTTTACAAAAATAAAGTAAGCTTTTGAAAACTAGGTAAGGATCACTACCGTTCTCCTAGGCGGTGGTTTGGACGTCGGGTTGATTTCGGCAGCGTAACGGCCCTCCGATTGCTTCGAAAGGAAAAGTTTTGGAAAACTTTCCCTAGAAACAACTTCCTAACTACTACTATACTACTTTTAAGATCGTTGGGTGGTTTTGGAAGTGGTTTGGTGGTTTCGCTCAAGAACTCACAAGAACAAAGAGAGTTTTGAACTTAGAACAAAGAAACTTGGAATTCTAGAGAGAAGGAGGAGCTAATTGCTTTGAGGTGTGATTTCTAAGTGAAGAATGGCTCTCTATTTATAGGCAAGGAGTGCCCCCTCCCCCAAGATGGCTGGTCCTCTATCTCTCTCAATTCCCCAATTTTTAAATCAAATAAAATCCAACTTTTATGGAGAAATCAAAGGAAAATCCTAGGTTTGCATGGCTATGGTCTACCTTGGTGAGATTCTTGAATCAAATGGAGGGTTGAGATGGAAATGGTACATGATCAAAGGGTTGAGAAGTTGCAAGGTGAATATTGGAGTACAATAGAGTTAGGATTTGATTTGGAAGAAAATAAATCCCAAGGATTTGAAGTACAACCAAAAATCAAGCCAAGATTCACATCAAATCTCCCTTCCTCTCTCCTTCCTCTCCCTCCTCTCTCTCTCTCGGCCTCTCCCTCTCTCTCTCCCTCTCTCTCTCTCTCTTGCAAGGTACAATATATATATATATATATATAAATGCATATATGTGTCATACAATGGAAGAAAATCAAACAAAGAAGTGATTTCTTGGTACTTTTCAAATCCAAGGTAGATTCAATGCTAGGATTCACTTACCAACTCATAAATAAGACTAGGGTACTTTAGGTAATATAATATGCAACTAGGTACAATACATATATACACATATATATACATGTACAAAAGTTGTTGAAATCCCAATAAAATAAAATAAAAGGGTACTTTGGTAACTATGCACTTTTGATTAAAATAATAGTACTTTCTCATGTGATTAAAGAAAATGATTAATTTAATGATTCAATAGTACTTTGAAAGATTTACCCCATTGTCCAATGGACAAAACTTCCCCTAACATCTATTATCCAATGGATAATAGCTATTAGGCCACTTTTAATATTAAAATAATCAAAAAGTACATTAAAGTAAGTATACTTTTTAATATAAACAAATGGGATTCTATTACCCAATGGATAACAGTTTCCCTAACCATTATTGTCCAATGGACAAAGAAATAAACCAATTGAATTTAAAGAAAAAGAATATTAAAATTTAAAGTCTAGGGTTCAAAAGGGTCAAAAGTTCCAATGAGGGGCAAAACGGTCATTTTGCCAAGACTAGGTAACTTTTCGGTTTAGTTACACTAACCGGATAGTTAGATGCTAACTAGGTTTGCTAAGCAGGACTAAAGTGCAAGAATTGAAACTTGAGGGGCCAAAGTGCAATTACGACAAAATACAAGAATTAACGTAATTCAAGCAATAAAAAATAAATAACTCGAATAATAAAAATAACTTTTTCTTCCTTGAAATTCAGAGTTATTACAAACACTAACAGGGTATGTAGCACAGACACGGATACGAACACAGACACGACAATTCTAAAAAAATGGGGATACGGACAGACGGGAAACACACCACGTGTATAAATAAATAAAAAATAAATATATGTACATATATAAAAAAAATTATGAACCATTGTATATGAATAGTTTCACATATTATATAATTTTTTTTCAAAGGCATAATTATAGTTTAACCCAAATATTTTGAATAATTTCATATTAACCTCCAAAAAATTTAAAAATATTACATTTTGACCCCTAGCCGTGTCCTCGCTCAAAAAATAATAAACATTATTGGACACGCCACGTGAAGCTTGCAGTGAGGTTGGGGGCGATCCAATTTTCTGTTGGAGGGTCCTGTGTTTTTTTTCCTGTTTTCTCGCTTTGTTTTCTTCACTCGGTAAGCATGTGTGCTTAGTGAGTTCCTCTCTCGATGTACCCTTTTCGAGTCAATAAAATTCTCTTTGCCGAGCAAAAAAAAAAATGTCCAATACGTGTCCCAATGTCCAATACGTGGACACGATACCCTTTTGGAGTGTCGGTGCTATATAGCTCACAGGTTTTCAATAATTGTGTCTATTAGACACCACATCCATTTGGATGATTTCTGTAATTCTATTTTTCCTTCTATTTGTAATCTAACAAAATTCTTAGAAAGTGGATGTATGACACATGGCAGTGACACTAGACAAAAACAACCTGAATTGATTATAATCGAGGTGACAAAAGTCATCAAGATGACATAATTAGATAGTTGTTTACCGTTTTGGTTTAGTGTTTTTTTTTGTGTTTCCCTCGCCCATTCTTATGACAGTATTTTATAAGTTAATTTCTTCTTCTTCTTCTTTGTTGTTTAATTAATATTCATTTTCTACGTGGCCGTGAACTCGAAAAAGAATGGAAAGTGTTGGGAAGGAACTCAGTAACCGTTTTGGTTCACTTTGAGTTGTATGCCATGGTTTAAGCAAAATCCTTGGTTGTTATTGGTTAAAGGTAAAGGCTTATTTTATGAACCACAAATTCATTGGTATGATGTTTTGATTATATACAGTGTTGATTAGCCTTTAACAATTTAATATGCTTTTACCTGCTTTTTTATTTGCAAGGATTTAAAGTTAAGCAACTCGTAAGTGCCTTATTAGTAAAGGCTTGGTTAGTATGCTTAAGGGATTGGTTGGGATTCACCAACCTATGGTTCGGGTCTGCAATTATTATTCCCTTACTTTTTCATGAACTTATGGTCTATGGCCTGATTGAAATTTTCTTGTTGTGTTATTTTTTTCATTTTGTTTTTATGTGGATCTATTTTTGGGATAGCTTCAACATCCAAGAACAATAATTCAAGAAAAAAAAATTCATGGAAGTTTTTTTTATTTCCATTGAACGGATGTTAATGATGCTTTGCGTTTTTTGGTTTACTTCTTATTGTTCTTGTTTTGCTGTTTGTCTCTTACAAATTGTGTGGTGGCTTCGGTTATCGTGTCGGTAACCGAGCCTCATACACGAACCAGCATCTCAACAAGACTGGCCGAAGAGCCGAAGAGTGCCAACCACCCCGGGCTCCTGATGTGGAGCCTCGCCCGAGACTATGCGTCGGTCTCGGCGTTATCCAAGATACTAGAACAGGGCAGTTATGATGGATGGGCCCCTCGACAGATTCGTGGCAACAGCAATCATTTGAATCATGTCATGTGCTCCGTAACCGTTTTATTCCCTACGTCATGAATGACGTCGCCCGAAGCGGTTACCAGAGCGTGATCTTTACGCGTTGGCTTGGAGGCCAAGGAAACCTAGGTCTATAAATACAAAGGGATACTCATCGAGGAAGGTACGCCATTTTCTCTACCAAAAACCCTAGATCTAACTCACTCTCCCTACATCTAACTTGATCGTCGGAGGGTCACAGGGCGAGGACCGCCCTAGTGACTTGTTGCAGGTTCTCAGGAGGAGCAAGGAGGAGCCCAACCAGGAGTGCTATCTAGGTCCCGTTATTCTGAACCCCTACAATTGGCGACTCTGCTGGGGACCTAGCCAATCATCTCCACGCCCGTTCCTCGGTCCTGAATCAAAGATGGTTGAAGTCGACGACGCACAACACGGCGGCGCCGCCCATGGGCTCGGTTCCCTCGTGGACCACAGCCTGGCCTCCGGTGGAGCCATTGCCCTTGGAAAGACCCATGTCTCCGTCGGAATGGGTGCAGGAGTTTCAACTCCTGACCCAGGCCCATCTTCCGAGCTCCACACCTACATCCGCCATCTCGAGCGGAAGATCGACGATCTCACAACGGTGGTGAAGCGCGACAAACACGTCCGGGACGAGTTGGCGGAGATCAAACACCTTCTCCAGATCTCCCCATCTCGTTCCTCCGGGAGTCGTGGCGGACGAAGGAGCCACCACAGCCCCCCTCGCAGCAATGAAGTCGTTCACCCTCTAGAGCATCGGTCCCGCCCCTCAGTCAAGGATCGTCTCGAACCACCAAGGCCGGCGGAGGCCCTAGCCGCAAAGGACGCGACGCGCAGAGACCGCTCCCGTTCCCCCATCCAGCCTCGACGGAGACCATCCGCCTTCGAAAGGCTCGGTGGCGGAAGCGTCTCCGCCTCCTCCACCCACTCTGTCCGAGTGGGCAAAACAGGCCGAGAATCTACTCCTAGCCTCACAAGGGCAGCCAGGAGAGATGATGGGCTTGTGGAATTTCAAACAGGGGGTATCGCGAACGCCTGAAGAACTCCAGAGCTAGGAGCCCTATCATCTCGCACCCTGCAGGCGCCCGCAGCAGAAGCCCAATAACGGAGCGCCTCGAGCCTTCGGCTCGAGATAGCTCACGAAGGAATCGCCATGACCGTTCCCCCCAAAAGTCGGCCAGCGTCCAACCCAAAAGGAAGGAATATGATAGGCTGGACAAGCTTGTTCCCCCAAAGCGCACAGCGACTGAGCGTCCAGACGGTTTTGACCGTTCGATCCGACCTCATCGCGACGCGCGGCTTACACGGCTTACGACCTCCCCCTTCACAAGGGAGATCGACTCGGTCACCCCTCCCAAAGGATTCACCCAGCCCAAGTTTGCTAAGTACGATGGCAAAACCGAGGCCTACACCCATCTCGTCCAGTACAAGCTCGTCATGTCGCTATTCCTCCGGAATGAGCCTTCGGACGATGCCTTCCTATGCAAGGTGTTCCCTGCAAGCCTCGGCAACCTGGGTCTCACTTGGTTCAATCAACTCCCGGCTCGGTCGATTTCCTCATTCGATTCCCTCTGTGATGCCTTCATGGCTCGGTTCGTCACCAGCAACAAGCATGAGAAAGAGATTGACTCCCTCTTGGCCCTCCGCAAGCGCAGCGATGAGACGCTCCGGCAGTACGCCGGCCGTTACTGGGAACTATTTAACGAAATCGAGGGTTGCGACGGTGTCATCTCCGCCCGTGGCTTCAAGCTAGGACTTACCTCCCAGGACGAGCAGGTCTATGACGACCTTGCCCGCCATAAACCTAACTCCATGAAGGATCTCATGACTCGTATCGAAGGTTGGTGTCAGCTCATCGAATCCAAGGCGGAGAGAGGCATCGGCAAGTCCACGAGTTCCAAGGCCGCCAACACCTCGGTATCCACACCGATTTCTGCATCGGCTACAGCGCCGAAGAAACAGGTCAATAACATCAAGCAATCGCCGAGGAGAGGACCGAAGCCCAGTGACTTCAACGCTGAGAAAACCGTCTTCACCATTCCCATCTACCGCATCATCGACCAAGTAAAGGATCAACCCTTTTTCTCCTTCCCAAATCAGAAGCTCGGCACTGAAAATGGGAAAATCAAGAACCCCATCGTTCGATGTAGCTATCACAACGAGCAGGGCCACTTCACAACCGCTTGCAAGCCCTTCAAGTCTTACTTGGAACAGCTTGTCGCGGGTGGCCACCTCGGTAACCTCATCGACCACGAGAAGACAGCGGCTCGGGCACAACGTGCTGACACAAATACCGAGGAGGCAGTGCAGACGATCCATGTCATTCACGGCCCCCTAAACCCCGAAGCCGCTCGCCTCCTCAGAGACGAACTGCACGCGGCCTCTTCCTCCAAGCAAGTCATGCTCGTTGGTCCCGAGCCCAAGCGCCCAAGGACCGATGAAGGCTCTAAATGGACTATAACTTTCACCGAGAAGGACCTCGACCGCGTCCAGCTCCCACACAACGATGCCCTCGTCGTCACGTTACGCATCGGCACTTTCAACGTCCGACGAGTCCTCGTGGACCAAGGTAGCTCGGCCGAGGTCATGTATTACTCCCTCTTTAAAGATCTGAAAATCCCGGATACCGATCTCCGTCCCTCGGAAGTTCCTCTCATCGGCTTTAACGGTGCACCTGTCTGGCCCATCGGCACAGTCACCCTTCCAGTTCGCGCGGGCTCGGTGACTCTCGATATCGAATTTGTAGTGGTCGATGTACCTAGCCCTTACAACGCGATTGTCGGGCGAACTTGGCTGCACAGACTTCGGGCGATCGCTTCTACATACCACCAGGTGGTCCGTTTTATTGGCCACAACGGACGCCAAGAAGACCTATATGGCGATCAAACTGCGGCTAAGAAGTGCTATGTCAATGCCGTCCGAAGTAGCAAACAGACCTCCCGGGTTAACCTTATCGAAGTTCCCGACGCCCCAGTCCTGGAAGACGTCGGCCGATCCGCCGACGAAAAAACCGTTGAAGACGTCACTACCATCCCCATCACCGAAGACGGTTCCCGTTTCTTCCTTGTCAGTTCCTCACTTAGTGACACTGATCGGAACGAGACGGTGGCTTTCCTTCACCACAACATCGAAGTGTTCGCCTGGACCCCGTACGAGATGCCCGGGGTCGATCCATTCTTCATATGCCACGAGCTCAACATTGACCGAACCAGGCGTCCGGTCATTCAAAAGGCACGTCGGTCCTCTCCCGCCCACTCAGAGGCCGTTATAGAAGAAGTCATCCGACTCCTTAATGCCGGGGCAATCCGCGAAGTTCAATATCCCAGATGGTTAGCCAATATCGTCGTGGTAAAGAAGAAGAACGGCAAGTGGCGGGTCTGCGTCGACTACTCTAACCTCAACGATGCTTGCCCAAAGGATTTCTTCCCCCTTCCTCGGATCGATCAGCTCGTCGATGCCACAGCCGGCCACGAGCGACTAAGCTTCTTGGACGCCTACCGAGGTTACCACCAGATTGCCATGAGCGAAGGCGACGTTGAGAATACAGCTTTCATTACTCCCCACGGTATCTTTGGATACCTCGTCATGCCCTTCGGTTTGAAAAACGCCGGTGCCACTTTCCAGCGCATGATAACAAAGATGTTCGAACGTCTATTGGGAGACACGATGCTTGCTTACATCGACGATATGGTGGTCAAAAGCATGCGTGCAGGTGATCACCTAGCCCACCTTGCCGAAGTCTTCGAAGTCCTCAAAAAGCATAAGCTCCGCCTCAACGCCGAAAAGTGTGTGTTCGGAGTAAACTCCGGAAAGTTCCTCGGTCATCTTGTTTCCCGACGCGGCATCGAGGCTGATCCAACTCAAATTCGCGCCATCGAGCAACTCTCCGCCCCTCACAACAAACGGGACGTTCAGCGTCTAACCGGCATGGCTGCTGCTTTAAATCGTTTTATAAGTCGCTCCTCGGACAAATGCCAACCATTCTTTGCACTTTTGAAAGGAAGCCGGCGCAGCTTTTCCTGGACAGAGGAGTGTGACCGGGCCCTTACGCAGCTGAAAGCTTATCTCTCCGAAGCCCCGCTCTTGGTCACCCCTCGGGATCAGGAAGATTTGTTCCTCTACCTCGCCGTCTCTCCACACGCAATCAGCTCGGTGCTCGTCCGCCAAGAAGAAAGGGAGCACCAGCCTATCTACTACTCAAGCAAAACCATGACCCCGGCTGAAACACGTTACCTTCCCTTGGAAAAACTTGTGCTCGCTCTCATCTCCGCTTCCAGGAAGCTTGCACCTTACTTCCAATCACACCGTATCATTGTCCTCACCGAGTACCCCCTCAAATCCCTCCTTCGGAAAGCTGATCTCTCTAACAGAATCTCACAATGGGCAGTTGAGCTTGCGAACTTCGAAATCCACTTTCAACCTCGGACGGCTATCAAAGCTCAGGCCCTCGCCGACTTTATCGCCGAGCTTACTCCGGCCGACGTCCTTACGACAACCCCGCCTCAGCTCCCGGAAGCACTCCCCCAGGCAACCCCAAGCTCTGCCTGGAAGCTTTTCCATGGCGATATTTGGAAGATGTACGTCGATGGCGCCTCAAACAGCCGAGGCGCCGGGGCTGGGATCGTACTCCTCTCCCCCTCCGGTGTCCTTCATGAAAGCTCCGTTTCTATAAACTTCCCCGCCTCCAACAACGAGGCCGAGTATGAAGCCCTCATTTCTGGCCTCAAGACCGCCCAAGCGCTTGGTATCGAGGAACTCGTGGTCTATAGCGACTCCCAACTTGTCGTTAACCAATTGTCAGCGGAATACGAAGCTCGGGACGACCGAATGCAGACCTACCTCAGCTCCGCTGTCCAGCTCATCAAGTCTTTTAAGGCCATTCGGATCGAGCATATCGCCCGAGAACAGAACGCCCACGCCGACGCACTTGCAGGACTCGCTTCGGCTTGCTCCTCCTCCGAATACCGATCTATCTCCTTCAGCGCCATCGATAAGCCAAGTTTCGAGCTTGAAATCTTGAGCCACGAGGTCTTCAACATTGACCTCGGACCGAGTTGGATGGACGAAATCATTGGCTACCTCCGTGACGACATCCTCCCAACCGACAAGAAAGATGCCCACCGACTTCGAAACAAGGCCGCTCTCTTCTGGCTTAATCCCAACGGCAAGCTTTACCGAAGATCGTTTATCGGGCCATACTTATTGGTCGCCCACCCACATCAGGTCCCGGGCATCATAGAAGAGCTTCACGCCGGCGACAGTGGCTGCCACTCCGGTGGACGGTCCCTCGCCCACCAGGCCATATCCCAGGGGTACTGGTGGCCATCTATGAAAAAGGATTCTGAAGAATTCTTCAAGCGTTGCAAGAACTGCCAGATGTTTGCTCCCATCATCCACCAACCGGCACGGGATCTTAGCCCTCTCACTAGTCCTTGGCCCTTCTCCCAATGGGGCATGGATATCATAGGCAAGCTCCCGGTTGCTCCAGGAGGATTCAAATTCCTCTTAACAGCAACCGACTATTTCTCCAAGTGGGTCGAGGCCGAGGCCCTGGTTACTATCGAGGAAACCGACGTCATCCGTTTCGTTTGGCGGAACATCATCTCTCGCTTCGGTGTACCGTTCGCCATCATCACAGATAATGGGAAGCAATTCACAGGACAGAAGTACCGAGCCTTGCTTGATGAATACGGCATCAAATGGGATACATCTACCCCAGCCTACCCCCAGGGCAACGGGCAGGCCGAAGCTGCTAACAAAGCGATTTCATCCGGCATCAAGCGCCGACTTGAGTCTCGGCGGGGCAAATGGGCCGAGGAGCTGCCCAGGGTACTCTGGGGCTACCGCACCACACCTCGGCGATCCACTGGTCGCACTCCTTTCTCCTTGGCATTCGGAATGGAGGCTGTCATCCCCATCCAAGTCGGGCTCCCTACCATCCGCACTGAAAACTTTGACGAATCCGTCAACAACGCCAACATCGCTGCCGATCTTGACCTAGCCGAAGAGGGGCGTGACAATGCCCGGATCAAGCTGGCATCATACCAACAGGAGGTTGCCAAGGGCTATAACCGAAGCGTCCGACTTCGGTCCTTCAAGCCAGATGATCTCGTTTGGAAAAAGGTAGTGGAAAAGTCCAAGAAGAGGAAACTAATGCCCAACTGGGAGGGCCCCTACCGAGTCCTTAAGCATCTCGGTTCAGGGAACTACAAGCTGGAAAAATTGGATGGCTCGCCCATCGCTAAGTCATGGAACGCCAACAACCTCAAGAAGTTTTATGGCTAAGCGCTCCGTTACCTCGGCCCGTTCGTTTGTTCCTTTCTATTTCTTTTCATTGAAAAGTTAGAAGCAGTACAACTATGTAATGGCAATCTTCCACTAAGTTTGAATGAAAATCCATCCTTGCTTATGTCTTACTTGTGTTATCAGTTTATGCTGACCCAATTACTCCCACTCGGTTCTTCTTCAGTGAACCGTTTTACACAGACTTCTGAGATTTTGTCCTCCAAAAGGTGCCACCCTTGGACAAGAATCTCACCAAGTCGCCCCGGCCTCTTCGGTCATTTACCCCCTTGGTTAGTCGCATTAAGGACACTCGGTTTTCCCGCCGAACCCCTTATACCGACTCACCAACGTCTCTCGCTGCTGGGGCTTGCTGCGTCCCGACCCTATGGCCACGGCCTTGTCCCTTCGCGACGCACCTCAAGTTTCCCAGTGGCACTTTCATCTCGCGCGTTCTTACCTCACAACGATACCTCACGTTGGCAAGACTTACAACTTCGGTTTTCAACCGCCATCGCTTTTGCACAAATTTGCTTCGGATCATGCTCCCGACAACTCTTCGGTTTCAGTTCGCTTCGGAAGCATAACCGACGCAGGGGCATCGATAGAGCATAACCATAACAATAACAAAAGCAAACACAGCGATGCACAAGAAAGAGACATTCATTCACAACGAAAATAAACAGTTAACTCCATTCAAAGCTAAAACCTTAGCGAAGGACCTGGCTCTACCAATTGTTCGGTGCCAGTCCTCCTCAGCTATTACAACTTTAAAACAGTTAAAACTCCAACAAGCTGGAGTTGTCCAAGCAAAGTAAAAAAAAAAGGAGAAGAGAGAAGAAAAGTTCTCGACTATCTTATGCTCCCTCGGTTGGAGCTGCGGTGTTGGGATCAGGCTGAGTCCCAAGGATTTGGGCCTCCTCCTCCTCTTCGGGAAGAACAAGCTCTTCGGGCGGCGGCTGGGGCAAGGCTCGGAGCTCGGAATCATCAGGGAGGTCGAGCTTGCTCAGGAAAGCTTCATGGCCGAAGCGCAGCCCGTCCATAAAGCGATCCCTGTGAAGCTCCCCTTCAATCTCTCGAACTTGTCTCTTATATTCGACGCCAGCCGCGTCCCAGCCTTCGCCATAACCCTTATCTCTGGCCGCTTCGACCTCCCGGGCTCGGGTCACCCGCAGAGTCTCGGCGTCCTCCTCTGCTTTGGCAGCTCGCCGTTCGGCAAGCACTCGCTCTGTCTCGCTCTTCTGAAAGTCGGCTTGAAATAGTTCACAAGATGACCGAGCCGCGTTCAGATCTTCTTCTTTTTCAGCAAGTGCCCGCCTCAGCTCCTCCATCTCGAGCTCCCGAGCTCGGCTTCGATCATTCAATGCCAAAGCCCGAGTTCCGGCCTGTCAACAGAAGGAAGAGTAAGATAAGCACAGAATACTGTCCAATATGCTACAAAAGGATATGAAAGATAACTTACTGCCAATAGCGCCTGTGCGATCTCCCCGGTTATATCCTCGGTCCTGCCGCTGATAGCTTTGCCATCCCGGGGGAGAATGCAGGAACGCAGCAAACCGAACGCCGTGCCGATATTGCTGGCGGCACTGTCAGCATGGGTGATCGGACGCCCAGAATAGTGGCGAACTTCCGGGGCCCACACCATCTCCCGGGCTGCAGTCCGAGCTTCAGAGTCGGTGCCCGCGCCTTCGGTCCTCTCCTCCTCATCTTCCTCCTCAATGACAATGGGATCCTTGTCCCTTGCCTGGGGCTCCTCGGCCTGCTCCTGCCGAGCTCTCTTATCCGGGCGCTCCTCCGGGGACGCAGGAGTGGTACCCGACGTCCCAGCCCCTGGAGTGACTGCCGGACCAGCACCTCGGCCCGCTGGCCTTCGGCGCCGAAGGTTCAAAACCTCCCTTCCGCGCCCGCTCATCTCGTCGCTGAGCTCGGTTCTTTCCGATGTGTCCCGGTCGAGCTCTTCTCGAATTACGCCTCGGGGCCCGGAGCTGCTGCCCTCAGTATTTTCGGTTCCGGCCGACCGTCTCCCCCGTCCTTCCCCTCTTCCCCTGCCTCTGCCGCGTCCCCTACCAGCCCTCGGCACGCCTTGTTGCCTCGGCTTCTTCTTCAGAAAGCTGGTGTAGGAGGCCACGTACCCGAGCAAGTCTGGTGCGTACCGACTTTCGACCGGGATCGCGAAGGCAGCAGTGATCCGTGACCGAACTGCCCTCTCCCGAAGCCCAGCGACGACACCTTCGGCTGCAGGATCAAAACAACAAAGGAAGGCAAGTCAAAACAACAGGCGAAATACAACTTCGTATTGAAAAAAGATATAGTATATCAAAGGGAAGAGTTTACCGACCTGGGGCTCCGTTCTCAAACGGAACGGTGGTGGTTGTGTCCACTCTCTCCCCGGGACCGAACATGAAGTTCCCGGTCACCGAGACGTAGAGAGCGGCCCACTCCTCGGAGTCGGGCAGGTGATCAATCAGGAAGGCGTTGTAGCCGGTTCGGCAGGACAGGTAGTATCGTTGGTGTTCCCGGTTGACCCCGAGGAGGTAGACTCCGAAGAGCTCCTCTAACCCGAAGGTCAAGTTGTACTGCCTCCTCAACTCTATGATACTCGTAATTATCCTATACGAGTTCACCGTGAGCTGGGAGGAAGTAAGGTCTAGGGTTCGGAGGACCCTGCGAACGAATTGGTAAAGAGGAAATCTGATTCCCCCCTCGGTTATAGCCATGAGGGGGAAAATCAATGCTCCCTCTCGGTGGGGCAGATCCTTGGGATCATTGCTTGGCAGCAGCCGAACCTCAACGTCGGGAGGTATGCTGTAGACCCGCTTGAACTCCGCGTAAGCGGCCGCCGAACCATTGAAATACTGGTTCCGGTACGGACATGGCCTCATTGGCCTTCTTCGCCCTCGAACCTCCTCTGGGGCATCGGCGAACGGTCCTGGCCCCTGGTTTGAAGTGCTCGGTGCGTCTGTCATTGTGGGGTCAAAGGCTGTCCTCTGTTGTGGGGCTGTCCGGGGGTCGAAAGGCTCGATCGAGTCGATGGGGATTCGGTAGAAAGCGTTGGCCCGGACTTCGGCGAATATCTCTTCAATGTCAGCAGTGGGGACCGAGCTACTGGAACTGCTCGAGGAGAGCTCAACGACCATTCGCCCCTACCTACCAAAGAAAGATGTGCAAAAAACCCGTTAGCTATGTGCTCAGGGAAAGGCAGGAAGACTCAACGATGGGGACAGAATGGTCGTTACTCCTCGGAACCTATTGGTCTCGGTCAAGTTTTCAAATTCCTCTTCGGGGAGAATGCTTCCGCGATCCTATTCTAATCCTAGAGTCGTGGGTTGAGTTTAGCCCTCGGGAAGAATTTAGACCTCGGGAAGAATCTAGACCTCGGTCAAAATCATAACGACGCTGGGAAATCCCCAGCGCCGCCGCGAGCCAGAGGCGGCGCAAGGTGGCCCGATCGCAAAACGTACCCAAAAGGGACAAAAAGCTTGAAGAAAACGATCTAGAAGCAAAGATTGAAGCAAGGAAACAAACGTACCGTAAATGCAAGCGTTGTTCCACGTCCAAAGCGTCTGAAGCGGTGATTTGCAGGCGGAGATGGACGGCGGCGGCGAAGAATTTCAAAGAAAGGGATGCAACTGCCGTTTCCCCTCTCTCTCTCCCATTTATATGAAAAGGGGTGGTCCGATGCGCGGGAAACGAAGCGTCGTGCACCGAGCCGTTCGATCTCTGACACGTGTCCACATCGGATGGTCAGCGTTAGGAGTTCAGAACCGAAGTCAGAGCGCCGTATGGCCGAACCATTGGCTTGTTGACACGTGTCCCTGAGGTGACGTTTCGTACTGATCGACTGACGCTGCATGTCCCGAGACAGCTTTTTGCCTTCCCAGCGCCCCGGTGGGTTTGACGCGTGGGTTCCTTATTGCCAGGAGCGATGGGTGAAGGAACCACCGAGGCTCCTCCATCTTTCGAGGATGCCTTGCAGAGGAGTATAGTGGTTCATTAAGGGATCAAGACCCTGAAGCGGATATGTGGGGCTCCAGGAATCTTGAGGGGCTATTGTGGTGGCTTCGGTTATCGTGTCGGTAACCGAGCCTCATACACGAACCAGCATCTCAACAAGACTGGCCGAAGAGCCGAAGAGCCGAAGAGTGCCAACCACCCCGGGCTCCTGATGTGGAGCCTCGCCCGAGACTATGCGTCGGTCTCGGCGTTATCCAAGATACTAGAACAGGGCAGTTATGATGGATGGGCCCCTCGACAGATTCGTGGCAACAGCAATCATTTGAATCATGTCATGTGCTCCGTAACCGTTTTATTCCCTACGTCATGAATGACGTCGCCCGAAGCGGTTACCAGAGCGTGATCTTTACGCGTTGGCTTGGAGGCCAAGGAAACCTAGGTCTATAAATACAAAGGGATACTCATCGAGGAAGGTACGCCATTTTCTCTACCAAAAACCCTAGATCTAACTCACTCTCCCTACATCTAACTTGATCATCGGAGGGTCACAGGGCGAGGACCGCCCTAGTGACTTGTTGCAGGTTCTCAGGAGGAGCAAGGAGGAGCCCAACCAGGAGTGCTATCTAGGTCCCGTTATTCTGAACCCCTACAAATTGCATTGATGTTTTCTTCAGTGATTTTCAAGTTTATTTGT
>BPLS01000451.1:829146-840609 GCA_019656275.1 Rhododendron kiyosumense
ATTCTTATATAATTGCAAATGGGTGATATTCAACTTTGGTTTGTTTTTTTGGGAATTTTTTTTTTTGGGTGGTAATGATCTGCTTGCCTTTTGCCAATGCATGAGCCTTTTTTTTTAGCAGCTTCATGTGCAAGTCAGCTGACCCCATGGAGGTGGTAATTACTATTGTATACTACCGGAACTAATATTGTGTAACTACTTGGTTTCCCAGTAATATATAACATTAAAAAGATGCATGACCTCAACATGAGGTAGTATTATTGAATCATTTTTCCTCGTTTCCCATTCAATGAATTTCTCATTCTGTATGTTAGTAGGTAATTTGCAGAAGTACGCGAACTTTATTTTTTTCATAACAGAATTGCATTAAACTTGTGAATCAAAACCAATCAACTTTTTTTGGAAAGGGTTCTTTTAAATTTTAAATTTGTAGTTTGCTTAATTTTTTCCTTGCTAGTAATTTGTACTTTGTTTAAAATAGATGGTTAGTTATTAAGGGGTGTAAAAGTTTTTTTTTTTTTTGCTTATCAATTGAATATTGAATTTGTGAATGACCCCATGGACACTCTTTCTTGGAGTCGCATATGGGCATAACAAGGATTGTTTCGGAAGCAATAGCACAAAATTTAAATTGATGCGGGTTGAATATCTTCTTTTAGACTGCTTTCTCTTGTTTTAATTATTATTATTTATTTGTTCTTTTAAAAGGTCTCGCCCAATTATTTTCTCTCTTCTCTGGTTACTCATATGTTTCTATTACTTGCTTTTTTCTTACTGTAACATCATTGCTTAATTCTAGTTTAAATAACTAAATTTTGTTGTTTTTGGTGGAGGTATCGGGAACATTTTGTGTGATGCCAACATATTTGAACCTAATCTTTGCAAAGATATGGTGTGGTTAGTGCCTTTACGGATGCAGGTTGCACAACCTTCTTACTACGATGACATCTCCAACGAAAATGTTCTCTCTCTTCTACATGCTCTTCTTTCTACTCTCTTCACTCCCGATCCACCTCTTCTGCGCCCTACACGTGCCATGACTACAATGATCACCTTCCACATAACCCTTCATTACGTATATGTTCAATTCCGAAGAAGGGATGGGTGGTTTGATAAAAGGTACTATGTTGTATAGTGGTCAAAAAAATTGAATGATCTTTTTTTAATCACTCTTAAACTACTTTTGCATGTTGTTTCTGCATAAATTGCAAATTCTACCTAACTATGGACTTGTGTCTAATGCTAAATTTGTCTTAGCCTCAGTGTTCCACTGTGTATGGAGTTTTGGTGATAAGATGGCTAAAGGGCTATAGAGTTATAGATTGTTGTCTTTAGTTGAAGATTTTGGGGTGGTTATTTCAAGGAATGCGTGGGTTCTCCTCTTTATTCCCCTCTTTTGTTATCCAAGTTGTAGTATTTTTAGAAGGGTATTGTTGTTATTGTCTATGTTTCTTAAGCTTGGTGGATTTTATTTGCTTCTCATTTAGGGTACGGGCTTATAGTGTTATGGTCATTGTTTTTCACTTACACTACTATTTATGGTTCAGTAAATTATATGTTCGTTGATGCTGATAATTTTTTTCTTTGTTCTTATGTTCTGAGAGAGTCTAGTTAATTCTTTCTGATTGTTCTTTGTTCTTTATGCTGAAAAAGAAAGAAACAAGAACATCTTTCTGTTAATGTAACATAGTTCTTGCCAATTGGTGCTTTAGCTTCGTGTTATTTTTTTGGGTGCTCATTATGGTTTTTATTTCTTCTATCACTTGTTCATGCCTTTTTGCCCTTGCTTTATTGTTATATTATAGGTATAACTCATTTCTTGATGTCAACGAATGTGTGATTTTAAAAAGCTCATTTTGTATGATGAAGACCAGGAAAACCAAAAAGGTGCATTTGCATCATATTAAAGACCTATCTTAAGAAAACAAATGTGTACAAGAAAAAAAAAATATTTTTATGATGTCAAATATTTTGAAATTTTTTTTGTTGACACTACTCTTCGAAAGTATTAGCAAGTTTAGAACTAAGGATTGCATATTTGGGGTTTTAGGAATAGGTTCTTGTAGACACCTCCCGGAAGCGGGGCATCGCCATACAGATTGATCATCGTTGTTTGTTTGGTTGTTTGCTTCATAAACCAAGATCATGGATACTTTCATAGCTAGGAATATCGCCACACGATAGTGGCTATCATCAAAACAGAGTTGCCACCTAGTTTATAAAAACTAGGAAAAACAGATAGAGATTCTGGGTATGGGAGCCAAAGGTACAATGAGGGGAAGGTGTTAGGCACCCCTCTCTGCCCAGTCGTGAGACTGGCCCATAATTGTTTGACATATGATTAACACATATTTTGTTTAACTCTAGCACATAAACTGATTAATTAGCCTTTAAACAGTTGATAAGGTGAGCCGAGACAATAAATAAAGCATGCATCAGAAACCAAAATAAAACAAACTATCCTAGGGAGATGGATCTCACGGCTGGTGAATGGATGTCACGGTCGAGAGATCCTCCTGGTTTGTTGTACCGGCTGATGGATCGAAGACCCAGCTAAAGTTCTTCTTCACACCAAACTAAACAACTAACAGAGGATCAGAAAGCTATGATTAAGCATAAAAATGAAAAATAAATTGAACCAGAGGCCCCTAGGCCTCACCACCTTGATCTCTCAGTGGCTTGATTGCTTCAAATTGAATGGGATTGACTGATTGCTTCTCGAAAAACCCTAGGGTTAGGGTTTGGACTTCGGAGTTTGATCGTCGGATTAGCGTCTGCCTTCGGAGGATTGGGGCTTTTGTAGAGGGGATTTGAGAATGTATATTGATAGAGTTTCGTGGCTTGAGAGAGTGTGTTGGTATATGAATTCGTTGTATTTTTCGGAACCCAAGGGCTCCTTTATATAGGCATAGGGATGACACACCTTAACCAATCAAAATCAATCGATTGAATTGGAGTTATAAGGTAACACAAACTCCTCATGGTATCCTTACGTAGCCCGAACGCATTGGGATTTGGCTGCTAGGTTTTTGTGATTGGATCAAACGTTTAACAGAACGTTCCAGAATCTGGAAAATAGATGATCTGGCGGCCGAACAAAAGATCTGGCGGCCGTAGGAACGATTAAGCGGCCGAAGGATAGACCTAGTGGCTGAAAGATCAATCTCTCATGGAGATTTTCAAGCAACAAGTTTCACGGATGAAGAAATGATGTTGAGGCCGTGAGATTGATGTTACGGCCGATAGAAAGATTCTTCTAGGATACTGTATTTCTGTTTGAAAGGCTATATGGCTCTGGATTGGTTCCTCTACATGGCTCAAAGTAGTCACCATAAGTCCATGCGTTCACGATAAGTCAAAAGTCAATCAGCAATCACTGTATCCATATCATCATCGGGATGGTCCCCAAGTTGGGACTTGAAATAATCGTTAGGCCAAATTGGGGTGTCTATAGATGCCCCTCTTTGACTGAACTTAGACGGATCGCGAGACATATTTAAGTAAGAGTCAAAGCTGTAAAAAGTAACTCAATTTGGTCCAACCACTATTCCAAGGGTTTTTTTTTTTTTGGAAAAAGGTTTTAGTTATGGTTAGGCCAGGAGGTTGCCTACGTATTCCACAAGGAAAATTCAGACCAATCGTAGTTCGGAGGCAATAAGAAACATAAAAAGTTTGGAGGGTTAGAAACAGAAGACGTACCTTCGGGCTTAAAAAGCCATAGTGCAACGTACCTGGGCAATGCCAAGATTTTGGCGGAGAGTAGCTGAAGGAGCGCAAGCTGCCGGGGGAATTTTTGTGGAGAGCATCCTTAGTATTTTGGGGTAGATCAATACACAGTGGGTGAGTCGTTTGCTTTTCTTGATCATCCTTACTTTGACTGAGGGGAGCTCGGTAAAGTAGCCTATCCTTGCGAATGAGCTTGATGAAATAGATGTAATTAGGTGGAATCTGAACCATCTGCTGGGGATGAATCGGACGTCAGTTTTGAGATATGGGGGGGAACCCTAGCCATCTTTTGGAGATGAGTTAGATGTCGGTTTTGAGATATGGGGGCACGAGGCCAGTAACTAGAGCACGGAGCATTGAGATGAGGGAGCCGAGGCGCGGAGCTGGTTGCAGTCATGAGGTGAGAGCTTGAAATGTTGGAGCTTTGAGCTTGAAGTGATAGAACTGAGGCGTAGAGCCAGTTGTATTCTGAAGGCAAGAGCTTAAGGTGTTAGAGCTTAGAGCCTGACGTGATTGAACCGAGACATAGAGCCAATTGCATTATGAAGGTCTATGCACGGAGGAGCTTTCCCATCATAAATTTTGGCATAGAGCCAAAGGATCGAGGCACTGGACCGATCAATTAAACCGAGGCGTAGAGCCAGTTGATTGCAGGATTGACCTTTCATAAGAGAGATGCAAAATATGTATATGTGATGGTGATGGTTAGATGTAAACAAATATGATAATGGTGATGCTGACTCGATGTGATAATGGTGATGCAATTGATGCTTATGTGCACGGGCTCGTGCGTGTGTGTTTGATTTAAGCATAGAGCTTCTTTCAAATTCCAGACTTGAGCATTCAGAGCATAGAGCTCAAGCATTCGGAGGGTAGAATCCGAGCATTCAAAGTACAGGCTTTGAGCATCCAATATGTAGTGGTTAGGCATTCAAGCGTAGAGCTTGAGCATTCAAGCATAGAGCTTGAGCATTTAGTACATAGTGGTTGGGCATTCGAAGTGCTTCGAGCATTCAAAACGTTAGATTTTGAGTATTCAATTGTAGAGCTTGAAATAGATGATATCTTGTTGGTTGTGGCGGCATAGAGGCAGTTGAGATAGTGGGCGTAAAGCTGCTGAGATAATGGGCTTGGAGCCGCTAAGTAGTGGGCGTAGAGCTGCTGAGATAACGGGCTTGGAGCTGCTGAGTAGTGGGCGTAGAGCCACTGAGATAATGGGCTTGGAGTCGCTGAGAAGTGGGCGTAGAACCACTAAGATAATGGGCTTGGAGCCACTGAGATGGTGAATGCAGGCGTAGAGCTGCTGGAATGACAGATACGGGCATAGAGCCTATTGAGATGGTGAATGCGAGCCGCTAGATGATGAGTTCCTGGGCCTAGAGCTATGGATAGCGAGCATAGAGCTACTGAACGATAATGAGTATGGGCTGCTGAGGTAGCGAGCATAGAGCTGCTAAGCTATGAGAGCAGTAATTGAAATAGTTCCCCTAACTTTTATCGTCCAATGGATAAAGAAGACAACCAAAATAATAAAAGAAAATAAATAAATAATTTTCAAGTCTAGGGTTGGAAAGGTTCACAAGATTCAAAGATGGGCAAAAAGGTCCATTTATGGTTAGGAAAATGTAATTAGGTGACTTTCTAGTTCAGTTTCTCCAATAAGTCGGTTAGAAGCTAACTAGACTTGCCAAGTATGGCTTAAAGTCAAGAAACGAACCTTGAGGGCTAAAGTGTAATTATGACAAACTACCGAAAAATAAAAGAAAATTAAAGCAAATCAAACAATTTAAATAATAACTCAAATAATAAACAAATTTTTATTTATTAAAATTTCAAAGTTATTACAACATATCCCCTTTAAACAATTTCGTCCTCGAAATTAGGTGCACGCTCGGATTCGAATAGGTGAGGGTAATTCATCTTCCTGGTTTCTTCTCTTTCCCAAGTGGTCTCTCCAGCTCCTCAGTGTTTCCACAAAACTCGTACCAATTTAATGGTCTTGTTTCTGATCACCTTTTCACTTCGGTCTTGAATCTCTACGGGTTCTTCTTTGTAGGTCGCATCTTCCTCGACGGTGATGTCTTCCCAATTGAGAACATGGGTGGGTAAGGCAAGATACTTGCGAAGTATAGAGACATGAAACACGTTATGCACTCTATCCAGCTGGGGCGGCAGGGTTAGACGATACGCAACTCTCCCGATTTCTCCACGATGTCGAAAGGTCCGATGTAGTGCGGAGATAGTTTTCCCTTCTTCCCAAATCTGATGACTCCCTTCTTTAGTCTGATCTTCAGGAATACTTGATCTCCAACTTTGAAAGATAAGGGTCAGCTCCTTTTATCTGCATAACTCTTTTGTCAGCTCTGAGTGGTCTGGATCCTTTGTCTGATGGTCTTGACTTTCTCCGTGGTATCCCATACTATGTTAGGGCCAATCAATCCAGTTTCTTCGGCATCTGTCCAGCAGACTGGCGATCGACAGGGTCGGCTGTATAGAGCTTCGTATGGTGCAATCTCAATACTTGCTTGATAGCTATTGTTGTAGGCAAACTCCACCAAGGGTAAATGTTGTTCCCAGTTCCCAGAGAAATCCAAAGCACAGGCTCTCAGCATGTCTTCCAACGTCTGAATAGTCCTCTCCATTTGTCCATCTGTTTGAGGGTGGAAGGCCATACTAAGCCTTACATCCGTTCCCAATGCCTTCTGCAGTCCTTTCCAGAAGTGTGATACGAAACATGGATCTCTGTCTGACACGATTGAGATAGGTACCCCGTGTAGATGTACAATTTCTCGAATGTAAAACAGGCTCAGCTGTTCCACGTTTTCTGTCATCTTAATAGGCAGAAAATGCGCAGATTTGGTGAGTCGGTCCACAATCACCTAGATAGCGGTGTTCAACTTGGCAGTCTTTGGTAATCTGGTTGCGAAGTCCATCGAGATGTGCTCCCACTTCTAGGTCGGTATTGGTAAGGGTTGAATGTCTCCTCCAGGTTTCTGGTGCTCTGCTTTGACTTGCTGACACACGAGACAGGTAGATACAAATCGGGCTACATCTTTCTGCATTCCTTCCCACCTGTAAGTTCTTCGTAGATCATGATGCATCTTCGTACCTCCAGGGTGAACTGCGAAGTTTGAATGGTGAGCTTCCCAGAGTACAGCTTCTCAAAGAGTTCCAATGTTAGGCACGAATACCTTTCCTTGAAATCTCAGGAAATTATCCTTCTCGATTGTCCATCCAGGTAACACCTTTCCTTCTCGGATTCGGTGTCGAATGAACTCGCAATCTTGCTCAAAGGTCTAGGCCAGAAAAATTTCTCGGTGAAGTGCTGGTTCCACAATGAGAGCATATAGACATGCATTCCCATTTCCTAACGATGGTCGCAGGTTGAACTCATTCAGAGTGTCCACCATTTCCCATTCCTTAATGGCAGTCTTGACTTTTTGTGCCCTTTCCTTTTGATTCAGGGCGTCAGTTACCACGTTGGCCTTGCCGGGGTGATATTGCAATGAAAACTTGTAGTCCTCCAAGTATTCCATCCATTGATGCTGCCTCAGGTTCAACTCCTTCTGAGTGAAAAGGTACTTGAGGCTCTTGTGGTTGGTAAAAACTTCGAATTGTTCTCCCCACAGATAGTAACGCCAGGATTTGATGGCGAAAACTACTACAGTGAACTCTAGGTCGTGGGTTGGGTAGTTCTTCTCGTGCAGTCGAAGTTGTCGTGATCCGTAGGCTACAACTTTTCCGTTCTGCATCAGCACACATCCTAATCCGTCTCTTGACGCGTCGCAGTAAACCGTATAATCCACACCACGTTCAGGAATGATGAGTATCGGTGCGCTGGTCAGTCTCTTTTTCAACTTTTGGAAGGATTTCTCATAGGCTTCACTCCAATCCAGCTTCACTCCTTTCTGAGTTAGCCTGGTCATTAGTTTGGCTAAGATTGAGAAGTCCGATATGAATCTTCGGTAATACCCAGCCAATCCCAAGAAACTTCTGATTTCAAACATAGAGGTCGGCTATTTCCACTTTAGCACTGCTTCGACCTTACTCTCGTCCATAGCGATTCCATCCTTGGATACTACATGCCCCAAGAACTTAACCACTTCTAACCAAAACTCGCATTTACTAGCCTTAGCATAGAGTTGGTTTTCTCGGAGTACTTGTAGTGCCATCCGAAGGTGTTCTTTGTGCTCCTCCTTGTTGGCGGAGTAAATCAAAATGTCATCAATGAACACCACTACAAACTTATCTAAGTAGGGTTGTAAAATCTTGTTCATGAGACACATGAATACTGCCGGAGCATTAGTCAGCCCGAACGGCATTATTACAAACTTGTAGTGGTCGTATCTGGTGCGAAAAGCCGTCTTGGCGATATCCTCATCCCGTATCCTTAACTGATGATAGCCTGATCGGAGATCGATTTTGGAAAAGCAAGCTGCTCCTCTTAATTGATCAAACAGGTCATCGATCCTAGGCAACGGATATCGGTTCTTGATTGTGACTTGGTTCAGCTTCCTATAGTCAATACATAGTTGAAGCGTTCCTTCCTTCTTCTTCACGAACAAAGCTGGCGCTCCCCAGGGTGACGTGCTCGGTTTGATAAATCCCTTATCTAGCAGTTCTTGTAACTGAGTCTTGAGCTCCTTTAGTTCTGTAGGGGCCATTCGGTACAGAGCCATGGAAATTGGGGCGGTCCCTGGTTGAAGTTCTATGGAGAAATCTATCTCCCTTTGAGGTGGTAAGCCAGGAAGTTCTTCTGGGAAAACATCGGCGTCCTCACAAACGATGTGTGGCAATCCCAATTCCATCCTGTCGATTTCTTCCATTTGGAGACTAGCTAGCCATCCAAACAATTGATTCTGCCACCTAGATCTCTTCGTCATCGAACTCATCGTTTCTCTATCCCCTTAAAACGGAAACGAGTCCCTTCTGGGGTGTAAGCCGTTATCGTCTTCTGGTGACAATCTATGACTGCTCGATGAGCCGATAACCAATCCATCCCTAGGATTATGTCGAAATCCGCCATGTCGATTACTCTGAGATCGCAGGTCAGGCGTAGATTTGCTACTTCTATCTCGCACCCTCTACACACTAGACTAATAGCTATATTTCCCCCCAATGGCGATGTTACTTTTGTACTCTTACTTAGGGGTTCTGTTTCTAGTGCTAGAGTAGTTAAGCAAGAAGTAGATATGAATGAATGCGATGCACCAGAGTTAAACAAAGCTTGTACGCAGGTACTATATAACGGTAGCATACCTTGGATCACAGAGGGATCCGGCTCTTGTCCCTCAGTCTGCAGCGCAAAGATACGCCATCCAGTGCCTTGTTGTGCTCCCAAGGGTTGCTTTCCTTTATTCTGCCCGTTCTGCTGCTGGGCTGAACCTCCAGGGTTCTGCTTCACGAAGCTGGCCTGCCCAGGCTGTTGAGCCTTCTGGTTTCCAAAACTCTCATTCCTCTCCTTCTGAGGCTGGGGGCAGTCACGCTTGTAGTGACCCAAAGCTTGGCAGTTGAAGTACTGGACTGATGCTCTGTTTTGGCCATTCCTCTGTGGTTCGCCATGCCCTGGCGCAGTGTTTCTCCAAGTTTGGTTGATCTGGCCCAAGGTAAAGGATTTGGTGGGGTAAGGCCCACGGTTGTTGTTGTTGGAAGCCTGGGTTCGGACTGATCCGCCAGTGTTGCCAGTCGCTTTCTTCCATCGAGTTTTGAAGTCTGTCTCCTCACTCTCTAGTCAGAGAGCGCACTTCACGACCTTAGAGTAGGTGGTAAAGGCTTAAGCTACCATGGTCCTTCGGGCAGTTGTTAGCCCCCACTCGAACCTTCTTGCCTTCTTGTCTTTGGTCGCGACGGCAGCTTGGGCGTAACGAGATAGCTCCTCAAACTTGGCCGCGTACTGGGTAACAGTTATAGTCCCTTGTTTAAGGTTCTGGAACTCTTGCTCCTTGGCCAGACGAAGGGGTGTGGGAAAATACTTGTCGAGAAACAAAGTCTCAAACTCGTCAATGGTCATGGTGTCGACGTCATGAGTCGCCTCCATCAAGTCCCACCAGTAGCGAGCTTCTCCTTTCATTTGGTAAGTGGTTAAGGCTACTCGGTCTCCGTTCTGAGTAATTCCCAGGGTTTGAAGGATCATCTTGACCTCATTCAACCATGTCTCGGCCACGACGGGGTCGGTATCTCCATGGAAGGTTGGAGTCGGCGCTTGCAGAATTCATTCATTGCTTGAGTTCGGGTCATAGGTTCGTTGTTAGGGTTTTGGTTTTGGCAGTTAGCGTTTAGGGTAGCAATGAACGCTTGCATGATTTGGGCTAGGTCGGGGTTCGCACCAGAGGGTTCTCCGTGTTCGTATCCTAGTCCACTGCGTCAATTCACCATCTACGAAAAGAAATTGAAAGGGGGAGGTTTAGTTTTAAACTACTCCTTTTGCACATGGTAAAAGCAATTAATCGTGTAGTATGCAACCGTACTCTTTCAATTAACCAAAGTTTTTCATAGATAAGCAGAAAATTACATAATTAAGTAGAAGGTTACAATCAAAAGCATAGAGTTCTACTACAAAATAAGCAAACTGGAACAAGATTTCCTACTACAAGTTGAGATGGTCCTACACATCCTACTACATGGCTTCTCCTAGCACTAGTGCTTGAAAGGCAACTCGAGCTACCAACCCTTATTCTAATACTACTACTCTACTGACAAGGTGGAATGAGTCCGTAGAACTCCCTCAGCTGTTCCTTCCAGTCCTTCTCTCTGATCTCGAGCCAACGCTCTCCCTCACGGTGAATCTTCTCAGCTAGCTCTCCAAGCAGTGGATCCTAAGGGTTGACTGCCAGAAACTTGTCCTCGCTGGTGAACGGTGTCATCACGACTAGCTCATTTAACTGGTCGCCGGTCTCGGGGTCATGGATCCCTAGGTGAGGTATCGGTGTTAGACTCTTAGGTGCCAGCAGTGCCTTGTAGTACAGAAGGTCTGCTACAGTGGTCGAGGCAGCGAAATAGCAGCTATCCATATCTACAATAAGGAAAGTTATATATTAGACTTAATGGTGGAAGTAACGAATCGCACATAGCACAAGTATAAATAGTGATCGCAACAGGTAGAAAACACAAGTGTATATTGAAACAACATGAGTACAACGTAAGTGGCTTACTAGCCTATGTTTCCTATTACAATGATAGTTCAATTACTGCTAGGAAACAGGATTGCACAAAATCTTACCCTATGGTTCCTTACTATTCGAAGGACCTTATTCTATTACTACTATCATGGTGATTAGACTTCGTCTTCCTCGTAAGCGCTCCTTTCGTCATCTTCCTTACTTCCAACCAAGAGGTTTTCGATCGGCGGGAGGGTACCAAAAAGTTCATAGATGGTATTCAGGATAGCAAAAATTTCGGAAAACCAAGGGTCTTTCTCCACGGATGTAGAGGTATTCAGTTGTACTTTCTTGATATCACGTATTTCGACGAGTGCAGTGGTAATGAAGTCAGGATCTTTTACTAATCGAGTTGTCACTGATCCTATGGCAATTTGGAGCTGACGAACTTCCGCCAAAGCGTTTACTAAGTGGTCCATCTATAGGAAAAGAGTTTTAAACATAGTAGGGTAAGGATAGATTAGTACACATGTAACGCCCCGAAAATTAGGGTACGTTAAATAAACATTTTATTATAAAAATGAAGCGAGTCCAGCTCGTTATTACATCATAACTCTCGTAAGAGCATTTGAAATACAAA
>BPLS01000451.1:840619-875118 GCA_019656275.1 Rhododendron kiyosumense
AATTATGACAAATTATAGAAATTTAAAAGTAAATCCAAGTAATAAAATTCAAATTCAAATATTTAACGAAATTTTTAACGACCAAAAATCAGGGTCGTTACAACACAATAGTAATCATGAGACAAAAGAAACACACAACTTTTATTTCATATTAAGACGGGTACAACATATATGGCTTATATATAGCCGAATTCTACTACTTCTTGATTACAACAAAAGGTCCAACTATTACTAAAGCCTTCTTAACCATTCTAGAAAATATCTGGGAATTCAACCCTATATGCGCCTATGTCGGTCTTGTAGGGTGGTGGTGGTACTTCATTGAAATTACCGGGCATGTCTATGAAGCTTGGCATAACCCAACCTGGTTCGATTTTTCCTATCTCCATCTCCTCGTCACTCTCGTGATACATTGGTTCTTCATCATCCCAATCCTCCTCTTCGTCCTCGGAATCGTCATCATCAGATGGTAAGTCTAGATCTGGCATTGCCATTAGATGTTGCCAATCCGCCTCGTTAATCGGTAGGTCGTGAAACTCCTCGGGGTCTTCTTCCTCAGGGTTCTCTGCCTCGAGATTCTCCTCGGGATCCTCTTCTTTGAGGTCTTCCTCAACTTCCATGTTGACGAGGGGTGCTACGGCCACTACTTCGTCATTGTTCCCCTCAATTAGGAATTCTACGTTACCGAGGGGGTGCTATTTGGACTAGGACGGGTATCGCCTCACCCTCATCTTCCTCTTACTCATTGACGGGACGAATAAGAGCGCCATGCTCTTGGTAGAAGTCGTAAGTGTAGGGAAAGGCATAGGGAAAGTAAAGATCCTCCACTAGTTGGGTAGTCATGGATCTTATGGTGCTGGCAAGGTGGTGAGCTTCAGCTAGCAGGTTGACTTGGTAAGTACTTAGGTGATCCATCTACAAGGAAAAGTGCTATTAGTCAGGGTTAAGAAAAGAGTTTTTAATAAAACTTTTATAGAAAAACTTTTCAGATTTTTACGTTCCATATTCGATCCTTGATTTAAGTCATCATCCAATTGTTCGGGAATTCCCAGCTCGACTGTACTGCCAATTCTGCGCCTTGCTTCAATCCGAAGATTGTTTTGATAGAATTCCATCCAATTTGGGACGGTAAACTTAAACTCAATTCACGTTTGTGCAACGGTCAAACTTATCTTATGGTTTACCCATTCTACCCATGTCCGAGGTTTTGAACCTAAAGCTTTGATACCAAGTTGTAACGCCCGTAATTTTAGGTACGTTAAAAGGATAATTTATTACAAAACTTAAAGAGTGTCACTGCTCATATTACAACTTAACTCACGTAAGAGTAATTAAACACAAAATAGGAAGATAGGGCTCCTAACTACTGCTCCGCTTCTTCCTCCATCCTAGCGAGTTCTTCGACTCCGAACGCCTCCAACGTGAAGAGTTCGCCCTGTTCATCTATCAGGTCTAACATATTATACCGTCGTCACCACCCATATAATATGCCAGGGTCACCAAAAAGATAACACCATGAGCTACGAAGGCTTAATAGAAATTCCTACTCACTAACACTTAGCTTGTAAACAAAAGAGCATAATAACGACGATTGTACATAGATCATGCATATTGACAAAACAGTTAATCAAATCCACGTTCATTATACAAGCTAACGTTGGTGTTCATTTATTCCGAATCATCGTAGACTGTGTCATTATTTCCACTTTCTTTTCTCAAACCCCTTTTTAACTCACCCAACCTCGGTTCTGCCATTCCGGGCTCCCGAGTATCCTCACAATGGTTCCACCGCATCGGGTTCCCATTGGCACACGATTGCACTGGCTCCTCTCCATGGATAACCAAGCCACACACCCAACCTCGATTCCGCCGTTCCGGGTTCCCGAGTATCCTCACAATTGTTCCGCAGTACCGGGTTCCCATTGGCACACACACACACACAACTCACATAATGCCCCCAAAAATGGTCATTATGTAGTTTCAAAAGTATTTCCTTCCTTGGAAAACACATTACTTCCTTGTTACCAAACCCTAGGTGCCATGTCTCTAATTTTCTTGATTCTCGTGTCTATTTTTCATGCATAGACTTCCGCAGTAGGATTTCCCACATAAACAAGCATTTATCAAAAGCTCAAAACTAATCTAACAAGATCATCCAACTCCATACTACTTAGCATACTTGAATCACTATGAGCAGACATAAATCATGCATTTCCAACATTTAAACAAAAGATAACCTTATTTACTTTAGAGAAAAATGATCAAAGTAACTTCCTAATGACGTTCTATTCTCCAACATGCATTTTTATACAATACATGGAGTTGATGGACTAGGATTCCTACCTTACTTCTTGGCGGTGGACGGCTACGGTAAATTTGGTTGTCGATTTTGTGATTCGGCGGCGTAACGGCTCCGGTTTACTTCGAAAGGAAGAGAGATAAACTTTTCTCTTCCTAGAAATAACTTGCTAGCTAATCTAAGCTACTTTGAAGATCAAATGGTGGTTTTGGAAAAATTTCTTGAAGAACTCAAGAATAAAGAGAACAAAGCAAGAACAAAGGAATTCTAGAGAGAAAAGTTGAAGAATGGAAAGGTGTGAGTTGAATGGCATGAAGGTGGCTCTATTTATAGCCAAAATTTGAGCTCCCTCACTCTCTTTAAGGCCGGCCCACTCTCTCTCTATATCTCCCATGGATTTGCTCCATAACTCAATCTTTCATTTGTCAAGTTTGATTGAAAGCTTGATGGGTTAGGGAATTAAGCTTGCATGGCTAGATTGTGTACCTTGGATGGGATTTTTGGAAGATTTGGTGGATGGAAAGGATAGATTGTACAAGATTTGGTGTTAAACAATCATAGAAGTACAATGGAGAGGTAGATTTTTGGCTAGGAAGGAAGATACACCCATGGATTTGAAAGATGTAAGAAGATCA
The DNA here is from genome assembly GCA_019656275.1 of Rhododendron kiyosumense. NCBI lineage: Eukaryota > Viridiplantae > Streptophyta > Magnoliopsida > Ericales > Ericaceae > Rhododendron > Rhododendron kiyosumense. The sequence goes on from BPLS01000451.1 coordinate 843,554, forward strand.
TGGTGATCAAAGGTGGTACAACCAAATCTCTCTCTTTCTTCCTTCCTCTCTCTCTCTCGCTCCCTCCCCCTCTCTCTCGGCTACTCTCTCTCTCTCTCGGAAATCTCTCTCTCCCCCTCTCTCTCTCCTAGTACACTACATATACATATAAGCATATATAATGATATAGAAGGAGAAAGTACTAGATTTTCCAAATTAAAATACCCTAATAAAGAATTCTAATTTAGGCACATGTTTTGATTAAACTAATAGATATTGTACTTAAACTAATCTAGGGTTTTGATACATGTGTACAAATGCCCAATATTCAAATATATAAGTGGTACCAAGTACCCTAATTAAATAATAGGCTAGGATTCTCCCCATTAAAATAATCATAAGTACTAGTACTATTTTATTCAATAAGGTATTTTTGAAATCTAGGGTTTAGATATACCCCAATATTTTAAATGCATAAAGATACATGGGAATCCAAATCTTGATTATTTAAATAAAACCTTGTACGTTGTTGGAAGATTAGTGCTATTTCCCAATGGGTAATAGTTTCCCTAACGGTTATTAACCAATGGACAATTGAGGGGTGGAAGATTATCCACACACAAAAAAGAAAAAACAATGCACATATGTGCTTGCTCATGTGTTTAAAACATATACTCCCCCCGTCCCATTTTTATTGTCCTTTTTTGATATTCGTGCAGTTTTCAATCGCTTATATCTTTCAAAGTGAATCTCCAAAAATATGCAATATGGATTTTATTTGATAGATTTCAATTTGTTCTATAATACAAAGATGTCAAAATCATAAAAAATATTATAGATTGAAAGATATATGTAAGAGACAAAAAAGTGAAAAAGGAATAATGGACAATGAAAATGGGACGGAGGGAGTATAATACTATATCCATGTACTAATCCACATATTTTAATAGGAGGCCTATTGTCCAATGGACAAGGATTACCCTAACATCTATTGCCCAATGGATAGAAGGAATAAGGCAAAATATTTATTTGAATAATATTTTAAATAACCAAATGTCCTTTTAAGCAATTATATAACTCTATATATAACTATATATATGAGTACTTGATAATCTAGCAAAGAATACCTTTAATATAAAATTTAGGGTTTCTATTATCCAATGGATAAAAGTTTCCCTTACTTTTATCGTCCAATGGATAAAGAAGACAAACAAAATAATAAAAGAAAATAAATAAATAATTTTCAAGTCTAGGGTTAGAAAGATTCACAAGGTTCAAAGATGGGAAAAAAGGTCCATTTATGGTTAGGAAAATGTAATTAGGTGACTTTCTAGTTCAGTTTCTCCAATAAGCCGGTTATAAGCTAACTAGACTTGCCAAGTAGGACTTAAAGTCAAGAAACGAACCTTAAGGGCTAAAGTGTAATTATGACAAACTACCGGAAAATAAAAGAAAATTAAAGCAAATCAAATAATTTAAACAATAACTCGAATAATAAACAAATTTTTATTTATTAAAATTTCAGAGTTATTATAGGAACCCCCAAAATGCCAAATGGGCCATGCTCTGGACACTGAGTACCGGTACTGGGCAAAATACAGTACCGGTACTGGCTGAAGAAAGAGATGAGATTTCACCGACGGACATCGAATCGAACCCCACTTGCTACCAACACCTCCAAACATCATTACAACATCAAAACACGATCTCCCACATATTACGATTAAAGAAAATAGAATAATTTATGGGTCTCTACATTCCAGGTTCTTTTTCTTCTTTATAATTCTAGGGTTTAGTGGTTGAGGAATTCTACTTCAGTCACTCAATAGAGGTTCAGGCAAGGCTGTAAGAGAATAGCGGAGGTTGGGTGAGCGATCTTGCAGAACTCGACAGTAACAGGCATGACTCTTCTTCTTCTCTTCTTCTTTTTCATTTATCCCTCTTTTTTTATTGGTAGTTGGTGGTTCTTTGGCATTTTATTAAGTGGAAAGTGGCTACTGTTCTAGAGAGAGACAACGGTTGTAAGCTTGTTTTCCATATTTTTCGGCTTTTTATTGATGTACGTAAATAGTCACATTCCTATTGTGAGAGTTTTCGTAATCGCTATTTAAAGGATTGCGACCAATTTTTAGAAGTGGCTTTTGCTTTGAGAACAAAAGATATTCAAGCAGGGTCTACTATTTCAACAATTGGGCTGTGTTATGATATTGCCAAAACTAACATTGACAACTTTTTGATCTTCTGCCTCCCATTTTAATTTATTGGAAGGCTTAGCCAAAAATCCTTTATATTTATATTTTTTGAGCTTAAGAATAAGACATTTTGCAATCAAATATAAGAACAAGTGTGTTGCATGATTTCTAAAATACCCTTTTTGCAAAATTAGTGAAAGTTCACTAATAACTGAAAGTTAGTGAAAGTGCCTAAAACCCCAGGGTACTCTATAAAAGTACCTAAAACACTAAAACCCTATAATAGGTAAGTGCACCATAAAATTCTATGATAGTGCCTAAATCCTAAGGTATTCTATCCTACCTTAGAGTACCCTAACCATGGGGTACCCTAGAGAGTATTGGTGTAATATTGAAAGAGGTGTGGGTAGGTAAAATGTAAAATATGTAATCCCTCTGTCCCTTTTTAAGTGTCTCGCTTTGTAACTCAAATTTATTAAGAAAATATCATCATTACACTTTTCACATAAACTTTTACCACCACTTTTCCTACTACTTACCCTCTATGGAGACATCATCATTACACTTTTACTCACTAACTGTTCAAAATGGAATTTACTTTTAGAAGCAAAATAGAAAATGTACCAACTTTTATCCACCAACTTTACAAAATGGACATTTATTAAGGGACAGCCTAAAATAGAATACTGGACTTTAAAAAGGGGACGGAGTGAGTAATGTTCATTAGCAATTTTTCCCATTGTTGCAAGGTGTCAAATTTTGCTTAACTCGGTTGTCCTTTGTGCAAAAGGATAAGTTGGTGGCAAAATGGGAATCTAGGCGGGAACCATCGTACCTTTTAGAAATTTTGTCTCCAAAATGGGAGTAGGGTCTTCATATTTGGAGAACCAAAGGCCATTTGGAGACCCAAATCTTAAAAGGTACGATGGGTCTCTCTTAGATTCTCTCATAAAGTGCAAAAAGTGAGAATAAATTATAAAATCTCCCTCTAACATGTCACATTTGTTCTCCATTTTAGAGTTTTAGAGATAAGTTGGAGATGTTCTAATGAGTCTCAGTTCACAAATTTAAGCCAAACAGGAATTAAGAGCCATGAGATTGGGCAAATTGTTAGGCACGAAACGGTGTAGGATTAAGTTGTAGCTGCTGTGCTCAGGGGGTAGGGGCTGCCCCCGAGTCCACACAAAATTGAGTTCTAGCCATTTTACACGTTTTGTTATGTAGTTCATTACATGCATTTTTACATACGCTTTTAGGTGATGATTTTTTAGCCCTTGAAGTGGCACCCAAATCCTCTAGTTGCTTTTTTTTTTTTTCATTTTTCGAACTATGAGAATGTTGAGGTAAATGTGTAGTTAGACTAGACGAGACAGGATTAGAAATGAAACAGTTCATGAGATGGTAGGTGTAGCACCTATAGAGGAGAATTTGAGGAAAAATAGGTTAAGGTGGTTTGGGCATGTCTACTGTATGTAGGGAGGTATTCCCGAACAGGTACAATTAGTCACCAAGCATGTGATGTACAGGGGCACGTGGTAAGCGTGACAGGGCTTATCGCCGAGCAGTGCGGTGAACGGCGATATGGACCAGTGACATGAGAAGTCATTGATCCAGGCAGTATGTTCGGCTGATAAGGACAAAAGAAGACATGTGAAGTCATTTGTCCAAATGTAACGATGAGGACCAGTTGTATGTGAGGTCATTGGTCCGTGTGGACTGTTCAGCAATGAGGTAGCCGAACATGGGAAGAAGTTGCCCTAAAATCATGAGGTGACAGGAATGCCCTAGAAGGTTCCTGAACAGTAATATTCTGTAAAAGAATGGGATCCCGAGTATATAGGATCAAGGCAAGACACCCAACGTGAATTGGATATTCGGGTGATTAGGGAAAAGAGTCCCAAAAGGACTAAGCTGTTATACTGATAAAGGAACGAGAATCCGAGGGCTACTAGGTTTCCTAAACGAAACAGGAATCCTAAGGCAACAGGGATGCTTGGGCAACAAACATCCGTGGATCTATATATACGAGGTAAACCTGGAGGTAAAAGGTATGCAATTCTCAGCACTGATATTGTTCTCCTACCGATAATTAGGGTTTGTTTTCAGTACGTGATACTAACTTAGGCATCGGAGAGCCTTTGCCACGAGAGGCAAATGTGCGCTCACCCCTTGTCTGTTTTGTAGATTAGGGTCCAGACGACGAACTAGGGTTCCGGTGAGGAGGCACGAGTAGCCGTTGCTTATTGGTGTTTGTTTAGAGCATCAATTGTTTTCATCCCCCTACAATTGGCGCCGTCTGTGAGAAACGAAAGAATTCCCAGAAAAACAACCATGGCGAGAGAAGATCCAATCACGCCATTTGATCCGAAAAACAAGTTGGGTGGGGGAGGAGATAGGTCCCCACCAGGTGCTCCGAAAAAGCTTACTAGTGGACATGGCAGAAAGACAACGAGCAGAGACATCTCCAAAGAAAAGGGGGACAGGACTGCTTCGGCTCCACTAGAAGGAGCAAGTCCTGCTGAGCAGCGAGTCAGTAGAGTACTCGCGCAGTATACATAGTAGCGAAGATATCCTCGACAGAAAGAGGAAGGAAATCGAAGGATATGCTCGTTTAATCAAAAAACGAGAGTACGAGATACGGGAGTTACAGCGGGTACGAGATCACCCAGAAGATTCTGGACTTTCACGAGGGAATTCCGGAGGAGACAGACAGGCTCTATTAATCCATAAAAAGGCTCATTCACGAGAAGGAAGGGGCAGGAGCAAAAGTCCTATCACAAGACGATATGAAGCTTCTCCACGAAAAAGGAGAAGCAGAAGTAAAAGCCGAACACCGGAAAGACGTAGGGCTTCTTCACGAAAAAGGAAGAGCAGAGACCTAAGTTCAACCCCAGAGGAGGAAGAAATGAGGAAGCATCATCGTGATAGGTACGAGAGGCCTGATGCTAATTGGGCCAAAGCTACAGCTCATAAGACGAAGGAAAGCGAGGACGGGACAGTGTCTGCACTAGAAGCGGCACGAAAAGCCCTGAGTAACATTGCAGCCTCTCCTTTTGCAAGGAGGCTACAGGAGGCCAGGTTGTCGAGCAAAGTGAAGCACAGAGCGTTCGTGCTTTACGAGACAAACACGGATCATGTGGCTCACATACAGCACTACCAGCAGGCCATGTTCATGCACGATGGCGATGATGCCATTCTGTGCAAGATGTTCCCATCAAGTCTAGGCAAGGTGGCTTTATCTTGGTTTCACAAACTGGCCCCGCGCTCCATGCGAGGATGTAGGCAGCTGGCAGAAGAGTTCACTACTCAATTCTTAACAAGTAAAAAGGCTCCAAAGATGTTTGAAAGCCTTTCTACGATGAAGTAAGTAGACAACGAGCCGATCAGGAATTACGCTAAGAAATATTGGGAAACTTTCAACGAGATTGAAACTCGTTGAAAGTTGCAGTGAGGAATACGCCATTGCAACCTTCAAAACTGGTTTACTTGTTCGGGGTGAGTTGCGTCGTTCATTGAACAAACATCCGGTAGCGACATTGGCCAAACTGATGGAACGGATAGAGCAACACGCCAGAATGGAGGATGACATACTCCACAAGGACGGCAGGATTGTTGCCGAACAGCCCAAGGCATCTGCCAAAAAGGTGGATAAGCCAGAGCCCAAGACTTACAAGGAGAGAAAGGAGTATGGGCAGGCTAAAAAAGAGCCGTACAATGATAAGTAAGCCCCTGATCCCAAATCCTTCTTTTCTATCACTACTGTTTGGAAGGAACCAATTTATAGGATTCTTTATCGAATAAAGAATCAGCTATACTTCAAGTGGCCCCCAAGTTTGGGCAGAGATAAAGACGCAAAACGTGCTACGAATCAGCACTACAGCTACCACAAAGATTGGGGCCACATGACTGAAGACTGTAAGATGTACAAAAGACACCTTAACGATTTGGTCTCTCGAGGCTATCTTAAGGAATTTATCCAGGAAGATCCCAAGGATAAAGGGAGAGCCATGGAACTGGATTATGAGCAAAATCCTAAAGGGGTGATCCATATGATACATGGATTGGCTACGCCCTATATGAGAAATGAGGTTAGGCTATTACAAAGGCAAGTCAAGCACGATCAGCATGTGATGCGGTTGGGAAACAAGAGAGGACGAGAGAATGACATGTGCAAAGAAAGCATAACGTTCACAGATGATGATCTAGGGGAAATTCAAATACCCCACAACGATGCTTTGGTCATAACCCTACGAGTTGGGGAATATGACATCGAGAGGATTTTGGTAGACTTGGGAAGTTGTACAGAGGTAATGTACTACGACGCGTTCAAGAAGCTGGGGCTTGCCCAAACAGACTTAGAACAATCTACAACGCCTCTAATTGGATTTGGTGCAGGAGCAGTCTAGCCCCTTGGGAAAATCACATTGCCTGTTCGGGCTGGGTCAGTTGTGTTGAAAACTGACTTTTTAGTTGTTGATGTCCGTTCTTCCTATAACGCAATTATAGGAAGGACATGGCTGCACAAAATGAGAGCCGTCTCTTCAACTTATCACCAGATGGTGAAGTTCCCAGGATCCAATGGGGTCGAAGCGATGAGAGGCAATCAGAAGGTGGCCCAACAATGCCTGATCTCCATCATCAAAAAAGCCCCCAAGGCCCATCACGTTCATACGTTGGAAGTACTAGATCAACCGACTATCGAGGATGTCGGAAGATGCCTGGCCGATAAGGTGATCGAGGGCTTGGACAAAATTCAGATCAACGAGACTAATCCTAAAAGATATTTTTTAATCGGGGAGTCATTACCAGCAGAGGAAAAGGCTGAATCGATACAGTTTCTGAAGGAATATATCGACGTATTTGCATGGGTACCAGAAGAGATGCCCGGCGTAGACGCTGATATAATCTGTCACCATTTGAATGTTGACTCTCAGCATAAGCTAGTCATTCAGAAAAAACGTAGGGCAGCTGCGCAGCATGTGTATTCTGTTGTTGAAGAAGTTAATCATTTGCTAGAGGCAAAAGCAATACGTGAGGTTTACTACCACGAATGGCTGTCCAACACCGTGGTTGTGAATAAGAAGAATGGGAAGTGGCGTGTCTGTGTGGATTTCACAGACCTTAACAAGGCATGTCCAAAGGATAGTTTTCCTCTTCCGAGGATAGACCAGCTGGTTGATGCAACTGCTGGTTACGAGCGAATGAGTTTTCTTGATGCATATCGAGGATATCATCAAATTGCCATGTTTGGACCTGATCAAGAGAAGACTTCTTTTATCACTCCACGAGGATTATACTGCTATAGTGTTATGCCATTTGGGCTAAGAAACGCTGGGACGACATACCAAAGACTTGCAACTATCATGTTCAAAGAGCTACTTGGAAAAACTATGGAGGTTTACATAGACGATATGGTAGTAAAAGAGTCGAGATAAACGGGGGCATATTACGGATTTGAAAGAGGTTTTTGAAATCTTGAGGAAGTACAAGCTGAAGCTTAACGCTTCGAAATGTGCGTTTAGGGTTGGTTCTGGGAAGTTCCTGGGGCATCTGGTGACCATAAGGGGAATTGAGGCTAACCCCGATCAAATTGCAGCCCTGCAGAGACTAGAAATGGGGAGCAGAATGTGAGCAAGCTTTCCAGGACCTGAAGAAGTATCTGGCCGAGCCTCCACTTTTGTCAACCCCACAACCAGATGAGTTTTTAATTTTGTACTTAGCTGTTTCTGAACATGCTGTAAGTGCAGTCCTGTTAAGGGATTTGGGAACTAAGCAAATCCCAATTTATTATGTTAGCAAGACATTGCTGGATGCAGAGACGAGATATCTGCCCCTAGAAAAACTTGTCCCGACACTTAGGACAGCAACGAGGAAATTGCCACATTACTTCCAAAGCCACAAGGTTATGGTTTGTACTAAATTTCCACTGAAATCACTGCTACGAAAGGCAGATTTTTCATGAAGAATCTCGACGTGGTCTGTCGAGTTGAGCCAATATGATATCGATTATCAGCCGTGTACAACAATCAAAGGCCAGGTGTTGGCTGATTTTGTGGCAGAGTTTTCTTCCACGGTAGCTCCCCTGCCTCCTATGAAAAAGGAACAGGAGACTAAGACATTGTCCACGAAGGACAAAATCTCAGCCGAACAGGACGGTACGGAATGGAAATTATTCGTTGATGGATCAGCTTGTAATACTGGTTCAGGAATTGGGGTTGTCCTTTTTCCTCCTGAAGGAGTAATGATTGAACAATCTGTTCGGCTCGGTTTTAGTGCTTCGAATAATGTTGCGGAGTATGAAGCACTTCTAGCAGGATTGAGGAGTGCAAGGACTTTAAAAGCAGAACGAGTCAGGGTGTATTATGATTCACAGCTTGTGGTAAATCAACTGTCTGGGGAATACCAAGCCCGAAGTGAGAAGATGGCGGCATACATGGAGGCAGCCAAAGATCTACTCGATACCTTCAAAAAGGTTTATATTGAACAGATAAGTTCTTGACAGAATGCTCATGCTGATTCTCTGGCTTGGTTAGCCGCAGCTGTGCCAACCGAACTCAAACGGAGGGTAGCAGTTGAGTACCGACGAAGCCGAGCATTGGGAGAAGTGTTGAGCTAGTCTTGGACGTGAACCAAGGACCAAGTTGGATGGATCCAATTGTGGAGTTTTTACGAGATGAAATACTCCCCACTGATAAAAGGGAAGCTCACAAAATCAAAATCAAGTCTGCAAGGTCTTGGCTGTCCCCCAAAGGGAAGCTTTAGAGGTCCGTATCTACTCTGTGTGCACACCGAAATGGTGCAAAAATTTCTGCACAAAATCCACCAAGGTACTTGTGGAAGCCACGCTGGGGGTAGATCAATTGCCCACCGAGCAATCACGCAAGGCTATTTGTGGCCACACATGTAAGAGGATGCCAAGGTATATGTAAAAATTTGTGAGAAGTGTCAGAAATTCTCACCAATGATTCGAACACCAGTCGAGGATCTGGTGCCTTTGACGAGTCCTTGGCCGTTTGCTCAATAGGGAATGGACATTGTGGGTCCACTGCACAAAGCAACTGGAAATCGAAAATTCCTGTTAGTTGCAACAGATTATTTTACTAAGTGGATTGAGGCAGAACCACTGGCCAAAATCACTGAGCCTATGATAGAAAGGTTCGTGTGGAAGAGTATCATTACTCGATTTGGGGTTCCCTTTTCTTTGATTACAGATAATGGGTCCCAATTTCAGGAGAAATTCAAGGCTTTTTGTGCCCAGTATGGAATACGAAACTATTATTCAACTCCAGCCTACCCTCAGAGTAATGGGCAGGCAGAAGCATCCAACAAAACCATTCTTGACGGGATCAAGAAGAGGTTGGACAAGGCCAAGGGGAAATGGCCCGATGAATTGCCTCTTGTTTTATGGGCACATAGAACAACACCTAGGAGGTCTACGGGAGAGACCCCCTATTCGTTGGCATATGGCACAGAAGCAGTCATACCTTTAGAGGTAGGCCTTCCAACCAACAGGACTGTATTGGTTGAGTGTGGGGGCAATGACAGAGCTCTCGAAATTAAGCTTGATCTCACCGAAGAAAGGAGGGAAAGAGCCCTAGTACATCTGGCTTCTTACCAGGAACAGCTGATGAAAAGCTACAACAAGCACGTTCATCCTCGAGAATTTGGTGTTGGGGACCTTGTACTACGAAAGGTGCTCGGCAACACCAAAGTAGCCAGCAAAGGCAAGCTAGGGGCCAACTAGGAAGGCCCATATCGAGTAACTGAGATTGTGGGCATAGGGGCCTACAGATTGGTTGATCTGGACGGCAATCCAATTCCAAGACCATGGAATGTCCATAATCTAAGAAAATTCTTTATTTAAAAGAATTAAATTTTATTTTAGATAGCACTACGTGATTGTGTGGGAATTACGAATAAAATTCCATTGTTTTTTATTCTATTCTGTTTTAGTTTTTGCTTCTATTCTATTTTAGTTGCAAGGGATACGAATAACGCCCTGAAATGGTCTAAAGTCACTTTCCTTCGAGCATATCCAGCTTTTTTGATATCTTTGTTTTTGAAATATGAAAAATCGATTTGGTATTTTTCATATTGGGGAGCAGAGAGTGGGCACGAATGCCACATACGAATATACGCATGGTAAGGAGAATACTTAGCTTAGACCAAATATGAAATATTTAGACCAAATACTTGAATCTTGCACATTTGATAATAAGGTACGAAATACCTGAGTAAGTACGAGACGCTTAAACTAAATACGAGAAATGTTATTTTGACTAGGAACGAGATTCTTAGCAAAATATATGCATTTGAATATATGCATCTGTAGCAAATAAGAGCATACGTGACTATGCTCAAATGTCTAAGTATGAGAAACTTAGAAATGCGTCAGTACGAGTACATATCAAAATATGACTTGTGCTTTAAAAAAACAAGTGAGGCCTGCAAACAGAAACATCAAGTACGAAAAACTTGGGTTCTACACTTATGATTTCATAACTAAAGTACGAGACGCTTAAACTAAGTACGAGATACTTATAAGCTAATATGAAACATTTGGCTTAAAAACATAACGAGCATATGTTAGTTGCAATAGTCAAGCATGAGACGACTTGACTATGCATTTGAGACGACTTGACTATGCATTTGTATCGAAAGGAGAGGTGTTCAAAGAACTTGGTAAAAACCTAAAACAACCAAAGGGTCTGTTACCGAACAGATCAAGTGTTGCAAAGAGAACCAAAGACTGCTGTCATCAAAAGAAAAAGAAAAAAACAAAGAGCTGTTTCTAATGCCACGCAGGGCTGAAATAACTACGGTCACGAAGGACCTGCAAATTGTTCCGAGGAGATAAGTAGGAATAACCACGCTTCCAAAAGCTAGTCCAAATCTTGAATTTCTGGGGGAGATTCGTTTGAGGCTCTCGCAGCAACTTCAGTGCTAGGACCACCACCAGTTGTATGTTCTTCTAAAATAATGGGATCGTTGGTCTCCTCCCGAACAGGTGAACGTTCGACCGTAGATTCATTACCTATGTTTTCTTCAGCATCTGCAAAGTTCTCGATTTGTTGCTCAATATCTTCCTCTAGCTGCTCCACTAGTTCGTGCACATTTGCATCACGGGTGCTCGGTAAGTAGTTGTCTACCCAGAGTGGAGAGTCCTCAGCAATGCCTACCTTTGTAAGGCATGCCTCCCAGCTCGCAACCCAGATCTGATCTTGAATTGCCGGCATCTGTCCCACATAGCTAGCTGTTGTAGCGTCATATCCCTTCTCGTAACCAGCTTCAAAGGCTGCCATTTTAGCGCTGTCAATCTCTCCGAGGGGTTGACTGAGACTATCCTCGGCAGTCTCTAGCTTGTTCTTCATTTCAGTAACCTCTGCTTTGGCTTTGTCTCTCTCTTTCTCTCCAACTTTGAGACTGTTCGAAGAAGCCTTGTGTTGTCATTCAGGAGACTGATTTTTTCGGTTTCAGCTTCCTGAAACTTCTGCCCCAATGTGACCATTTTCTGGATAAACTAAAGAAGAACAAAATAATAATAATAATAATGACTTGAAGTTAGAATCTTTTGTGTAGCATGAAGAAGGAAAAGATTATGGTTAAAACTATGAGATAGGATACCTTAATACCACTGACGAGTCCAGCGGACACGAGCCTGTCAGCAGGGGACGAAGACTCTTTCTGCATGTCTACTGGTAGCAGTAAGCCCTGTGCTAGGGCAAATGCGGTCTTCGAGGAGCTGGCACTATCCCCGACATTTACTTGACGGTCTCCCCTCATGAGCTGAGGGGCCCAAGCGTCGTGTGTTATCTGGGTGCTTGGTGGTGGAGTTTCCAGGGTTGTTGAAATAACCTGTGTATCGGTATGTTCGGTTTCTTGGCTCCGGGGACGTTTGTCCCGATGAGCATCGACAGGGTCAAGGGAACTATCTTGTTCCCGAGGAGAGGAAGATGATCGTGTTGACCCCCCCTTGTGCGATGAGATCATGGGGGGGGGCAGCACCGGTTGATGCCACCCTACTGGCAGCACCCCGTCCCCGTGTGGACACGGTGAGAAGATTGCTAAGGTTAACAGGTTGGCGAGTCATCGTACCTGGATTTGGAGGAGATGGAGAATACCCGTAAGAGGATGACTGGCTGGTATCAAGGGTTGGGATTGGTTGTTCAGAATGTTGTTGAGAAGCTGTCTACCTACGAGATCTCCTGAGCACCAGGCGCGGTAGGGTAACGCCTTCCGATATTGGAAATTCGCCTGGCTCCCCAGCAACCATGACTCCAACGTCGGTTCTCACGCCCCCTGATTGAGGGGCAGTTGAAGTTGAGGCACCACTGGTGCTCGGGTTAGCTAACCTCCTGCTGATGAACCCCTTGTAGGCAGGGTCGTAGCCTAATAAGACATTGACGTCACGACCCCAACCAGCTGATGGAGTACCTGGTTCACCTTTATACTTTAGGATCCTGTTGATCTCAGCTGTTCGGACGTAGCTAGGCTCAACTCTGGGACGCTTATTTGCGTTGTCCGCTGCACGGTTAAAACGCAATGAAGGTCAGAAAATGTAAGAAAGCATTAAAAAGAAAGTTACAAGAAGAAGTGGAAATCAGGAGCATACGTGGGTAGCCCCATATGTGAGGGCAGTGAAAGCCCACCACCTGACCATCTTCACCTATTGGCTCGAATGCTCCAGTAACATAGAGGAAATCGATCTCGTGATCGCGAGCAGAGTCTGGTAAATTTAGCACGAGACGCTTCTCTGCTTTCCTAACTTTGAAGTAGTAAGTATTATATTTAGGGTTTAGCACGATGTTATACCACCATTAGATGTCCTAGATTCCTAGCTGGGTCCCCAAGATCCTATTCAAGGCTACTACCCCCATCACTAACCTAAAGAAATTGGTAGAAACTTGCATCGATGTGAGTCGATACCAGTTTAAGACTTGACGGAATAATGGGTAAGGGGAAATCTAACCCCTCCCTCAACAATGGCTACGATTGGGATGCACATCCTATCCCATGAGCCTCCGTCCCTGTCCGCATCTAATGGGGCGAGTTCAAGCCCTACATTCTCGGGAACGTCATATTCTTTTCTAAAAGCCGTCACGGCTGAGGGGGTTTCACAAAGCTTCCTAAATTTTCTGGGCTTAGGGCCGTTATCACCCTCATTCGCCATTGAACTGTACAGAGGAAGCTACAAATAGACTGAAATCTAGAAGGGGTATGAGTAAAACCCTAGGAATTGATGAATCAAAAAGAAAGATCTTATAACAAGAGGGAGCGAAAAGGCTTACGAGATGAACTATGGCGATGTCTGAGGTTGCAGAAGGAGTACGCAGACGGCGGCGATGGCGGTTGAATCGTTCAGACAGTAAAGAACGAAGAAGAACTTGAGTTTATAAGAAAGCCCAAAGAAAACCCTTTCAAGGGTTTAAGGGCCAAGAACGGAGACGAAACGTCTCCTTCCACGCCGTTACAAGTTAAAGTAACGGAAAGCAAAAACCGTTCTGACGCCGTTCGATAGAACGTCAGTTCGAAATTTAATGCAGGGTGTACATAACATGCCACGTGGAGTCATTGCCCTGAAATGGTATAATGACAGAGACGCCAAAAAACATCAATGAGTATTAATACAATGACTGCCCAAGGTTGACGGGTTTAGTCTAGAACGTTTGTTTCTAAAAAGCTTCACCCATTGCCCCCGAACAGTGGCAAATTGATAAAGCTGGGGAGCAATTGTAGGGAGGTATTCCCGAACAGGTACAATTAGTCACCAAGCACATGATGTACAGGGGCACGTGGTAAGCGTGATAGGGCTTATCGCCGAGCAGTGCGGTGAACGGCGATATGGATCAGTGACATGAGAAGTCATTGATCCAGGCAGTATGTTCGGCTGATAAGGACAAAAGAAGATGTGAAGTTATTTGTCCAAATGTAACGATGAGGACCAGTTGCATGTGAGGTCATTGGTCCGTGTGGACTGTTCGGCAACGAGGTAGCCGAACAGGGGAAGAAGTTGCCCTAAAATAATGAGGCGGCAAGAATGCCCTAGAAGGTTCCAGAATAGTAATATTCTGTAAAAGAATGGGATGCCGAGTATATAGGATCAAGGCAAGACACCCAACATGAATGGGATATTCAGGTGATTAGGGAAAAGAGTCCCAAAAGGACTAAGCTGTTATACTGATAAGGGAACGAGAATCCGAGGGATACTAGGTTTCCTATATGAAATAGGAATTCTAAGGCAACAGGGATGCTTGGGCAACAAGCATCCGTGAATCTATAAATACGAGGTAAACCTGGAGGTAAAAGGTATACAATTCTCAGCACTGATATTGTTCTCCTACCGATAATTAGGGTTTGTTTTCAGTACGTGATACTAACTTAGGCATCGGAGGGCCTTTGCCACGAGAGGCAAAAGTGCGCTCACCCCTTGTCTGTTTTGCAAATTAGGGTCCAGACGACGAACTAGGGTTCCGGTGAGGAGGCACGAGTAGCCGTTGCATATTGGTGTTGTTTAGAGCATCAATTGTTTTCATCCCCCTGCACCGTAGACCAGGAGATGCAGTGGTTAAGAAAGTGGATATGATAGCTTTGGGTAGCAATGCTACGGGAAGGAATACACCTAAATTGACATTAAATGTTGTGCACAAAGATATGAGTATAATAGATTTGTATAAACAAGTGATCCTTGACAAAACTTAATGGAGGGAAAAAATTCATGTAGCCAACCCCAAGTAATTGGGACGTTTGGTTTGGTTTGGTTTGGTTTGAACTATTAAAATCATCATATTCTTTAGATATAACAGAGATACAAAGAGAATGAGTAAATTCAGTTAAGTGTGAAGAAATTGAGACTGGTTCTGCAAAACTAGGGATAGAAATATGACAAGCATGTATATTTGGTTAGCCTCTTTTCTTTTTCAAACTGATTAAAAAAAAATGACAAGGATTAGGCAAAAGTGAGTTAAAAAGCTAAATAGTCACAGAAGAAAACGTTATTAGCTGAGAAAATCATCCAAGCACAAACGGCTGGCACAACAATATCCATCAGCAAAGAAAATCCTCCACAACTGAAGTTTTCCAGAGAAACGTCCAAAAGTAAATGTTGAAACCCATTCCCGATTGTTTACCCATATGATTTTGTTGATGCACGTATGTTGTGATTCAATCTCCCGTCCCTAAATGTTGGTTCTCTAGGTTTATGTACTGATTTGTGGATGCACAAGTGCATATTTGTCCGTATGAGCAAACATGAAATGTAAGAGATGTACAAATTCAGGAATCAACTGAATGGAAACTTGACAATGGCTCCTAATCAGCTGACTCAAACTAATTAATAACACTAAATTCTGGGCTCAAAACCTGTCAGTCGTTTCTCCATTAAATATATCTCATTCAATGTCCAATTCTATGATTCCTCCATAACAAAAACAACCAAACATGGCAAATCCCAACACCCTGTGAGTATAATTTAAGCTTTTAAGGCGTGCAAATGGCAGCATCATCCGCATAAAATAAGGGAGTCCACTACAAAAACTAAAAAAAAACAAAACCAGAACATTTGAGAGTCCTGGAGTGGTCCTCTTTCTTCTGTTAGTTCAGGGCATCACTTAAGCAAGGATCTCGTAAGATGCTCACGCGCAGTGGCCAATGCCTGACTTATAGTCTGCAAAAGTAAATTTCAGAAGAAAAAGCACATAAAGATTATCACTAGTGAAACACAATGATGTTTTATGGTGGCAGCCATTGCTTCCGAATTCTGTGGTTTAACATTTTTTCTATGCTTTCATTTGGAAGAGGTTAAAAGCAGCAGAGGTACCTGCTCAGACAGAGGTGCACCAGAATCCAGACTATGGGTAGCAACCTTCCCAGCAATTAGATTTGCATCAGTTTCGAGGACAATTCTGCCCACCAATTGTAAGGTGTCAAAGACAAGTAGGTATTTTTCATATTAAACAAAAGAATATTAGATTAGTCATCAAAAGGGGATGCCATGCATGTCGAAATTACAACAGAAGGCCTAAGACAGAAAAGGCCTAATCACCAAGTCTATATAAAAGATATAAAAATCTTGGAATTGGTCGAGGGTTGGGTTAGACTCCCTTGAATCCTAACCATACAAACTACTCAAAAAGAAACTTTTATGCCCATGCGTAGGGCATGTTGGGTGGGTGCTTATCATCTGGGATAGTAGAAGAAAAATGGGGTAAGAAGGGGATTCGAGGGAGGGTAGTAGGAGTTTGGGTGGCAATTTACTGTGTTTTTACTGCAGATCAAGATCATTAGTTGAAATGTGATGGGTTTGACTAACAGGGACAAGTATTCGGCAGTTAAGGGTTGTGTCAACGAGTGGGGAGCGGATGTTGGTGTGAAAGGTAGAAGCTTAGTTGAAAAAAAGCAAGAAAAGAACATGAGTTCAGTAATACAAGCACAAAAATTTCCTAAAAGCTTTGGACAAACACATTCTGATATAGCATGCAAATGACCTACAAATGATCTTTGCTATTAGTTTGAGTCACACAAGTTATGATTAGTGGACTTTCATCCAAGAAAAGGTTTTACATGTAAAAGATCAAGTTTTGCATTAAACAAGAAGTCAAAAGTTAGGAATTTTGATACTGTTCAAAAAGATGGCCATTGGCCACGAACATTTCAGAGCAGTGTTGCAAAGACTCTTTTAGGTTCTCCATAATCTGTGTCCAACTTGGATGACATAGGTAAGGTGTGGGATACATGTCTTTGAAGTCCTTCGCATGGTTGTAGGTTCCGGATGCCAGTTGCACAAAGTGTGACATTAGTTGGAACATTAAAAATCTCTAGGAGTGGTGAGTGGTCAACATGAAGTCCCAATGAACCTTAACGCCCAAGGAAAATCATACGGCATAGAGTGTTGGGCTGCTAAGGAACATGTGAGTAAGTTGAGTGTAGGCTATAGCCGAAATAAGAATGCTGAGATGGGTGTGTGGTAAGACTTTGCGAGATAGAATTAGATACGAAAACATAGACTAAGGTTTAGTCATGTCTAACATAGACCCGTCGATGTAGTAGTTACTAGTTAGGAGGAGTGATATGGTTCCGGTAGATGATAGCACCAAGGGGAGAGAGAGAGACCAAAATTGACCTTAGAAGTGCGCAAGGATCTAGGCTTACTGGATATTACGGAACACAATGCCCGCGACAGAGCCGACCCCAATTGATTGAGACTTAAGGCTTGATTTGGTTTGTGCAGGGCAAAGCGTAATTTCGCCTGAGCCCTAGCTTCAAACCAGAAGAGAGAACCCTGTGGCGTAAGCTCAGTTTTAAAGGGTTTTTTCAGCCCTAACTGGACAGAGACCACAAAAGACACACCATAAATCATTATTAGGGTTGGTCAAGCATTGGAGAGGCACAAGAGCACAACAGGGTAAGAAGAGATGATTCTAAGAGTTCAACCCATGAAGATTTTATTGAAGACTTTGGATTTATGTTGCCAGGGAACTCTAATACCCCAACAAACTACGTTTTGGTGTGCACATTCCGAAACATGGTACACCTTTGTTCTGAAATGTAAATTCCCACACCAAACTACAAACAATATCCAAAAGCCAAATCCACCTTTGATGATCCCCAAAATTTCTCCAAGTAGTAAACCGTATATAGGTATAACTCTAGAGAGAGTGAAATTTAGCATACATACCCGCCATCAATAATTTCATCAATGCATAAAAGAATCAGATCTAAGTTCTCGAGTGCCTCCTTCTTTTCAACATTGCCCCTACAAATAGACAAGTGAAAGTTAACAGAGTTTTAGGGCTTTCAAAAATATTGACAACTGACTGCAATGTATATACAGAAAGGAACGGCAAGTCCTATCACAAGGTACCTTAGGAGTAGACCAACCGCATCAAAAAACCCCTGAAGAACATTGGCCAAGATGACTTCATTTTCATCTTCACCCCCAGTAACAAAGAAGTGAAGGTCTTGCACAAACTTGTAAACAACAATGTTGCTCTCCAGCGTTGTTATCTCCGCTGCAGATTAAATAGCAACACTATTAATGCAGGATTAAGTCCATGTTAAACATTTTAACCACCCTATCGCCTAAACCTTCAAAACAAAAGATACTTTAAACTCCCACACATTATGAAAGATAAACACAGTTAAATAATCACAAAAAATAAAACTTGCAAACCACTAAACATGTGTTTCTAGTGCTTTTACGGCTTCCTAAAGGATGAGAGAACTGTCTAATAAGAAAACAAATCCAAGTTGATAATACCACAAGAATCTAATAAACACCAAATCCAAATTTCACCTTCTGTTCGGGCATTAGTCTTTTGCGTCTTGGTAAATACAGCTTTCTCAAAAGTTTCCCTTGCACTGTTTGTCAGCCAGTCATCTGAATAGTACTTGACAGCTACGCGTTTCCCTTCCGAATCCAAGAGAAGAATGTTTTTCACTTTAGGACATGACTCCTATAACAAAGAGAATAAAAAAGATATCAGGTTAGAAAGTGAACAGTTAATATACAAAGGATCATACATGGTAGATATCATGTTTTCCAGGGATTGTTGTCACAACCTGTAACAACAATCCTAAACATGTTTAAAGATCATACATGGATCCTATATCGTATGTCAAATCAGTACCATTCTTCCAAAAATAGAATTAAAATCCTTCGCTTAAGGACAAAACATCAATACTGAGCAGTGAGCACAATATGCTCCAGATCCCCTGCCCATAGAGGACTACCACATATTTTATGAGCCTGGAAAGTGTTGAAACGAAAGTTTGGTTAGTTGCCACAACTCATCAAATATATGCAGCTAAGGTCATTTTATCTTTGAGTCCTTCTTGTTTGTCTCAATATTGCTACCATTTTACCCTACAGGCAAAATTCAAACACACACAAGTACATGCCAGCATGACCCCTATACATGCATCTGGATAAGTGTGCATCTGGATGAGTGAGTGCTCATACAATGTCCCTGAATATGTGTATATTTTTCCTCATATTGGAGTGGATGTTCATCACCACCACCTGGTTCCTCACCATGATTTCTTTCATCAATTGCCAGGGTTTAATCGTGGTCAATTAATAATTTAGGACAGATTTGAAAGAAGATTAAGATGATCAAAACAGAAAGAAAAGGGGTTGTTTTGGGGCTGTGAACAGCAGTGTTCTAAGACTCGCTACTCAGTAGTCGCTCGGCCAGGCACCTTGGAGCGAGTACTTGGTGTTAGTCGGTGAGTAATGCTCACCGAGTAGAGATTAGGTGTCATTCCGCTTTCTTTTTAAACCTTCCTTTTCAAAAAGAAGGTAATTTCAAGCTCAAATATAATAAAAATAAAAAATATTTTTTTAATTTTTTTTGCACCATTTAAAAAACGGGGCGGTTCCGTGGACACCCTAAAAAAACACCTAAAAAAACACCTCATAGTTCCCGATCAAATTTTGACGATCCGAGCCGCTCAATGTGATCAGAACGTGATTTTAAGGGTACCCGCGAGAAATCAGCAAAAAAAATGACCAAGAAGGGCTTGATCCAAACAGTTTCGAACAGTTTTTTTTATTGAATGGTTCAAATAAAAACTGCTCAAATCAAGCCTTTTCCGGTCATTTTTTTTGCTAATTTCTCGTGAGCACACTTAAAATCACATTCTACACGCATTGAACGGTTCAGATCATAAAAATTTGATCGGGAACTGTGAGATTGAGATTTAGGGTGTTTTTTTGGGTGTTTTTTTAGGGTGTCCATTTAACCGTCCCGTTTAAAAAATCTCAATGAGATTTATCAAACATGATCCATATTGGTAGGAAAATTATTTGCGTAAAACATATGATTTTTAAGTTTGAAATTACCTTCCTTTTCTAAAAGTTCCTTTTTTAGAAACCGGAACGCAGCCTAAGTCCCCTCGGCCAGGCACCTTGGAGCGAGTACTCGGAGAGGAATACTTTGTTAGAGCACCAGTGAACAGTGGACGTTTAGAGTAGATAGATAAAAGAATTCTAGGCATCACACCTAGACAACCTGAGGCAGGGCCTCTTTGGCAATTACATCACCCCAAAGAAAATGATAGCATCACACAATCTTAAAAAGCTTAAATCTGCTGGAATTTGTAGATATTATAACTTTTGAAGTACATCAATTTGTAGGCTCCTAATGCGTTCAATACCAAAAACCGTTCATATTCCCTATACAGCTGGGTAGGATGAATGTGTTATCTAATAGTCACATATATTGAATCTATGGTCAAACTTCCCTAAATGAAAAGCCACAAGGCTGATGAAAAGTCACAGCCCTTAATGTTCGAGCCAATGTCTAGTTAATATCCCAAGTAGGCCCTACATCATCCAACATATGCCAAATAAAGGCTTTGGCCTAAGAACAATCCAATCCATGCTGTTTATAAACTTTTATTGGGTGCTGCCATTTTCCATCAATTAAACCACAAGATATCATTTGTGTCATTATAGCAAGGTGGTTATTGTAATAAACAACAAAAAAACTGCCACGGTGCCATTAAAAAGATCTAGCTCCTACACATTATATCATTGTGCTGAGGTTCAGTTGACATCTCGCTTCGTACTAAAAAAATAAGCACATCTAGACAGAATGCTCCAAAGAAGGCAACACACACATCATAAAAACCACAACCAACTGTTGGGTATCGGTTTATTTTCTGTTTTCTTGGCATGCTACTAAAAGAAAAAAGGGAAAATTTCAAAATAACACCTGAACTTTCACCCAAATGTCACAGGGACACCTAAACTTAAGTTTATTTCAATTAAACACTTGTACTAACAAAACCCCCAAATTTAAGCCTGCCGTTAACACTCCGTTCATTTTGTCCAAAAATCACTGACGTGGTATAACTTACCCATTAAGTGGACCCACTGCACATGTTACAAACACAAGACGATGCACCCAATCCAAACCCCACCCTTTACTTCACCCCAGTCCTCCAGTGTCTGTCTCCCTCCACAACAACTCCCCCTCCATCTCCGCCTCCTTAGACCACACACCCTCCTCACAAAATCCCTTCCTCCTCGGCAAACGACTCCGCTCCGACGACCACGACTCTGACAATAAAGACACTATCTCCACCGCCGCGGCAGTTGGCGGAAGTTTCTGGGCTATTCCCGCGCGGCCCGACGTTGGCCAGATCTGGAGCACACAATACCCCACCCGTCGCCCCGGTTTCCGGTAAAACCGCAATCCTCTCCCTGTAAAACAGCCCCTTCTCCGTTGCTTCAACCAAAATGTCATCGTCCAACTTACCCCGTTCGACTTCGACTTGGGCGTCACGCCCTTAACAACAAAGTCAGACGACTGAGACTTCTTGAAAGAGAAATCGCCCAACTTGGGCTTAAAGTGGATGAAGAACCTAGGGTTTTGGGTCCCTATCACGTTTGAATTTGGCGCTCATGCTCATGGGACTATTGATAGAGGACCCATAGTGTCCGATTCCGGTTCGGAACACAAGGGTGAAGGGGTTGAGAGAGTTGTTGGGCTTGTAAGTGAGTTTGAGAGATGGGTCTGAGGAGAAGCACGTGGAGAGGTCTAAGGAGAGCTCTTTGGAGTCGCCGGTGATGATGGAGGATTGGAACGGAAGCTCTTTGGAGAAACTGAAACTGGCCTGAGGAATGGTGGTGAAGTAATGAGGTTTGGATTGGGTGCATCATCCCCTACTGGTAACATGAGCAATAGGGCCATTTAAACGGATAGGAGATGCCACGTTAGCAATTTTGGGGAGGAAGTGGATGGAGTCGAACGGCGGGGGCCTAATTTTGGGGGTTTTGTGCCACGTTAGCAATTCAGGTGCCATTTTGAAATTTTTCCAAGAAAAAATGAAAAGTTTATCTCGGAACAGTTTTTGGAAAAATTGTTCTCAGGAAATTCTTTATGCACACCTTATTTTTTTAAAGAAACCAAAAAGATAATTTTGAATTCTGAAAACAATACCCACCAAACGAGGGGCGTGACTATTTCCAAAAACAATTTCCAATTTTATTTTTTTTTGCAAAAGTATGTTAAATTGAAATACTTTTGGGAATATTTTATTTTTACTCTGATAGTAGTAGTCATGGATTGACACCTCAACTTTATTCTCTGAAACAATATTCACTCAAACACAAACAATGGGTGTTTCTATTTCATATAAATTTTCCGAATTTCTTTTGCAAAACTATTTCCAAAATAAAATTCTTCTCCAAAGCTATTTTTCTGAAAATCTCTGACTCCGGTAGGAGTCTTCAAGGAACTGAAGTTCCTGAACCCATACTTAACTTTTCCTTCCCCACTTTCTTCTTTCGTTACACAAGACTTTCTTTAAATCAGGGGGAAAAAATAATTTACAACTTATTAACAACAATTAGATCCAGGTCCAATTGTGACAAGAAAAATACAGATCCACGTTACTTGTTTGCCTAACATACCCAATATCATTTGGTCAGCAAATGAAACTGTCACTACCTTAAAATCCCATAACAATTTACCAGTTTCGGCACTAAAAGCAGATCAACAAGGTTAGGACTAAACAATTTATCCCTGAACGAAGATCAGAGACCGTAAGCTGAGAGAGCTGGTCGGAGAGAGAGAGAGAGAGAGAGAGAGAGAACTGACCATTTTGTTCGGTGTTTGTGGGAGATTCACCGGACAGTCTTTCGGCTACGTTTAGATCGGGGGAGAGAGAGATACGGCAAGAAAGAGTAGAGAAAATTTTGGACGTAAAACGCGAAACTTTAGGCTGCTCTAAGACTTCCGTAACAAATGACCCGCCCCTTGATTGAAGAGCAGAAATGATTCGTGCACAGCAAGCAGCAGCCGTGCACAGCAGCCATTTTCTCTCGCCTCGGGTCGCACAAAGATGATCGGAGCCGCTTATTTTGTTCAAAATACGTCGTTTAGGGTCTCTGCAAAAAATGAGCTTCGTTCGATATCGTTAGAGGCGTTAACAAAACACCCAAAATCACTTCAAAATTCCGATCATCTTGTGCGACCCGAGGCGAGAGAAAAAGGCTGATGTGCACGGCTGCTGTGCACAGCTTGCTGTGCACATAGCACGGCTCATTGAAGAGTGCTGCTACAAAAATCAGAAAGTGCACGGCAAATCTGTTCACAGATTATGCACAGATTTTTATGTGGGTCCACTAAGAGTTTCACACAAGTGATTCGAGCTGTTCATCATATTTAAAACATTTTTTCAAGGGCTCTCGCGAAAAATCAGCTCAATATGATACCTATAAGTATTTGATCTAATTGTCTAACTTTTCATTCTCTAAAAATTTGAATGAAAAGTTAGATGATTAAATCAAGTACTTATCGGTATCGGATTAAGCTGATTTTTTGCGAAAACCCTTGAAAAAATGTTTTAAATATAATAAACGGCTCGAATCACTTGTATGGGTCCCGTAGTGGACCGCATATAGAAATCTGTGCGCAATCTATACACAGATTTGTTGTGCCAGTAGATTGATTCTATAAAAATATACTCACATAATTTTATTTTTTTGATCCGCTACTCACATAATTCAAACATAAACTTTTACACAACTTTTCATATATATGTATGTGAAAGATTGTGTTTGGTATTGTGTTTAAATTGTTATATGTGTAGCATTGTTGGTACTACTATGTACATATGCAATATACATGAGAATAAATTCTTTACACTACCGGTATAAACATATGTTTCTTCCAAATTAATTATATTGCGCCACGTCGCCGGATTTTATTACTTGGGACTACTGTTTTGACATGTATCGCAATGCAATTGATTTGGATAAAACAAATGTTACACGGACGGTATAAATATGAGTTTTGTGGGGTCTATTTTTCCACAAAGATGATTTGAACCGCCTATTATTTTTAAAATATTTTTTATAGAGTTCTATAAAAAATCAACTCAATTCGATATCGATAAGTACTGTAATGACCCTGATTTGTGGTAAATAAAAATTTCGTTAAATTTTTTAAATTTTTTTAATTACTTGGATTTCTTTTAAAATTCCTTTTTAACTTTAATAATCCGTCATAATTAGATTTGAGACTTCTAAAAAAAATTTATCTTTCCACATCGGACGATCTAGTCTTTTTCTAAAGGCAATTATACTTATAGAAGTACTTGTATATTTTTCTAGCGAGTTAAATTTTTAAAATTTTATTTCTTGGCTAGAAGTCCTACTTGGCAAGTATAGTTAAATTCTAACCAATTAATTGGAGAAACCTAACCCTACTTGGACCTTTTTGACCATCTTTGAACCTTGTGAACCTTTCCAACCCTAAACTAGAAAATCATTATATTTATGGGGCGGTTCCGGGAACCTTTTAAAAAACCCCTAAAAAAACATTCGATCTCAGTCCTCCATTTCAAGGGCTGAGATTAAATCCCTCATTTCACCCCTAAAACTAAAAACATGCTACCCCTTCTTCTCCCACCCTAATCCCGTCCTACCCAAAGCCCGCCACTCCTCCAGCGCCCTCCACTCGGACTGACGACCCCACCACCGACGAACGACCCACCACCTCCGGCGACAGCCACCACCGCCGAGCTCTCTCACAGTTAGAACAAGTTCTCTCTCTCACTCTCTCAACAAAACAAATGGGTGCTAATCAAGATTGAACGGGCATCTGTTTTGAAAGTCCACAAATATTTTTGAGTTGAGTTTTGGTTTGTGATTAAGCTTTTGATTACTACTATTATTACTCCATTATCTCTTCGGATTGTGAGGGGAAAATATAATTACGATTACAAGTGGGTGCTAATTAGGTACAGAGGTGATTGGAAACACATGAGTTGCTTATGTAAAAGAACAAGAGGAGATAGCTTGAAATTCTGTGGTCTATAGTAGTTTTTTTTAAAAATCTGCTTCTATAATACATTAGATAAATTTTGCTTTTTGATTTGGGTTTTCACAAAACGATTTTTTGGTTTTTGTGAACAAAGTAAATTACGTGGAAAATGGGAATTGAACTTTCTATAGAAAATTCATTTTCATGTGGTTCTTCGAAGTTCATGTGCCTGTGGGTCCTAAAGTTGCGGCCCCTGAAAATTTTGGGGATCTCTCGAGTGTTGAACTTGTTTAGATTTTGGCTCGGTTCAAATTGAACAATCTTATCTAATGTTAACTGAACCATACCATAACCACAACATCAGAATAAGTCGCCATTACCAAGAGGTTACCTAATGTTCACTGAACCATTCCAAGTAAATCAAATTTGGTTGTACAAATATAGATTTTCCCATTATGGGTTGCAATTTAATTGTCTCTAGATTGGTGTTTAGAGAGTACCAACATTGACTGTATTCCTATATAATAGTAGTAATTTCGTGTATATTGTTGATAAAAAAATCTGGTCTTCGGACTTGGTACTAACATGTTTAGTCCTATTGTTTTCCTTCACTCGTATTTGGCATTTATTTATTTAAGTCGCCAAATCCTTGCATTACTTCTTCATTACCAGTGGTGTTTTATTCTGTGGCTGCACGTACGGGTATGATATGTATGTGTATTTTTGTAATGGATACTACTTTTCTCTTTGCAGGCAATTGAAAGGTGAACAATGGAGTTAGAGACTTTAGATGATGTTGAAGTCAGGGATACGGAGACTCTAGATAACAATGAGGAAGAGTTTAAAACACCGACAATTGGAATGTATTTTGAGACAATTGACGAAGCACGGAATTACTATGAACATTATGGTCAAGAAAATGGGTTTTGGATTCGTACTCGAGGTTCAGACAAAGGACGAAATAGGTCGAATGAAGTCACTAGGGTGCGATTTGTTTGCACAAAAGAAGGAAATTATGCTGCAAAAAAGCAGCAGGATGGTGTTCAACCGTTAAATGTGGATGCGGTAAATGAAGAGGAGAAGGTGATATCAAAGAAAAGAGATAGAAATTGTTCAACGGTTAAATGTGGATGCAAGGCTTATTTGCGGATTATTCATGACAAATGGAATTGCAAATGGAAAGTAACAGGTTTTGATGAAAATCACAACCACCCACTGGTGACTCCAAGTAAGAGGATGAAAATGAAGTCAAATTGAAACATGCCGAAAGCAGTTAAGAATTTGACTGAGACATTTCATAGAGAAAATATAGACATTTCAAAAGTTCCTTCAATTTTTGGTGGTGAGTACATTGGCTTTGATAATAGGGATTGCTACAATCACTTGAGGAATGTGAGGCATAGAGACCTAGATTGCGGTGATGCACAATCAGTTCTTGACTACTTTAAGGACAAACAAGCACAGAATCCACAATTTTTTTATGCTATTCAATGTGATGAAAGTGGGAGGGCAGTTAATTTTTTTGGGTGGATTCTCGATCTCGCATGGCATATCGTTATTTTGGAGATGTGGTCAAATTTGACACAACATATCGAACAAATAAGTATGATATACCTTTCGCACAATTTACGGGAGTAAACCATCACATGCAGTCAATATAGTATGGATGTGCATTTTTACAAGACGAGACAGAGACGACATTTGAATGGTTGTTTAAGACATGGCTTGACGCTATGGGAGGACGACCTCCAACTTCTATCATCACTAACCAAGACTTGGGAATGAGAGGAGCTATTGCCAAGGTCTTTCCCAACACCCGTCATCGTTTATGTCTTTGGCATATTAAGAAGAAATTTGTTGAAAAGTTGTCACAAGTGTACTATAAGAGATCGAAATTCAAGAAGAATATGAAAGAATGTATTAGGAGGACATACAAGAAAGAGGATTTTGAAAAAAGATGGATGTTATTGATGAAGGAAAATGGGTTAGAAAGCAACCAATGGCTTCAAGGGTTGTTTGGTATTCGAGAATCATGGGTACCCGTTTATAATCGTGGTACATTCTTCGCTGGTATGAATACGACCGGACGTAGTGAGGGCATCAACTCATTTTTTGATGGTTTTGTAACTCACATGTCAAATCTCAAAGAATTTGTGGTGAAGTATGAGAAAGCCTTGAGTAGGATTGTGAAAAGAGAAAATGATGAAGATTTTGAGTTTGAACATAAGTTTCGGATTGTTAATGACCATGAATTTTTGTTGAAGCATGCGGGGAAAATATATACTAGAAACGTCTTTAACAAGTTCAAGGATGAATGGAGTAAAGTCTTTCACTACAAAGTTGAAAATGTGAGAAATGGCGATGGTTTTCAATCTTTCGTAGTGAAGTCAAAAGATGATGAACTTGAAAAGTTCGAGGTGACATTGGATTCACAAACGTATGAGGGTAAGTGTGAATGCCAACAATTTGAGTTTGTTGGGATATTGTATGCGCACATTTTGAAAGTTTTTGTCCGATTAGACATTGATGAAATACCGGAACATTTTATTCTTTCACGATGGAGGCAAAAGGCCAACAAATTTAGGATAATTGATTCCCAAGGATTAGTGCATGACGACGGCAAAGAAGCATCTGAGGCATCAAGACTTAGTCATATGTGTCAAGAAGCTACAAAATTGGCTTGTTTGGCCGCCCCATCGGATGAGGCATACAAAAATTTTATTGAAGGTCTGAATGATTTATTTGAGAAGATCCAAGAAGTTTCTAAGGTGTCTCCAATTGAAATTTGTGCTAAAAAAGATATGAAAAAATCTACCGAGCCATCACCATCTCAGATGTTGCTTTTGGATCCGAACATCTCAATTTGCAAGGGTAGGAAAAAGGATGTCAAGGGCAAAGCCGCAACTACACAGTCCGAAAGATTGAAAAGCGGTATTGAGATGTCATTAAATAAGAAGAAAAGAAAGTGTCACATGTGCTTTCAATTTGGACATGATAAGAGAACTTGTCCTTCGAATCCAATTCATAAAACTAACAAAGGTTACTCAATAACTATTTCTATTTTTCTTATTGACGTAGATGTTCTTATTTACTAATCTTATTTTTTTTAATTGTCAAATTTATTCAATAGACTTGGAAGAGGAAGAGGAAGCAAACGGCTCAGATAGTGACCTAGAAGAAGACTCAAATTGCTCCGAATGATCTTAGAGAATTTTGGCACCTTGGCTTTGTTTAGTAATGTAGTGTAGTTATTGTGCTTTCAGTTTGGAATTGAATTAATGTAATGGGATGGACAAGTTTTTAGGTTAAATGAAAGTTTCGTTTATGGATATATTTTTCGGATGGAATGGAATTGAATGTAATGGGATGGACAAGTTTTTAGGTTAAATGAAAGTTTTGTTTATGGATATATTTTTGGGATGGAATTGAATGTAAGAAAGATTGAATCGTTAAACTTGGTATTGACATGTAATATTGGGATCTCAAACTTGGTTTTGGAGTGCTGAAATTTAGTTTTTGGAGTGCCCGTGTCTGTATCGTGTCCATTCACAGAGTTAGGTTTCGAAAAAAATTTGGCAAAGTCTCCCCTGTTTTTTGTCCTAGTCTGACGTCTAGCGTCTCAATCAGTAGAACAACAGGAACCACATCAAGTTACGCACAAGCCCACGCTAGGCATTTCTCATTCTAAATCAACATTCGCAAGTTATATTTATGGCCAAAATCAATTACCAAGCTATCCATTGACAAGAAAAACCAAATCAATTACATCTCCATTTTATTACAGGTGACCAAATGGTATCACAAAAACCATAAATCGAAAATAAGGTCAAGGATACTATCCTGACGATACAGCTATACTCCTTCTAAGGAGAATTACAAGGAAAAAGCAACAACATAAAAAAAAAAAAAAAAAAAACAAACCTATACATGGACACTACCAACAGAACTCCACACAAAAGAGGCTACTAGAAAGCAAAAAAACCTACTCCTCACTTAAGAATGTATTGATCAGCAAGTCCCCATTCAATACACAATCTTTTATTCTCCATGGATGACTTTACTCCTTTCATGGAACTGAGAAAGTCCCTCATGGAGTTAACAGCATTCCGAGCAACTTCATCACTAGCCATTGTTTTCTGTTAGAACACTTGTAAGTTTCTCTCCCTCCAAATGCAATACACTGCAGCTCCCAATGAACATTTCATAATTCTGCACTTGAAGCTCTCGCCTTTGACATTTTGAGCAAATCAATCCACCTAATCAACCAAAGAGATAGGCACACAAACAGATGAGGATTTAATAGTTGCGGGAAACAGCAACGATGCCAATAGAATCCGGACCAGCCTACAATGAAGTCAAAAATGACTAGTGAGTTGTGAAGCTTAAGCAAAATAAATAAGACTAAAAAGTGATATGCCCAGAAGAAGAGATTAATATCATGCCTTCATCCCAATCTTCTGAACCCAATCGACAGCAGTTCCAGTAGCCTTAGAAAGGAACTCTACCAAAGTCTCCTCAGCTATTGTGAGAAGACTACCACAAAAACACAGGCCTGAGCCAAGGAAAAGTACAAAACTTGGAAAAAGAAAAGTGAGTTTTAAGAGAAGAGTTGGTTACCCAGCTAGCTTGTTGGCATCCCTTTGAGGATGCTGCGGCGTTGGGTTTTTCTGTTGGTGTTGATCGCTCACGACCACAGACTCATAACTGCCATAAGTGGTTGCAGTGGTGGATACCTACAACGACAAAACTTTAGGAAAGATAAGGGAAGAAAAACAATTGTACCGGGAGTTGGTATGCCATGTTCCTCACCAATTGCTTTCACAGAATCTCAAACATAATTTTGCCTAAACACACCCACAAACCATTTGAAGGCTTGAGGGATAGGTATGTTGTAGTGTTGTGAAGGCATATCGGGTAATCCTCAGAGACACCCATATGCATATTTTTTGTATGTATCAGTATATCTTTCTTTATTTTCTTATCATAATGACTATCCCAGCCAAAACAAGCATAGGCTACATTCTATACATCTCCCAGCCTCTCTGTATTTTCCAAGGGAGTCTATATCATATTCCAAGGGATTCTATATCATCTCCCAGTCTCTCTACAAATTTCAAGCCAAAAAAACTTAACATATAACCAATGTAGGAGAATAGTATTGCTGAAATTTATTGACCAAGCACAAGCATGCCTAAATTCTTCGTAATGAGTTTTTCTCAGCTCATCCATATACCCTCTGCTATAGAAAATTTAATTAACAAACGAGTGAAAAAAAAAAACAAAGCCAAGCAAAACACCATCACACCAAAACAGATGGCAGCAAAGAAAGATGTGCAAATTGTCCATTGTTATGTTTCTCATTATCCAGCTTTCTTGTACAATTAAATGATTTTTACAACGTTGCTCGTTATCCAGCTTTCTTGTGCAATCAACTCATCTAATTTAGCCAATCGAACGGACCCAAGAAAATCTCCAATTTCGTAGTGCATGACAGACCCTAATTTTTGGGGGTTCCCAAATTTTGGAACCCTAAGATGGAGAATCTAGGGCTCATCGATGGAGAGAGAGAGAGAGAGAGAGAGAGAGAGAGAGAGAGGAGGAGGAGGAGGAGGAGGAGGAGGGACCTTGGCAATAGAGCTTCGGTGGTGCGATTCGATTTTCATGATTTGACCCTGCTTTGACCTTCCTTTCCATTTCTTTGAGAGAGTGGAAGGGAGAGCACTACCTCGAGCAAAGGGAGAGGGTCTTCGGCGCGTGGTGGTGGGTCATTGGCGGCTAGGCTCGTCGGTCGGAGTGGAAGGAGGCGGAGAGGTGGGGGGCTGCTGGTTCATCGTTTCTCATACGTGAGAAGGGAGGAGAAGAAGGGGTAGCTTGTTTTAGTTTTAGGGGTGGAATGAGGGATTTAATCTCAGCCCTTGAAATGGAGGGCTGAGATGGAATTTTTTTTAGGGGTTTTTTAAAAGGTTCCGGGAACCGCCCCGTTATATATATTCTTTCATTATTTTATTTCTTTTCTTTACCCTTTGAACAATAAATGTTTGGAAAATCTTTATCCATTGGACAATAGGGTAAATCTAAATTTCTACCAAGAGTACTTTACTAGATTTGTTAAAGGTACATATATATAGTTATATATTGTTATATACACGTATGCCTAAAGGACATTTGGTTATTTAAAATATTATTCAAGTATATATTTTGCCTTATTCTTTTTATCCATTGATCAATATCTACTACGGAAATTATTATCCATTGGATAATAGAGTTAGTCTTACTAACAAGTACTAGGGTTTATTAAATAAATCATTTCCTAGATTTTTCATGTGATGACATACTTATATATATATATATGTGTGTGTGTGTGTATGTACCTTATGGACTCAATACTCTAGATTTTCTAGGTACATTATTATAACAAGAACATGTGTCAATTTGGACTATTTTAATAAGAAATTTGCCTTATTCTTGGCCTAGGAAATCTTAAAAGATTATATTGTACCTTAAGTACATTCTTATATATATTAGTTGGATATGGTAGTACATATATATATATATATATATATATATATATATATATATATATATATATATATATATATATATATATACAGTTTCAATCAAG
>BPLS01000451.1:880118-945618 GCA_019656275.1 Rhododendron kiyosumense
AGAGAGAGAGAGAGAGAGAGGAGGAGGAGGAGGAGGAGGAGGAGGGACCTTGGCAATAGAGCTTCGGTGGTGCGATTCGATTTTCATGATTTGACCCTGCTTTGACCTTCCTTTCCATTTCTTTGAGAGAGTGGAAGGGAGAGCACTACCTCGAGCAAAGGGAGAGGGTCTTCGGCGCGTGGTGGTGGGTCATTGGCGGCTAGGCTCGTCGGTCGGAGTGGAAGGAGGCGGAGAGGTGGGGGGCTGCTGGTTCATCGTTTCTCATACGTGAGAAGGGAGGAGAAGAAGGGGTAGCTTGTTTTAGTTTTAGGGGTGGAATGAGGGATTTAATCTCAGCCCTTGAAATGGAGGGCTGAGATGGAATTTTTTTTAGGGGTTTTTTAAAAGGTTCCGGGAACCGCCCCGTTATATATATTCTTTCATTATTTTATTTCTTTTCTTTACCCTTTGAACAATAAATGTTTGGAAAATCTTTATCCATTGGACAATAGGGTAAATCTAAATTTCTACCAAGAGTACTTTACTAGATTTGTTAAAGGTACATATATATAGTTATATATTGTTATATACACGTATGCCTAAAGGACATTTGGTTATTTAAAATATTATTCAAGTATATATTTTGCCTTATTCTTTTTATCCATTGATCAATATCTACTACGGAAATTATTATCCATTGGATAATAGAGTTAGTCTTACTAACAAGTACTAGGGTTTATTAAATAAATCATTTCCTAGATTTTTCATGTGATGACATACTTATATATATGTGTGTGTGTGTGTGTGTGTGTATGTACCTTATGGACTCAATACTCTAGATTTTCTAGGTACATTATTATAACAAGAACATGTGTCAATTTGGACTATTTTAATAAGAAATTTGCCTTATTCTTGGCCTAGGAAATCTTAAAAGATTATATTGTACCTTAAGTACATTCTTATATATATATATAAACACACACACACACACATATTAGTTGCATATGGTAGTACATATATATATATATATTGTACAAGAGAGAGAGAGAGGGAGAGAGAGAGATAGCTGAGAGAGGGGAGGAGAGAAAGAGAAAGAGATAAGAGAGAGGGAGATTTGGTTGTACCTTGATCTTCCTTGATCTTCTTGCATTGTATTTGACTTGGATAGAATCCATGAATATATACATGTTCAAGCAAAATCTATTCACATTGTCCTTATTTGTACATTTATCAATTTTAAACCTTTTACAATCCTCCTTTCTTTCACCAAAAATCTTTCCAAATCAATCCAAAATACCAAATCTAGCCATGCAAGCCTAGAACTATGTCTTGATCATTCAAAGAAAGTATGACAAGTTGAATAAAAAAAGAGATATGGAGGGAGAGAGAGAATCGGGTGAGAGGGATAGAGAGGGCATGAATGGCCTATAAATAGCAAGCTCATCCAAGCTCAACCTCACACCTTCACTCTTTGCTCCAACTTCTCTCTAGGATTTCTAAGCTTTCCAAGTATCAAAGTTCAAGTTTCTTTAGGTTTCTTGAAGTTCTTGAGAGCTACCACTAAACTACCTTCAAAAACCACCCTTAGTTCTTTAAAGTAGCCTAGTGTAGTTAGCAAAGTTGTTTCTAGGAAGAGAAAATTTATCTCTCTTCCTTTCGAAGCACTTCGGAGCCGTTACGCCGCCGATTCGCAAAACCAATGACCGATTCTCAAAACCGACCAACCGCCTAGAAGAACGGTAAAATTTTCTTATCCCTCTATCCCTAAGTATAAGTAGATTATCCTTGCACTCTAACTCTAAGTATATAAGGTTATCTGTTATAAGTATATAAGGTTATCTGTCACCTATAATGTTTAAAATGCATGAGAAATATGAAAAGTGTTTTCCTTAAAAAAATGAAAATGAAGGGGAGTATGTTAAACATCTCAACATTATTTTCCAGAAAAGCATATGTTGCTTTGAACTTCCCACAAAGAATGAAAGAATGAATTTCGAAGAATAATAATTTAACGTTTGAATGTAAGTATTCGTATTTTGGTCTTAAGAATGGTTATGAGAATGCATACGTGTTATTATGATTAATTGAATTACTTGTGATTGTTGATAAAGTATAAGTGATTTTTCACTCCAAGGGCGTCCGTACATGTGGCGTTATGCTTTAAGTAGTGATTTGAGCATGCTAAATGATATAGAGTTGGATGATCTTGTTAGTTTAGTTTCAAGATTACAAATGAATGATTTATGATTACTTATGTGGAAAGTCCTATTGCAGAAGTCTATGCATAAAAACAAGACACCGTAAACAAGGATGTTAGAAATATGACACCTAGGGTGTGGTTAACAAGAGTGTGTTCCGACGAAGGAAATATTTTTGAAACTACATAATGACCAGTTTTGGTGGCATTATGTGAGATGTGTGTGTGTGCGCCAATGGGAACCTGGGACGACGGAACCATTGTGAGGATACTCGGGAATCCGGAACGGGGGAACCGAGGTTAGGTGTGTAGATTGGTTATCCGCGGAGACAAGCCAATGCAATTGTGTGCCAATGGGAACCCGGGACGGCAGAACCATTGTTAGGATACTTGAGAACTCGAAACGGCGAAACCGAGATTGGGTGTGCTAAAAACTGTTTTGGGAAATGTTGATTTGGAAAAAAAAAAGTGAAAACGATGACACGGTCTATGATAAGTCGCGTAGGAGAAACTCAGAAAATCATGGACACCTACGATAGTTTGAATAGCGAATGTGGATGTGATACTATCACTGTCTATTGTATATGATCTATTTTTTGTAAGCTATGGGTTAGTGGGTAGGATTTATTCTATCGAGCTATCGTAGCTCATGGTGTTAGCTTTGGTGACCCTGACATATTATGTTGGTGGCGACGCTGGTATAATGTGTTAGATTTTATAGATGAACATGGTGAACTCTACACCTTGGAAGCTTTTGGAGCCGAGGAGCTGGCCAGGAGAGAAGAACAAGCGGAGCAGTAGATGGAAACCCTAGTTTCCCCTTCTTTTGTTGAATAAAAGTACTTTTGTTAAGATTATGATGTAATATCGAGCCATACTCTATTTAGTTTTTCAATAAAAATGTCTATTTAACGTTCCTAAAATTCGGGGTGTTATAAGAATTTTTTTCGAAAGAACGTTTCGAATCATCTTTATGAGACCCAAGATAGACTCTAAAAAACTCATACATACATGTACAAGTTCATATGTTCCTATTTATCCAAAAAAGTTCATATGTTCCTATAGCTTTATTGTTAATTGAAATAGACTGCCACCTTGTCCATTTACCCAAATATATATATATATATATATGCCCGCCCCTACAAAAAAAAATATATCCGTGCAATTTTTGAATAAGAAAATAAAATACTTCCTAGGGTTGTGCAATTTTCAAATAAAAATATAAAAAACTTTGAAATCATTTTTATGTTCTTTTATACCAAATTAAAGTACTTCATGAGCTCTTTAATGTGGTTTGAAGAAATTTTAAAAATTATGTGCAGAAGTATTTTATTTTTTGGTTTTAAAATTGCACGTCTTTTCATAGGGAGAATAAATTAAATGAGCTACTACTAAAGTAAGATGGGAAATCAGACAGCATTAAAAAAGAAAAGATAAAGTTGTAGATATATAAAAGAAATAGATTCAGCAGAATCAGTCATCCCACTGAAGCAGTTATCTCACATCCTACTGTATGTACGGGTTTTTGGCAGCTATTGTATTGCATCACTCATTGTAATAGTTGTTTGTAGGCACCCTGCAGACACCCTAATTTGGCTCAATAGATATTAGGATCCCACATTGAGGACTGTCCCGATGATGAGCAGGTTGTGTGATTATTATAGTTGACTTTATGTAAGTCTTAGGAGCTTTGTAGACAATTAGAAAGCCCAAAAGCCAAAATATCCAGGACAAAACAAATCCTTTTGTCGGTCGACGAAAGATCGTTCTGCCACCCACCATTCATTTCTTCCTTAGTGAAATCTTTGCAGTTAAAACCTCGTCGTGATATCAATCCCTCTGGCCGCCAAATCAATTTCCTACGAATTTTGGACAGTTTTGTGCGTTTTGTAGGGGGATGAAAACAGCTGATGCTTCGGATCACTCTGGATTGCAACGACTTACTCGTGCCTCTTCACCAAAACCCTAGTTCGTCGTCGGAACCCTAATCTGCAAAACAGACAAGGGGTAAACGCACCTTTGCCTCTCATGGCAAAGGCTCTCCGATGCCTAAATTAGTATCACGTACTAGTAATAAACCCTAATTATCCATAGGAAAGTAAAGAATAAGTGCAATTCTCTGTGTAATGTGTACCTTTTTACCTTTAGGTTAACCTCCTTTATATAGGCATACGTATGCTTGTTGTCCAAGTATCCCTATTGCCTTAGGACTCCTATCTCGTATAGAAACCCAGGATATCTCGAATTCTTGTTCCCTTATCAGTTCATTACCCTGGTCTTTTTAGGACTCTTTTCCATAACCGGCCGAACATCCCATTCACGTTGGGTGTCTTTCCTAGATCCTACATACTCAGGATCTCATTCTTTATGGGATAGCACCGCTCTGGAACCTTCTAGAGCGTTCTTGCCGCTTCAGCATTTAAGGCTACTTCCTCAGTAGTTCTTTTCCCTGTTCGGCCATCTTATTGCCGAACAGTCCATCTGGACCAATGACCTCACATGCAACTGATCCTTATCATTATTTTTGGACAAATGACTTTACATGTCTTTTGTCCTTATATGCCAAACAGATTGCCTGGATTGCCTGGACCAATGAATCCTCATGTCACTGGTCCTCATCGCCGTGCACTACCCTACCTAACGATACGCCCAGTTGTATTTACCATGTGCTCCTTTATACTATTTGTTCGGCTATTAACTGTATCTGTTCGGGAATAACTCCCTACAATTGCTCCCCAGCTTTGCTCGTTGACACTGTTCAGGGACAACTGGTAAAGCTAAAGTTTAGACTTTTGAACCGAACTGCTTTAATCCCTAGCAGTCATGGTATTAATGCTTTTGGCGCCCTTGTCATTATATCATTTCCGGGTAGTGACTCCACGTGGCATGTTTCGTACACCTTACATTAATTTCGAGCTGACATTTTGCTAAGCGGCGTCAGAACGGCATCCATTCAATCCCTATATCACGTTACTTTCGATGTAACGGCATAAGAGGAGACTTTTCGTCTCCGTCTCTCACCTTTAAACCCAAAAAAGGGGTCTTTTTGGGTTTTCCTCCCAAAACTAGAATCCCTTCCTTTTTTCTTTAAGAAACTTGGTGAAAGTTTCAACCACCATCACCGCCGTCTGCAACTTTTTGTTTCGCAGTTTCAGAAATTGTCATAATCAACATCGTAAGCCCTTTTATTCCTTCTTCTTTTCGTGTTTTAATCCGAGGCTTTGTTCTCTAAGTCTGTGTTGCTTTCTAGGGTTTCAGTCGTACCCATTTTCAGATTGTGCTCTTTTTCGGAGTTTCTATAGCACCCATGGCAGACGAAAATGAAAATGCCCTTAAACCCAGTAAATTTAGAAAGCTCTGCAAAACTCCCGTTGCTATGACGGCCTTTAGGGCTAATTATAGCGTTCCTGATAATGTAGGGCTCGAACTTGCCCCCTTAGGTGCGGATAGGGATGGTGGTTCGTGGGATAGAATGTGTATCCCCATCATAGCCATTGTCGAGGCCGGAGTTCGTTTCCCCCTTGATCCATTACTTCGTCATGTCCTAAACTCGTATCGACTTACACCCATGCAAGTGTCTACCAATTTCTTCCGACTCGTAATGGGTGTTATAGCTCTAAACAGAATCCTAGGGACCCAATCAGGAAATTGGGATATCCAATGGTGGTGTAGCATAGTGCTAAATCCTGAGTACAATACTTATTACTTCAAAGTTAGAAAGGCAGAAAAGCGCTTTGCGCTAAACCTGCAAGATTTTGCTCGTGATCATGAGATTGACTTCCTTTACGTCACTGGAGGTTTCGAGCCAACAGGGGAGGATGGACAAGTGGTGGGCTTTCATTGCCCCCACATATGGGGCTACCCACATATGCTCCTATATTACTTCGTAATTCTCGTTTATTGTTTTCCCATGGCTTCTATATGTTTCTGACTCTTGTTTCGTGTTTTTTAATCTGTAGCGGATAACGCTAATAGGCGTCTAAGATGCGAGCCCAGTTATGTCCGAATAGCAGACATCAACAGGATTCTCAAGTGCACAGGAGAACCTGGACCATTGACAGCTGGTCGGGGTCGTGATGTGAATGTCCTGTTGGGCTACGATCCTGCTTATAAAGGTTTCATCGACAAACGGCTTGCCAACGCAAGCACTAGTGCTGCCTCAACTTCGACTGTTCCTCAATCAAGAAACCTTAGGTCAAGTGCCGGTGTAACTGTCGTTGGGCAACCAGGTGAGGTACCACTTTCTGAAGGTGTACCGTTACCACTTTTGAGACTGAGAAGACCCACACAGTGACAAATAGAATACTCGATCCCCAACCGTGATACTAGCTAGTCCTCGTCATCTAGATATTCACCCTTACCTCCTTTATTAGGTACAATGACTCGCCAACCTATAAACCTAAGTTTGCTCCTTACTGTGTCTGCACGGGGGCATGGTATTGGTCGTGCGGCTTCAATTGGTCACGCCCCCCGCCACCTCGTTGCAATAGGGGGGCTCTAATCAGTCCACCTCATATCCTCGTGGGTCCGAGACCATTCTCGAGGCCGGAGATGCCCATCGAGACAAACGTTCTAGGACCGGTAACCCAACCACTTCTGCCGCACAGGCTGATGCTGACACCCATTAGCCCCAATCACCATCTAACTAAGTCCTTCCCCAAACATGGGCTCCCCTACTCATTAGGGGGGATCGTCCCGTGCATGTTGGGGACAGTGCCAGTTCTTCAGAGACGGCACTTGCACTTGCTCAAGGGCTGCTTCTGCCAGTGGACATGCAAAAGGAATCCGGATCTCCACCTGATCAGCTTGTCTCCACTGGTCTTGTTAGTGGGATAAAGGTAAAGTATTCTTGATACCTTCAGTCATACCATAACATCTCGTGCTATTATATTAATGTTTCCCATCATACTTGAACTTCCTCAGTTTATCCAAAAGATGGTGGCACTGGGCCGAAAGGTGCAGGAGATTGAACTTGAACGAAACAGGCTTCTAAGGGACAACACAAGGCTGCTTCAAACAATAACAAGGCTGGAGAGAGAGAAAGAGAGAGATAAAGTGAAACTGGAAACAGATGAAACTAAAGCGAAGTTTGAAACCGTCGAGGAGAGCCTCAATCAAGCACTGTCTGAAATTGACAATACCTAGAAAGTGGCTTACGACGACGGGTATCAAAAAGGATTTGATGCTACAACCGCTAGTTATGTCCTACAGATGCCTGTTATCCAAGACCAAATTTGGGTAGCGTGCTGGGAGGCGTGTCTGACAAAGGTGGGAGTTGCTGGGGATTCTCCCTTCTGGGAGGACAATGATCTGCTGAGCACCCGTTCTCACAATGTGCATGAACCAGTGGAGCATCCAAAGGATGATATTGAGCAATAGATTAAAGGTTTTGCTGATCCTGAAGAAAATACATCACCTGGTACTCATGGTGCTCATCATGTTCAGACACCTGTCGGAGAAACAATTAATGAATCTATCAATGTGGAGGAGAATATAGCTGGAGGTGGTTCCACCACTGAAGTCAGTACAGAGGCCCCAGACGAAACTCTTCCAGAGGTCCAGAATCTGGACTGATTAGTAAGTACTCCTCCCAATACTTTAGAACACTTATGCCGGTCCTGCTTGACTGCAGTGGTTAGCCCTGCATGGCATCAGTATATTCGTGCTTTATTAAACACAGGTATTTGGCCCCTCATGGCTTAACATATGTTTTGGTGGCCGTTCGTGGCCTTTTGTTTTGTGGTTTTGGAATCACATTCCATTTGATGCTCTGAATTTTAAGTATCTCGTATCTAAGTTTCTCATATTTAAACAGTGTTTCATATATTCATATGCATATAAGCTTCTCGTGTATATACTTTTCGTATTTAGCCACATGATATACATGTATTCATACGTAAAGTTTCTCATACTTATTTATGAGTATCTCGTACTTAAACAAAAGCTAAGTATTCTCGTGCTTTAGACAATTTTACTTAATCTTAGCATGTTCTTTGTATGCTCTCCAAGTTTATTCATATTTTAGGTAACATATGCTCATTCTGTTTCTATCCAAGTATTTCATACCGAATCAAGAAGCAAGTGTTTTCATATTTGCTTGCTGTACAAGTTTCTTCATACTTGAAACAGTAGGTTAAGTTTTTTCGTACTTAGCAAAAGTTTCTCATACTTAGCCTAAATTTCTCGCATTTAAACAAATCTAAGTTTTTCGTACTTAACTAACTTTTAAGTGTCTCATACTTAAAATATTCTTGCATGTATTCGTATACAATCCGAGTCTTTCGTATTTGGGAAAAGTCATAACATTTCATTGTATGCCCAGTCCCTGCTCCCCAATATGAAAAAGAAAAACAATTCCGAACTTTATATTTCAGGACTACAAAAACAAATATTCCAAGAAGTGACTTTATACTGCAAAGAAGTGACTTTATTCATAATATTGAACTCAAGGGGGCGTTATTTGTACCCCTTGCAACTAATCAATAAAAATAAGAAATAAGGGAATTTTATTCGTAATTCCCACACAATCACGTAGTATATCCCATATAGAATAAAATCAAAAACTAAATTCTTTTAGACAAAGAATTTTCTCAGATTATGAATGTTCCAAGACCTTGGCACTAGATTGCCGTCTAGATTGGCCAATCTATAGGTCCCTATGCCCACAATCTCGGTTACTCGATACAGGCCTTTCCAATTGGCCCCCAACTTGCCTTCGTTTGCCACCTTCGTGTTATCGAGCACTTTACGAAGCACAAGGTCTCCAACACCAAACTCTCGTGGGTGAACATGTTTGTTGTAACTTTTCATTCGTTGTTCCTGGTATGAAGCTAAATGCACCAGGGCCCTTTCTCTCCTTTCTTCGGTAAGGTCAAGCTCAATTTCTAGGGCCCTGTCATTTCCCCCACTTTCTACTAATGCTATTCTATTGGTTGGCAGACCAACTTCCAATGGTATAACTGCCTCTGTACCATATATATGCCAATGAGTAGGGGGTCTCTGCCATAGACCTGCTAGGAGTTGTTCGGTGTGCCCACAAGACCAGTGGCAATTCGTCGGGCCACTTCCCCTTTGCCTTGTCCAACCTCTTTTTGATCCGGTCAAGAATAGACTTGTTGGATGCCTCTGCTTGCCCGTTACTCTGAGGATAGGTTGGGGTTGAATAATAATTTCATATCCCATACTGGGCATAAAAAGTTTTGAACTTCTTTTGGAATTGGGATCCATTATCCGTAATCAATGAATAAGGGACCCCAAATTGAGTAATAATACTCTTCCACATGAACCTTTATATCATAGGTTCAGTGATCTTAGCCAACGACTTTGCCTCAATCCACTTGGTGAAACAATCCGTTGCTACCAATAGAAATTTCCTATTGCCAGTTGCCTTGTGGAGTGGTCCCACGATGTCCATTCCCCATTGAGCAAACGGCCAAGGACTCGCCAGTGGCAGCAGGTCTTCTACTGGTGTCCAAATCATTGGTGAGAATTTCTGACACTTCTCACAAATTTTGACATATACTTTTGCATCTTCTTGCATGTGTGGCCACCAATAACCTTGGGTAATTGCTCGGTGGGCAATGGACCTGCCCCCTGCATGGCTTCCACACGTCCCCTTGTGGATCTCATGGAGGAATTTTTGCACCATCTCGAGGTGCACACACAATAAATAGGGACCTGTGAAGGATTTTCTGTATAGCTTACCTTCTGTTCACAGCCAAAATCGTACCGATTTGATTTTTATCTTGTGAGCCTCCTTTTTATCAAAAGGGAGTTTTTCGTCTTGTAAAAACTCTACAATTGAATCCATCCAGCTTGGTGCTTGGTTTACATCCAAGATCAACTCCACACTTCGTCCAATGCTCGGCTCATTAAGATAATCCACTGCTACCTTCCTCTTAAGTTCCGCTGGCACAGCTGCAGCCAACCAAGCCAAAAATCGGCATGAGCATTCTATCCAGAGCTTATCTGTTCAATGTGAACCTTTTCGAAAGTATCAAGTAAATCCTTGGCTGCTTCCACATAGGCTGCCATTTTCTCATTTTGGGCTTTGTATTCCCTGGACAGTTGATTCACCATAAGTTGTGAATCATAATATACCCTAATTCTTGTTACCTTTAGGGTCTTTGCACTCCTTAACCCAGCCAAGAGTGCCTCGTACTCTGCTACATTATTCGTTGCATTGAAGCCCAGCTGAATAGATAATTCCAGCATCACTCCTCCGGGAGGAAAAAGCACAACCCCGATTCCGGAACCAGTGTTACATGCTGATCCATCAACAAACAATTTCCATTCCAGGGGATCCTATTCGACTGAGGCTTTTCCCTTCTTAGATGGTGGACCGGCTACCCGTTCCTCTCTTGTAGGAGGCAATGGTGCAATTTGTAGGTGAGAATTCTGCCACAAAATCAGCTAACACTTGCCCTTTAATTGTCGTGCGTGGCTGATAGTCAATGTCGTATTGGCTTAACTCAACGGACCAAGTTGAGATTCTTCCCGAGAAGTCTGCTTTTTGTAGCAGTGATTTTAATGGGAACTCAGTATAAACCACAACCTTATGGCTCTGGAAATAATGTGGCAATTTTCTAGTTGTTGTCTTTAACGCCAGGACCAACTTCTCAAGGGGCAAATATCTCGTTTCTGCATCTAATAATGTTTTACTCACGTAATAGACAAGGATTTGCTCGGATCCCTTATCCCTTAACAATACTGCACTTACGGCATGTTCAGAAATGGCCAAATACAATACTAAAGACTCACCCGACTCTGGAGTTGACAAAAGTGGAGCTTCAGCCAAGTACTTCTTCAGATCCTGGAAAGCCTGCTCACACTCTACTCCCCATTCAAATCCTTCCCTTTTCTTTAGCAATTGAAAGAAAGGCCTACACTTGTCGATAGATCGGCTGATGAATCTATTAAGGGCTGCGGCCATTTCAGTCAGTCTTTGGACCTCCTTCATAGTCCTTGGATTTTGTAGCCCTTGTAAGGCTGCTATTTGATCAGGGTTTGCTTCGATCCCTCTTATGGTCACAAGGTGTCCTAAGAACTATCCAGAACCAACTCCAAATGCACACTTCGAGACATTGAGTTTTGTTTATACTTCCTCAGGATTTCAAAGGTTTCCTTTGGATCCGCAATGTGTCCCTATCTGGTCTTACTCTTTACCACCATATCATCTATGTAAACCTCCATAGTCTTGCCAAGCAGCTTTTTGAACATGATGGTCGCCAGTCTTTGATATGTTGCCCCTGCGTTCCTTAGTCCAAAGGGCATGATGCTATAGCAGTATAACCCTCGTGGTGTAATAAAAGAAGTTTTCTCCTGATCGGGCCCAAACATGGCAATCTGATGATATCCTCGATATGCATTGAGGAAACTCATCCGTTCGTATCCAACAGTTGCATCAACCAACTGGTCAATCCTTGGGAGAGGAAAACTGTCCTTTGGGCATGCCTTGTTTAAGTCTGTAAAATCAACATAGACACGCCACTTTCCGTTCTTCTTCTTCATAACTATAGTGTTGAACAACCACTCTAGATAATATACTTCTCGTATTGCCTTGGCTTCCAACAGACGTTCTACTTCTTCAATAACATCATCAAAGTGCTGTACGACTGCCCTTCTGTTTTTCTGAATCACTGGCTTGTGCTGAGAGTCGACATTCAAGTGGTGCCAAATCACATCTGCGTCTACCTCGGGCATCTCTTCTGGTATCCACGCGAATACGTCGACATGGTTTTTTAAGAAGCTTAGCAATTCGGCCCCTTCGTCAGCTGGTAGTGATTCCCCAATTAGAAAATACCTTTCAGGATCAGTCTTGTTGATCTGTATTTTCTGTAGGCCTTCAATTACTTTTTCAGCTGGATTTCGTCCAACATCCTCGATAGTCGGTTGATCTAGTACTTCCACCGTCTGCACCTGGTGGACTTTTTGGGATTTCTTAATGATAGAAATCAAGCACCGTTGAGCCACCTTGTGGTTACCCTTGATCTTTTTGATCCCATTGGACCTGGAAACTTCATCATTTGGTGATAAGTAGAGGAAACGATGCTCATCTTATGCAACCAGGTCCTCCCTATAATCGCATTATTGGAAGATGGAACATCTACAACCAAAAAGTCCATCCTTAAAACTATTGAGCCTGCCCGAACAGGTAGTGTCACATTTCCAATGGGCCAAACTGCTCCTGCACCAAATCCAACTAAGGGTGTTGTAGATTGCTCCAAGTCCGCTGGGCCAGACCTAATTTCTTGAATGCATCATAGTACAATACCTCTGTATAACTCCCTGAGTCCACCAGAATTCTCTCGATGTCATATTCCCCAATTCATAGGGTTATGACCAAAGCATCGTTGTGGGGTATTTGGACTTCTCCCAGATCCTCATCTGTGAATGCTATGCTTTTGTTGCATATATCGCTTCCTTGCCATCTCTTGTTTCCCAGTCGCATAACGTGCTGGTCATGCTTAACTTGCCTCTGGAGCAATCTAACCTCATTTCTCGTATAAGGCGTGGCTAACCCATGTATGATATGGATTACCCCCTTAGGATTCTGCTCGTAATCCATCTCCATGGCTTTCCCTTTATCTTTGGGGTCTTCCTGGATAAATTTCTTGAGATAGCCCCGAGAGACTAAATCATCGAGGTGTCTTTTGAACATTTCACAGTTTTTGGTCATGTGGCCCCAATCCTTATGGTAACTACAGTGCTGATTCGTAGCACGTTTCGTATCTTTATCTCCTCCTAGACTTGGGGGCCATTTGAAGTACGGTTGATTCTTTATTCAATAAAGAATCTTGTAGATGGGTTCCTTCCAAACCGTGGTA
The DNA here is from genome assembly GCA_019656275.1 of Rhododendron kiyosumense. Lineage (NCBI taxonomy): Eukaryota > Viridiplantae > Streptophyta > Magnoliopsida > Ericales > Ericaceae > Rhododendron > Rhododendron kiyosumense. Next base: position 893,121 of record BPLS01000451.1, read on the forward strand.
ATAGAAAAGAAAGATTTAGGATCAGGAGCTTGCTTCTCTTTGTATGGCTCTTTCTTAGCCTGCCCATATTATTTCCTTTCTCAATAGGTCTTGGGTTCTAGTTTATCAACTTTCTTTGTTGATATCTTAGGCTATTCGGCCATGGCCTTGCCATCTTCACGGAGTAGATCATTTTCCATTTTGGCATGTTGTTCGATTCGCTCCATTAATTTGGCCAATTTTGTTACAGGATGCATATTCAATGACCGGCGTTGTAACAGCCCTAATTTTCGGTAAATGAAAATTTCGTTAAATATTTAAATTTTATTGTTTTTAAAAATTCCTTTTTCCTATAGTTCATCGTAATTACATTTTAGCCCCTTGGAATTCATTTCTTGTCTTTAAACCCTACTTGGTGTGAATAATTCATTTCTAACCGGCTAGTTGGAGTAACCAAACTAGGAAGCCACCTAGTTACTTTTCCCTAACCGTAAATGGACCATTTTGCCCATCTTGAACCTTTTGAACCTTTTCAACCCTAGACTAGAAATTGTTTAATTATTTTCTTTTATTGTTTTAGTTTTTATCCATTGGTCAATAGATGTTAGGGATATCTTTGTCCATTGGACAATAGGCCTCCTATTAAAATATATTGATTAGTACATAGATATAGTATTATATGGGTTTATAAACTCATGTGCAATAACATTTATTCTTTGTTTATTGGGGATTTTCCCACTCCTCCATTGACCATTGGTTACTAACCTCAAGGGGAATTATTATCCATTGGGTAATAGCCCTAATCTTCATACTAAGTACAAGAATCCTATTTAATAATCAAGTATTGATTTCCATGTGCTTATATGTATTAAATTATGGGTGTATCTTAAATCCTAAGATTTCTAAGTACTTCTAAATAATATTATAGTACTAGTACTTCCTAGGGTGTTTAAAGAGGAAAATCCTAGCCTTTTATTTAATTGGGATACTTGGTACCACACCTACATTTAAATATAGGGCTTTTGTTCACATGTTTTAAAAGACAACTTTGATTATTTTAATATAAAAAGTTTCCTAGTAACTATTGTCCATTGGACAGTAAAAGCTAGGAGAATTATTATCCATTGGATAATAAGTTTATCTTTCAACCAAGTACATGGGGTTATTAATTTAGTCTTTTTCTTAAATCCCCATGTGACTAGGTACATAGTATTTTACTATAAAAGTTACCTAATTACTATTGTCCATTGGACAATAAAAGTTGGGGAATTTATTATCCATTGGGTAATAGGTTGTTCTTTCAACTAAAGTACAAGGGTTTTATTAAACTAGTCTTTTTCAAATCCCATGGGATGATGTACCAATATTTTATTATGGGGTTGTAAAACCCTAAGATTCCTAAGTACTCTAGTATCATTCTTTATTGGGGTTTTTGGTACCAATTGGATTAATTAAATGGGGAACTGATTCCCTAGATTACATAGTACCTTTGTTATATATTATATGTGTACTTGGATGATTATATATATATACTAGTACACATGTGCTATTTATTTGTTTAAATAGGAAAACCTAGCCTTTAAGTTTCCTTTGATCTCAAGTACAAGGTACCCCATTGTTTATTCTTTCATTGTACATAATAGTATATATATATATATGTACTTGTGTAAGAGAGAGAGAGGAGAGAGAGAGGAGAGGGCCGAGAGAGAGAGAGAGAGAGAGAGAGAGAGAGAGAGAGAGAGAGAGAGAGAGAGATTCTGCCAAAGAGGGAGAGAGAGAGAGAGAGAGAGAGAGGAAGAAAGAAAGAAGGAGAGTTGGTTGTACTTCCATGATCTTCCATTATTCTTTCAAATCCTTGGTGTGAACTCTTCCTAGCCAAAAATCTAGTCCTCCATTGTCCTTTCTTTGTTTGTTTAACACAAGAATCTTGTACAACCTAGCCTCTATACCACAAGCCCATCCAAGGTACAAACTAGCCATGGTTAGTCTTGATCTTTCAAAGATCTCTTGCCAAGTGTCAAAAATTGAGGTAGAGAGAGAGAGGGGGGGGCCGGCCTTGAGAGAGGAGAGAGAGCCAAGGTCTTGGCCTATAAATAGAAGCCATTCCAAGCTTCAAAACTCACACCTTCAAGCTTTGCTCTTCCTTCTCTCTAGAAATTTCGGATTCCAGTTCCAGACAGCCTACTGTCCTACGAAAATCCTCATTTTTCTCCTGCTTAGAGTAGTTTTTAGAACCAACTTCCTTTGGGAAAGTTGTAGAGCACTTAGAGACCTTCAAGTTAGACCCAAGAACCACCCCAATCGATGAAGAAATGACAAAGATATTGTCATCCGAAGTTTAGTAAAAATCTCGGATTCCAAATTTCAGACAGCTTACTGTCTCTTCCTTTATCCCCATTTTTCTCGTACCTAAATTCGTTTCTAGGATCAACTTCCTTCACGAAAGTTGTAGATCGTTTCTAGAGCTTCAATTTCGACCCAAGAATGATCGTATTCGGCCAAAGATTGACCGAGTTACTGCCATCCGAAGTTCGGTCCAGATTTGGAGTTTCACCACCCGTAGAATTTTCCAATTAGCTTATTCGGCCCCGACTTGTTTCAGATCAAGGTAGATTATTCTTACCCTAACTCTAAGTTTATCCTTACTCACTTACTTTCTTATTCCAAGTAAAACGTATGTTGTTTGATCTTTAAAGAACGGTTTTCGAAAGTTAAAACGTTACCGTGAATCGAAGTATTCGTATTTTGATATTTCAAGGAGTATGAGCTTGCATACATGAATTGGCTTTGTTATTTGTGGTATATCATGAAGTTGGATGATTTTGTTAGATTACAATGAATGATTCATGCTTACTCTTGTCCTACCGTGGAGTCTTTGCATGAGAACGAGACACAAAAACCGAGAAAGTAGAAACATGGCACCTAGGGTGTGATTTAACAAGAAAGATGTGTTTTCCAAGGAAGGAAATACTTTTGAAACCACATAATGACCATTTCGAGGGTATTATGTGAATGGTGTGTGTGTGTGTGTGCCAATGGGAACCCGGTGCGGCGGAACCATTGTGAGGATACTCGGGAGCCCGGAATGGCGGAACCGAGGTTAGGTGTGTAGCTTGGTTATCCGCGGAGAGGAGCCAATGCAATATGTGCCAATGGGAACCCGGTGCGGCGGAACCATTGTGAAGATACTCGGGAACCCGGAATGGTGGAGCCGAGGTTGGGTGTGTATGGCTTGGTTATCCGCGGTACGGAGCCAATGCTAAAGATTTTGAAAGGCTTGGTTATCCGCGGTACGGAGCCAATACAAATGATTTTAAAAAGGTTGGTTTGTAAGTGAAAATGATTGACATGGTCTACGATGAGTCGCGTAGAAGAAACAAAGAGAATCGTGGACACCAACGATAGTGGAATATCAAGTGTGGATGCATAGCTGTTTATATACGTATCATGTGGAAATCGATGTGTTATTTCGATCTATTGTTTGTAAGCTATGGGTTAGCGGATGGGATTGTTCTGTTGAGCTTTTGTAGCTCACTGTGAGACCTTTTGGTGACCTTGACATATTATATCGATGGCGACGCTGGTATAATGTGTCAGACCTTGTTGATGATCGAGATGAATAGTTCACCGTGGAAGCTTTTGGAGCAGAGGAGCTTGCTAGGATGGAAGAGCAGGTAGGGTAGTATTAGGAAATCCTAGTTTCCTTCCTTGTTGAATAAATGTACCCTTTACTTATGATGTATTTATGATATAATAATGAGCCAGACTCTCTTTATTATGTAATAAATGCCTTATTAACGTACCCTAATTGTGGGGGCGTTACAGGCGCAACTCTCCCCAAACAGGCAAGCCAATTTTAAAGGTTGCTATGGCATATTCTTCAATGCAACTTTCAATCTTGTTGAAAGTCTCCCAGTACTTCTTAGTGTAATTGTAACGCCCCGAATTTTTGGGTACGTTAAATAAAACATTTTATTATAAAAACGAAGCGAGTCCAGCTCGTTATTACATCATAAACCTTACAAAAGTACTTTTATTCAAATAACAGAGGGATCTAGGGTTCCTAACTACAGTTCTTCTTGCTTCTCCATTCTAGCCCGCTCCTCGGCTCCGAACGCCTCCAAAGTGAATAGTTTGCCCTGTTCGTCTATCAAATCTGACATATTATACCGGCGTCGCGACCCATATAATATGCTAGGGTCACCACAAGGCAACACCATGAGCTACGAAGGCTCAGTAGTATAATCCTAATACTAGCATCGATTTCCACATGATAAGTACATAAGCAGTGATAAAAGACAATAGCGCTAACAATTGCTTTATGATTACCGTTGGTGTCGACTCATCGTGAACCATATTGTTATCACCCTTTTCAAAAACACCCTTTTTACTCACCCAACCTCGGTTCCGCCGTTCCGGGTTCCCGAGTATCCTCACAATGGTTCCGCCGCACCGGGTTCCCATTGGCACACATTGCTTTGGCTCCTCTCCGCGGATAACCAAGCTATACCTCACCATGGTTCCGCCGGTCCGGTTTCCCATGGGAACACACACAACCTCACAATGGTTCCGCTATTCCGGATTCCCATTGGAACACACACACACACTCACGTAATACCCTCGAGATGGTCATTACGTAGTTTCAAAAATATTTTCCAATCGGGAAAACACAACTTCCTTGTTAAATACACCCTAGGTGCCATGTTTCTACTTTTCTCGGTTTTAGTGTCCCATTCTCATGCAAGACTCCGCGTGTGAGACTTTACATACAACATGCATTCAATCAAGCCTTGAAATAGTACAACAAGATCATCCAACTACTACTACTAGCATGCTTGAAACATCTTGAAGTAAAACATGCATTTTCAATTTCAAAAGATAACCTTATCTTACTTTAGTAAGAACGATCAAAGTTACTTCCAAAACGTCATACAACTTATACAAAACATAGAGTTGAAATGTAAAATTACTTTATACTTGAAAAATAGGTAAGGATAACTACCGTTCTTCTAGGCGGTGGATTGGTCGACGGTTTTGATTTCGGCGGCGTAACGGCCCTCGGATTGCTTCGAAAGGAAAAGTTTTGTATTACTTTTCCTAGAAACAACTTCCTAACTTTAAGTAAACTACTTTAAGGATCGTTGGGTGGTATTGGAAGTGGTTTGGTGGTTTCGCTCAAGAACTCTCAAGAACAAAGAAAGTTTTGAACTTTAGAACTAAGAACTCTTGGAATTCTAGAGAGAAGGAAGAGAAATGGTCTGAGGTGTGAGTTCAAAGTGTAGAATGAGCTTCTATTTATAGGAAAAGGGCTCCCCCTCCCTCTTTAATGGCCGGCCCTCTCTCTCTCTTCTTTCCCCAATTTTTAAATCAAATCAAATCAAATTTTTATGGAAGATCAATGGAAAATCCTAGGGTTGCATGGCTATAGGGTGTACTAGATTTGATTCTTGGATCAATTGAATGGTGGAGATGAGAATTGTACAAGATCTAAGGGTTTAAACCATTGAAAGGTGTATAAAAGAGTACAATGGAGTTAGGATTTGGTTTGGAAGAATATAAATCTCAAAGATTGGAAGTACATTGGAAGTTTAATGGCCAAGTACACATCAATCTCCTTCCTCCTCTCCCTTCCCAACCGGCCCCCCTCTCTTCTCTCTCTCTCTCACGGCTCTCTCTCCTCTCTCTCCCTCTCACTCTCTTGCCAAGTACACTGTATATACATGCATGTGCTATATTGCAAGGAAAAGAAATAAAAAAGTAGTTCTTTTTGGTACTTAAGATCAAAAGTAGCCTTTAAGTCTAGATTTCCTATGAACTAACCAATTTATCACATGGTACTAAGGGCATTAGTTTAGTCTACCAAGTACTAGATATATATATATATATATATACATACATATACATATACACTTGTACAATGGGTAGTTCAAAATCCTAATAAAAAATAATAAAGGGGTATTTTGGGAATATTAGTACCATGTACTTTTATATTAAAATAATGAGTACTTTCCCATGTGGTTAAAGGAAAAAGATTAGTTTAATAATCCCATGGTACCAGATGTTTATGAATCGATTATAGACAAATGTGGAACGACGTGAGTTTAGTATTGTTTTTAGTTAAAGAAGTAAACGGCTAGTGACATTGATGTGAAGTCTAGGACCCTTGTGCGATAATTTGCAGCTTGTTGGTAGTCACTTGTACTACGGGCGTATCTGTCCACACTCATTCATTCTCGGTGTATGATTCATTCAAATTACATATAGCTTGAGCTTAGAATTCTCTACTGGGCTTGTGTAGCACAACCAAATCTTTCTTTTCAGGTTCTGATGCTGGGCAATAGATTGCATGCATTGTGTGCTTGACAGTAAAAGGCTTTTGGAAGCTGACATCACTGGTTATTTCGTCATCTTTGTGAAGATCTCCATTCGTTAAAGATGGTTTTGTAAATAATTATTACTGAATTTCCTTTTGACTAAAGTTGTAATTATCTAAACTTAAGGATTTGTTTGTAAATTAAACAGGTGGGAAACTCCATCGGGTAACGTATATGATATGCGAGGTTTCTCTTTTATTGAAATGTATTGCTTAATTATGTTGAAAATCGAGGGTGTGACAGGTAGGACCTTATTCCCTACCAGTAGGACTCCTATCTCAATAATTTTTTTTTTGTATATCATCCTAATTTCACGTTCTAAGGTCTTAGTCCACCCTAATGAGTTATATTATGCGTGTATATGAGTTTAAGGGTAATATTACATGCTTCTCACTTGGTACTTTGCTCGTTGAATGTGAATGACATGTAATAGATCTGGCTACCGAGGAATCAATCTCTCAATGAGATTTTCAAGCAACATGTTTCACGGGTGAAAGAATGAAGTTGAGGCCGTGAAATCAATGTTACGGCCGAAAGATGTATTTTTTTAGGATGCTGTATTTTTGTCTAAAAGGTTATATGGCTCTGATTAGGTCCTCTAAGTAGCTAAAAGTACTCACCAAAAGTCCATGGGTTTATGAGAAGTTGACCAACAATCATTGTATCCATTCATCATCTGGATGGTCGACAAGGTGGGACTTGAAATAATCGTTATGCCAAATTGGGGTGTCTACAGATGCCCCTCTTTGATTGAACTTAGATGGATCCCGAGACATGTTTAAGTAAAAGTCAAAGCCGTAAAACAACTTCAATTTGGTCGAACCACAATCCAAGGGTTTTTGAAAAAGGTTTTAGTTATGGTCTAATGGTCGGGCCGGGAGGCTGCCTACGTATTCCACGAGGGAAATTCAAACCAATCGTAGTTCGAGGGGCAATAAAAAGAAAAATAAAAGTTTAGAGGCTTAGTGACAGAAGACATACCTTCGGGCTTTAAAAGCCATAGTGCAATGTACCTGGGCTTAGCTAGGATTTTGGCAGAGGGTAGTTGAAGGAGCGCGGAGCTGCCGAGGGAATTTTTGCGGAAAGCATCTTCAGAATTTCTGGGTAGATCAAGACACAGCGGGTGAGTTCTTTGCTTTTCTTGATCATCTTTACTTTGGCTGAGGGGAGCTCGGTAGAGTAGCCTATCCTTGAAAATGAGTTTGATGGAATAGATGTAATTGTGGTGGAATCCATACCATCTTCTGGAGATGATCGGACGCCGGTTTTGAGATGTGGGGGCACAAGGCCAGTAACTGGAGCACAGAGCTTGAGATGAGAGAACCGAGGCACGAAGCCGGTTGCAGTCATGAGGCGAGATCATAATGAGTTGAAGCTTAGAGCTTGAAGTGATGGAACCGAGGCATAGGGCCGGTTGTAGTCAGAAGGTCTGTGCACGGAGCTTTCCTATCATAAATTTTGGCATAAAGGATCGAGGCACTAGACTGATCAATAAAACCGAGGCGTAGAGCTGGTTGATTATAGGATTGACATGTTTTATGAGTGAGAGAGATGCAAAACATGTATATGTAGGGAGGTATTACTGAACAAAGCCCAATTAGGGCCCGAATACGTTGTATGTGGGACCATGGTATGGAACGATAGGGACAATTGTCGTGCAATACGGTGGTCGATGATATGAACCAGTGACATAGGGGGTCACTGGTCCAGGAAGTTTGTGCAGAGGCTTGGACCAGTGAACATGACATGTTATTGGTCCAAGGGTTAGATAAAGAATAAGTGACACATGAGGTTATTGGTCCAAATAGCTTGTTTGGTAATGAGAAGGCTGAACAAGAGGAGAAAATTGGGGAAAACCACCTTAAGTGCAAGGAACACTCTGGAAGGGTCCAGAAGTAATGATATCTCGTTAAGGAATGAGATCCCGAAAATGTAGGATCTGGAAAAGACACCCAACGGGAATGAGATGTTCGGCTAGTTATGGAAAAGAGTCCTAAAAGGACTAAGGTAATGAATTGATAAGGGAACGAGAATCTAAGATATCCTAGGTTTCCTATACAAGATAGGAATCCTAGGTCAACATGGATGCTTGGGCAACAAGCATCTATGAATCTATAAATACGAGGTAAACTGAGAGGTAAAAGATACGCAATACGTTGCATTCATATTGTTCTCCTACTGATAATTAGGGTTTTTTAGCGAGTATGTGATACTAACTTTGGCATTGGAGGGCCTTTGCTACGAGAAGCAAAGGTGAGCTCAACCCTTGTTTGTTTTGTAGATTAGGGTTCTAACGACGAACTAGGGTTCCGGTGAAGAGGCACGAGAAAGCCATTGCAATTGGTGCTATTCTAAGCACCAATTGTTTTCATCCCCCTATAATTGGCGTCGTCTGTGGGAAACGAAAGAATTCCCTGTGAATAAACGACCATGATGGAAGGAGATCCATCGACGCCGCTTGATCCAAAGAGCCAGCTAGTTGGGGTAAGAGATAAATCCCCACCAAAGGCTCCGAAAAAACCTGATGGCGGGCATACCAAGAAGACCACGAGCAAGGACCATCCCGTGACTGTCCATGATAACTCCAAGAATAGGGAGGGCAGGATAGCCACAGAATCCACGAAACGGAGTAAGTCCCATCGTGGGAGAGAGTCGATCACACACGCGAGGAGTGTGCACAACAACGAAGACATCCTCGATAAAAAGAGGCAGGATATTGAGGAGTACGCTCATTTGATCAAAAAACGAGAGTGCGAGATTTGAGAGTTACAATGGGTACGAGAACACCCAGAGGGTTCTGGACTTTCATGAAGGAATTCCAGGGGAGACAGGCTAGCTCTGGTAGTCCACAAAAAGGATCCTTCACGAGGAAAAAGGAGTAGGATTAGGAGCCCTACTCCAAGGCAACATAACGCTTCTCCACGAGAAAGGAGGAGCAGAAGTAAAAGCCGAATACCAGAGAGGCGAAGCGCTTCTTCACGAAAAAGGTGGAGCAGAAGCTGAAGTCCTACCTTTGAGGAGGAAGGGACTAGAAAACGCCATAGGGACAGGTACGAAAGACTTGAATTCGATTGGGAAAAGCATAGACCCAACAAGACAAAGGGACTAGAAGATGAGACCATGACTGCATGAGAAGCAGCATGTAAGGCCGTCAACAATATAGCATCCTCCCCTTTTGCAAGGAGGTTGCAAGAGGCAAGATCGCTGAGCAGGGTGAAGCGTGATGCGTTCATCCTATATGAAACAAACACAGATCCCGTGCCACACATACAACATTACCAGCAGGCAATGTTTATGCATAATGGGGATGATGCAATTATGTGAAAGATGTTCCCTTCGAGTTTAGGGAAGGTAGATTTGTCTTAGTTTCATAAGTTGGGTCTGTGCTCCATCCAAGGATGGAGGCAGTTGGCCAAAGAATTTACTGCTTGGTTCGTGACGAGTAGAAGAGCACCTAAAACTTTTGAAAGCCTCTCCGTTATGAAGCAAGGAGAGGACGAGCCGATCATGGACTATGCAAAAAAATAGTGGGAGACTTTCAATGAGATTGAAAGTTGTAGTGAGGAGTATACAATAGCCATGTTCACAACTCGGCTGCATATTTTGGAAGAACTGTGTAGGTCGTTAAACATGAGTTCAGTCTTGAGGAAGCAACCGCTGAACAAGCTTTGATGGCTGAGAGAAGTTTTTACATGAGCATTCGTGCCATACGAATGATGAAGAAGCAGAACTACTTTCCTGGATTGGGTTTAGGAAAAAGATCACAAGGCATCCCCAAACACTATTAAACAATTGGTAAGTCCTGCGCGACCAAAGTTTTGAGCCCTGCAAGGCACCAGTACATTCCATTCATTGGAAATACTTTGATAATACAAGTATTTGGCCTCTTGTGGCGTAACAGTATATTTCGTGTATGGCTTTATCTTTTGCTCGACCTTTCCTGGCTTGTCAATTGTAATCTGAAGTGTAACGCCCCGAATTTCGGGTACGTTAAATAAACATTTTTATTGAAAATCTCAACAGAGTCTGGCTCATTATTACATCATAATCCCCATATTTACACAATGGAGGGAAACTAAGGTTCTTAACTACAGCTTCGCCTGCTCTTCCTTCCTAGCCAGCTCTTCGGCTCCAAAGGCCTCCAAGGTGTACAGCTCACCCTGTTCATTTACAAGGTCTGACACATTATACCAGCGTCGCCACCGATATAATATGTCAGGGTCACCAAAGGTAACACCATAAGCCTAAAAAGCTCAATAGAATAATCCAAACCCACTAACCCATAACTTACAAGCAATACATCATAAAGTCAACAATTTCCACATAACACATGCTAATCTAGCCAAAAAAATTAACAATGACACATCTACATTCGATATCAACGTTGGTGTCCAAGAGTTATGAGTTTCTCCTACGTGACTCATCGTAAACCGTGTCTCCATTTCACATACAAATCAACCTTTCCAAAATCATTTGTTTAACTCACACAATTGCATTGGCTCCGTACCGCGGATAACCAAGCTACACACCCAACCTCGGTTTCGCCGCGCCGGTCTCCCGAGTATCCTCACAATGGTTCTGCCGCGCTGGGTTCCCATTGGCAAACTATGCATTGGCTCCGTACCGCACATAACCAAGCCATACCTCACCATGGTTCCGCCTCTCTGGGTTCCCATGGGAACGCACACACCCTCGCAATGGTTCCGCTATTCCGAATCCCCATTGGAACACACACACCTCTCACACAATGGGCAAGTCCGGCCACATTGCGGTTTCCAAAACATTTCACTCTTTTCAAACACGCCTTTTCATTAACCACACCCTAGGTGTCATGTTTCTAATTTCTCGATTTCTGCGTCTCGTTTTCATGCATCGACTCCGCGGTAGGACTTTCCACATAAGAGATCATAATAATTCATTTGTAATCTTGAAACCAAACTAACAAGATCATCCAACTCTATATTATCTAGCATGCTCATAACCATCCTAACGATTAAAATACGAATACTTACATTCAAACGTTAAAATTTCTCTCATTCGAAACTCTTTCTTTCTTTCTTTTTGGGAAGTTCAAAACCACATATGTTTCTCCGAAAATAAAGTTTATGAGTTCAACATACTCTCCATCCTTTTCATTATTTCGAAAGAAAAACCTTTCGAATATTTTCATGCATTTCTAACATTGACAGCAATAGATAACCTTATCATAAACTAAAATAACTAAAGTTATACTAGGGAGAATGAGTAGAGATTAATCTACCTTGATCCGAAACTAGTTGGGGCCGAATAAGCTAGGTGGAAAATTCTTCGGGTGGTGAAACTCGCAAATCTGGACTGAACTTTAGATGGCAGTAACTCGGTCAATCTTTGGCCGAATATGATCATTCTTGGGTCGAAATCGAAGCTCTAGAAGCGCTCTACAACTTTCGTGAAGGAAGTTGATCCTAGAGATGACTTTAGGTAGGAGAAAAATGGTGATAAAGGAGGAGACAATAAGCTGTCTGGAAATGGAAATCCGAGATTTTTACTAAACTTTGGATGACAATATCTTTGTCATTTCTTCACCAATTGGGGTGGTTCTTGGGTCTAACTTGAAGGTCTCAAAGTGCGCTACAACTTTCTCCAAAGGGAGTTGGTTCTAAAAACTACTTTAAGCAGGAGAAAACTGAGGATTTACGAAGGGCAATAGGCTGCCTGGAAAAACAGAAATGGTTTCTAGAGAGAAGTGAGAACAAGAAATGAAGGTCTGAGTTGAATGGCATGGGAATGGCTCTATTTATAGCCAAAACTTTGGCTCTCTCTCCTCTTTCAAGGCCGCCCCCCCCCCCCCCCCCCCCTCTCTCTCTCTCCATACCTCAATTTGACACTTGTCATGAAATCTTTGAAAGATTAAAGGCCAACCCTAGGCTTGCATGGCTAGGATTTGTACCAAGGATTTGATTCTTGGAAGATTTGATGGAGGGAAGGCTAGGTTGTACAAGATTTGGTGTTAAACAATCATAGAAGTACAATGGAGGTTAGATCTTTGGCTAGGAAGAATATTTACCCAAGGATTTAAAATCAAATCAAAGTACCATGGAAGATCAACCAAGGTACAATCCAAATCTTCTTCTCTCTCTCTCCCTCCTCTCTCCTTCGGCCGTCTCTCTCTCTCTCTCCCCCTCTCCTTTGGCCCTTTCCCTCTCTCTTTCTCTCTCTCTCTCTTAAGTACACTTTGTGTATATATATATATATATATATATATATATATAATGGCCAAATACAAGGGTACTAGATTTTCCAAATCAAAAATCCCATTAAAGAATCCTAATTAGGCACACGCTCCATTAAACAAAATATATAGAGTACACTAGGGAGATTTTAGGCCTATATAATATGCATATATATACACATGCCTATATATACATAGGTACCAAGAATCAATTAAAATATAGGGCTTAAGATTTTCCCATTATAATAATAAAGTACAAGTACTATTTTATTCAATAAAATACTTTGGAAATCTAGGGTTTAGATATACCCCAATAATTTAGTGCATAAAATCACATGGGAAATCAATACTTGAATATTAAATAGGATACTAGTACCTTGTTGGAAGATTGGATCTATTACCCAATGGATAATAAATTCCCTAACTTTTATTATCCAATGGACAATGGAGGGGTGGAAGAATATCCAATAAACAATGTATATATGTACTTGCACATGTGTTTATAAACCCATATAATACTATATCTATGTACTAATCAACATATTTTAATAGGAAGCCTATTGTCCAATGGATCAAGATTACCCTAACATCTATTGACCAATGGGTAAAGGCAAAATGGTTCAAGAGGTTCAAAAGGTTCATCTAGTAACTAGGTGAGTTTGGTTGCTTGGTTCCTCCAAGTAGTCGGTTGGAATCTAATTCGATTGGCCCCGAAGGACAATAATCTAATTACGACGGATTACTGAAAGTAAAAATAAGTAATTCAAATATTTCACGAAATTTTTACTGACAAAAAATCAGGGCTGTTACATGAAGCTTGCAAGGCTACATATCTCTTATGCTTACCAGGCTTGTATGCATATATTTAGATGCATATGTGTCTAAGTGTTCCATACTTAGGCAAAAAATATCTATGTATTACATACTTCAGACTAAGTCTGGCATATGCTGGATAGTGACACCATTATTGAATGCCATACAACCGTACATATACTTAGTAGAATTACTTTAAAGGAATTGTGTATGCTTGTACACACCTGTGCATTCTTGATTACTAAGTGTTTCATACTTGGGAAACATTTGGTCAAATGTCTCTAAGTTTCTCATACTTAGACAGAAGCCTAAGTGTTTTCATACTTTGCAATTTGTGCATATTTACGTTTGCAGTTCAAGCGATTTCATGCTTATGAAATCTAAGTTTCTCATACTTAGTCATTTGATACGTGTATTCGTATGTACCAGGGCATTCATGCCTATTCTTTGTTCCCCAATATGAAAAAAGGAAAATAAGTCCAAAGTTCGTATTTACAGAAAAAAGGGACCAAAGGTATGCAAAACAAAAATTTCTGCAAAATTGATATATTGGAAAAAATTAATTTTATTCATAATCTTTTGAACTCAAGGGGGCGTTACTAGTACCTCTTGCAACTAATCAAATAAAAATAAACAAGGGAATGTTCTTCATAATTCCTACACAGTTACATCATCCTAAAACAGAATAAAAAGTAAACTGAAGTCTTTTAAACAAAGAACTTTCTCAAATTATGGACATTCCAGGACCTTGGCATCGGGTTCCCACCCAGGTTTGTCAATTTATAGGCCCCAATACCCACAATTTCAGTCACTCGATATGGGCCTTCCCAATTAGCCCCCAACTTGCCCTCATTTGCCACTTTGGTATTGCAAAGCACCTTTCGTAGTACAAGGTCCCCAATACCAAATTCTCGTGGGTGAACGTGCTTGTTGTAACTCTTCATTAGTTGTTATTGATAGGAGGCTAAATGTATTAAGGCCCTTTCTCTCCTCTCCTCGGCAAGGTCTAGCTCAATTCCTAGGGCCCTGTCATTTCCCCCACTTTCAACCAATGCTGTCCTGTTGGTCGGCAGACCAACTTCTAAAGGTATGACTGCTTTTGTTCCATATACCAAAGAATAGGGGGTCTCTCCTGTAGACCTCCTTGGCGTTGTTTGGTGCGCCCACAGGACCAGTGGTAGCTCATCGGGTCCAACCTTTTCTTGATCCCATCAAGAATGGTTTTATTAGATGCTTCAGCTTGCCCGTTACTCTGAGGGTAAGCTGATGTTGAATAATAGTTTCTTATCCTATACTGGAAACAGAAAACTTTGAATTTCTTCTAGAATTGTGCCCCATTATCTGTAATTAAAGAGTATGGGACCCCGAAACTGTAACGCCCCTAATTTTAGGTACGTTAATGAAAGAAAGTTATTACAGAAATATCGAATCACTGCTCATTATTACAAAACGGCTCTCATAGGAGCATTTGAAATTCAAAAGACAACAAAAAGGAAACTAAGAGGTCCTATTCTACGGCTCCTCTTGCTCCTCCAACCTAGCGAGTTCTTCGGCTCCGTATGCCTCCAAGGTGAATAGATCGCCCTGTTCGTATATCAAATCTGACATATTATACCGGCGTCGCCACCCATATAATATGCCAGGGTCACCACAAAGGCAACACCATGAGCTACGAAAGCTCAATAGTATAATCCTACTTACTAACATCGATTTCCACATGATAAGTACATAAGCAGGGAAATAAAGACAATAATGATATCATGTTCACATCGCTTGTAACTACCGTTGGCGTTTGACTCATCGTTAACCTTTTCATTGTTACTCTTTTTCGAAAACACCTTTTTAACTCACCCAACCTCGATTCCGCCGTTCCGGGCTCTCGAGTATCCTCACAATGGTTCCGCCGCACCGGGTTCCCATTGGCACACAATGCATTGGCTCCGTAACGCGGATAACCAAGCCATACACACCCAACCTCGATTCCGCCGTTCCGGTATCTCGAGTATCCTCACAATGGTTCCGCCGCACCGGGTTCCCATTAGCACACACACACTCACGTAATACCCTTGAAATAGTCATTACGTAGTTTCGAAGATATTTTCCAATGGGGAAAACACAACAACCTTGATAAACACACCCTAGGTGCCATGTTTCTATTTTCTTGGTTTTCGTGTCACGTTTGCATGCAAGACTCCGCGTGTGGGACTTTTACAAACAACATGCATTCATTCCAACTTCGAAATAGCATAATAACAACATCTAAGTCACGTAGCATGCTTGAATACCATAAACAACATAAACATGCATTTTTACTTTTCAAACAACGATCAAAGTCACTTTTCAACTTTAAGAAAGTAAGTAGAGATTCACATAGTAAGATTACAACTATTTTACAAAAATAAAGTAAGCTTTTGAAAACTAGGTAAGGATCACTACCGTTCTCCTAGGCGGTGGTTTGGACGTCGGTTGAATTTCGGCAGCGTAACGGCCCTCCGATTGCTTCGAAAGGAAAAGTTTTGGAAAACTTTCCCTAGAAACAACTTCCAAACTACTACTACACTACTTTTAAGATCGTTGGGTGGTTTTGGAAGTGGTTTGGTGGTTTCGCTCAAGAACTCACAAAAACAAAGAGAGTTTTGAACTAAGAACAAAGAAACTTGGAATTCTAGAGAGAAGGAGGAGCAATTGCTTTGAGGTGAGATTTTTCAAGTGAGAATGGCTCTCTATTTATAGGCAAAGGGTGCCCCCTCCCCCTTAATGGCCGGCCCTCTCTCTCTCTAAATTCCCCAATTTTTAAATCAAATCAAATCCAACTTTTAAGCAAAAATCAAGGGAAAATCCTAGGTTTGCATGGCTATGGTGTACCTTGGTGAGATTCTTGAATCAAATGGAGGGTTGAGATGAGAATGGTACATGATCAAAGGGTTGAGAAGTTGCAAGGTGAATATTGGAGTACAATAGAGTTAGGATTTGATTTGGAAGAAAATAAATCCCAAGGATTTGAAGTACATCCAAAAATCAAGCCAAGACTTACATCAAATCTCCCTCCCTCTCTCCTTCCTCTCTCTCTCCTCTCTCTCCTCTCTCTCTCTCGGCTTCTCTCTCTCTCTCTCTCTCTCTCCTTTGCAAGGTACAATATATATATATATACATGCATATGTGTCATAACTTTGGAAGAAAATCCAATAAAGAAAGGGTTTCTTGGTACTTTTGAAATCCAAGTAGATTCAATGCTAGGATTTGCCCACCAACTCAATAAATAGGCAAGGGTACCCTAGGAAATATAATAATCAACTTAGGTACTAATATATATATACACACACACACACACACACACACACACACACATATATATATATATATATAAAAGTGGTTGAAATCCCAATAAAAAAATAATAAAAGGGTACTTTGGTAACTATGCACTTTTGATTAAAATAATGGTACTTTCCCATGTGATTAAAGAAAATGCTTAATTTAATGATCTAATAGTACTTTGAAAGATTTACCCTTTTATCCAATGGACAAAACTTCCCCTAACATCTATTATCCAATGGATAATAGTTCTTAGGCCACTTTTAATACTAAAATAATCAAAAAGTACATTAAAGTAAGTTTACTTTTTAATATAAACAAATGGGATTCTATTACCCAATGGATAATAGTTCCCCTAACCATTATTGTCCAATGGACAAAGAAATAATCCAAATTGATTAAAAGAAAAAGAATATTAAAATTTAAAGTCTAGGGTTCAAAAGGGTCAAAAGTTCCAACGAGGGGCAAAATGGTCATTTTGCCAAGACTAGGTAACTTGTCGGTTTGGTTACCCTAACCGGACGATTAGATGCTAACTAGGCTTGCTAAGTAGGACTAAAGTGCAATAAATGAAACTTGAGGGGCCAAAGTGCAATTATGGCAAAATTCAAGAATTAACGTAATTCAAGCAATTAAAATTAATAACTTGAATAATAAAAATAACTTTTTATTCAATAAAATTCAGAGTTATTACAGAAACGAGTAATAATACTCTTCCAGACGAACGTTTCTATCATAGGCTCAGTGATTTGGCCAAGGGCTCTGCTTCAATCCACCTCGTGAAATAATCTGTTGCTACTAACAAAAACTTCCGATTCCTAGCTGATTTATGAAGTGGACCCACGATATCCATTCCCCATTGTGCAAATGGCCAAGGGCTAGTCAATGGCACCAGATCCTCAGCTTGTGTTTTAATCATTGGTGAAAACTTCTGGCACTTCTCACAAATTTTCACGTAAACTTTGGCATCCTCCTGCATATGTGGCCACCAATACCCTGAGGTTATCGCTCGATGGGCTATGGATCAGCCTCATGCATGGCTCCCACAAGTCCTCTCATGAATTTCGTGAAGGAATTTTTGCACCATCTCGGGATGCACACAAAGCAGATAGGGCCCTGTAAAGGACTTCCCATATAGCTTTCCCTCCGGGGATAGCTAAAACCTTATGGATTTGGTCTTTATTTTATGAGCTTCCTTCTTATTAGAAGGGAGTGTTTCATCTCGTAAAAACTCCACGATTGGATCCATCCAAGTTGGTCCTTGGTTCACATCCAAGACCAACTCCACACTTCTTCCAATACTAGGCTCACTAAGATAGTCCACGGCCACCTTCCTTTTAAACTTGATTGGCACAGATGCGTCCATCCAAGCTATTGAATTTGCATGGGCATTCTGCTCAGAACTTATCTCCTCAACATATACTTTCTCAAAAGTGTCAAATAGATCCTTGGCGACCTCTATGTAGGTTGTCATCTTCTCATTCCGGGCTTCATATTCTCCAGACAACTGGTTTACCACAAGCTGTGAGTCACAGTACACTCTTATTCTTTTTACCTTTAAGGTCTTTGCACTCCTCAAACCTGCTAAGAGTACATCGTACTCCGCTACATTATTGAACGCACTGAAACCCAGCCGAACAGATAGCTCGAGCATTACTCCTGCAGGTGGAAAGAGCACAACCCCAATTCCTGAACCAGTGTTACATGCTGATTCGTCAACGAACAACTTCCATTTCAGGGGATCTTGCTCGACTGGGGCTTTCCCCTTCTTGGCAGCTATCCCAGTTGCAGGTGAAAATTCTAGCACAAAATCAGCCAACACCTGGCCTTTGATTGCAATGCGTGGCTGAAAGCCAATGTCATATTGGCTTAACTCGATGGACCATGTTGAGATCCGTCCTGAGAGGTTTGCTTTTCGAAGCAATGACTTCAATAGGAACTCAGTATAGACCACAACCTTATGGCTCTGGAAGTAATGAGGTAACTTCCTCATGGCAGTCCTCAATGCCAGGACTAATTTCTCATGGGGCAGATATCTTGTTTCTGCGTCTAGCAACATTTTACTCACATAATATACTGGGATTTGTTCGGATTTCCTATCCCTTAACCGAACCGCACTTACAGCATGTTCAGAAACTACTAAATATAAAACCAAAGACGCACCTAACTCTGGGGTTGACAGAAGTGGGGCTTTTGCCAAATACTTCTTTAAATCCTGGAAAGCCTGTTTGCACTCAGCTCTCCATTCATATCCTTCGCTTTTCTTTAGCAATTGGAAGGAGGGCCTACACTTGTCACTTGACCGACTAATGAGCTAATGAATCTATTGAGGGCTGCAGCCATTCTAGTTAACCTTTGGACCTCCTTGGTTGTCTTGGGACTTTGCAACCTCTGCAAGGCCGTTATTTGATCAGGATTTGCTTCTATGCCTCTTATGGTCACAAAGTGGCCCAAAAATTTCCCAAAACCAACTCCAAATGCACACTTTGAGGCGTTGAGTTTTAATTTGTACTTCCTCATGATTCCAAAGGTCTTTTTCAAATCCGCTATGTTTCCTTGCCTGTTTTTTCTCTTCACCACCATATCGACTATGTAAACCTCCATGGTTTTCCAAGCAATTTTTTGAACATGATGGTTGCCAGCCTCTGGTACGTTGCCCCTTCATTTCTTAGCCCAAAGGGCATGACGCTATAACTGTACAACCCTCGTGGTGTAATGAAGTCTTCTCCTGATCAGGCCCAAACATGGCAATTTGATGATATCATCGATATGCGTCAAGAAAACTCATCTGTTCATATCCAGCAGTTGTGTCAACCAATTGGTCAATCCTTGGAAGAGGGAAGCTATCTTTGGACATGCTTTGTTTAGGTTTGTGGATTCTACACAGACACGGCACTTCCCATTCTTCTTTTTTACAACCACAATGTTGGATAGCCACTCCGGGTAGTAAACTTTTCGTATTGCTTTGGCCTCCAACAAACGGTGTACCTCTTCGATAACAGCATCAATATGCTGCACGACTGCCCTTCTCTTCTTCTAAATTACAGGCTTATGCTAAGGATCTATGTTTAAGTGGTGGCAGATCACATCTGCATCTACTCTGGGCATCTCCTCTGGTACCCATGCAAACACATCAACATGTTCTTTTAAGAAACCCACTAATTCGACTTCTTCTACTGTTGGCATTGATTCCCCGACTAGAAAATACCTTTCAGGATCAGTTTCATTGATCTGTATTTTCTTTAGGCCTTCTACTACTTTTTCTGCTAGGTTTCTTCTGCCATCCTAGATAGTTGGTTGATCCGGTACTTCTACCATATGAATATGATGGGCCTTTAGGACTTTTATGATGATGGAAATCAAGCACTGTTGTGCTACCTTCTGATTACCCCTGATCTTTTCAACCCCATTAGATCTTAGAAATTTTACCATCTGATGGTAAGTAAAGGAAACAACCCTCATCTTATGTAACCAGGTCCTCCCTATAATCGCATTTAGGAGGATGGAACATCCACAACTAGAAAATCAGTCATCAAAACTACTGATCTTGCCTGAACAAGCAGCGTTACCTTCCCAAGAGGCCACACTGCTCCTGCACCAAACCCAACCAAGGGTTTTGTTGATTGCTCTAGATCTGCTTAGGCCAATCCCAATTTCTTAAATGAATCATAGTACAATACCTCTGTGCAACTCCCTGAGTCCACCAAGATTCTCTTGATGTCATACTCCCCAATTCGTAGGGTAATGACTAAAGCATCGTTATGAGGAAGCTGGACTTCCCCCAAATCTTCATTTGTAAAGACTATGCTTTCGTTGCATATGTCACTTTCTCGTCTTCTTTTGCTTCCCAACCGCATAACGTGTTGGTCGTGTTTGATTTGCCTTTAGAGCAATCTCACCTCATTTCTCGTATAAGGTGTAGCCAATCCATGTATCATATGGATCACACCTTTCGGATTCTGTTCGTAATCTATAGACACCTACCGAAGTAAGGCATCGCCATACAAATGGATCATTGCTGTTTGTTTGTTTGCTTCATAAACCAAGATCGTGGATATTCCCATGGCTAGGAACATCGCCACACGATAGCGGTTATCTTCAAAACAGAGTTGCCACCTAGTTTATAAAACTAGGAAAAACATGTAATAACTCTGAATTTCAATAAATGGAATTTTATTTTCTTATTCGAATTATTAATTTTAATTGCTTGAATTGCTTGAATTCCTGTAGTTTGTCTTAATTACGCTTTAGCCCTTCAAATTTATTTCTTGACACTTTAGTCCTACTTAGCAAGCCTAATTAGCTTCTAACCATCAGATTGGAGAAACTAAACTAGGAAGCCATCTAGTCACCGTAAAATGACCGTTTTGCCCCTTATTGAAACTTTTGAACCTTTTGAACCCTAGAATAAGAATTGAATATTCTTTTTCTTTTAATCAATTAGTTTTATTCTTTGTCCATTGGACAATAAATGTTAGAGAAACTATTATCCATTGGATAATAGAACCCCATTTGTTTATATTAAATGTCTACTTGGTTAAAGTACTAGTCTTTACAAAAAATAAACTTTTTAATTACTTTAAAGTACTTTTTGGATTATTTTAGTATATAATTACCCTAATAACTATTATCCATTGGATAATAGAAGTTAGGGGAATTATTACCTAATGGATAAAAGGGTGAATCTTTCAAAGTACCATGGGGATTATTAATTTAGTCTTTCTTTTAAACCATGTGTTTAGCATATCCATATTTTAATGGGAAAGTACATGGTACCAAGATTCCCAAAGTACCGTTTCTAATTTTTTATTGGGATTTTGAACTACCAATTGTACATGTGTATACAAGTATATATTATTCTAGTACATGGTAGATTAAATTAATGCCTAAAGTACCATGTGCTAAATTCATTAGTTTATTAGGAAATCCTAGCTTTTAAGGTCTACTTGGATCCTTGGTACAAAAGTACCCATTAGTTTAATTGTTTGCTTGCATTTTATGTACATGTATATATATATATATATATATATATATTGTGTACTTGAGAAAGCAAGAGAGGAGAGAGGGAGAGAGGGAGCCGAATGGAGGGAGAGAGAGAGAGTGAGAGCCGAATGGGAGAGAGGAGGGGAGAGATTTGATGGTACTCTTGGCCTTTGATCTTCCAATGTACCACAAGATTCTTGGATAGTTGTGCTTCCAAGCAAAACTTAACTTCCATGTCCTCTTTTGTACATTTTACCAATTGTTTAAACCTTAGAATCTTGTACAACTTCTCCTCCACCACAAAATTTCCAAGAATCAAATCTAAGTACTAACCCTAGCCATGCAAGTCTACCTTTTAGCCTTTGATCTTCCATAAAAAGTTGGATTTGATGGAATAAAAAAAGGGGAATGGGAGAGAGAGAGAGGGCCGGCTAGAGAGGGAGAGAGGAGAAGCTTTGCCTATAAACAGAGAGCCATTCTATGCTTGAACTCACACCTCAAAGCAATTTGCTCTTCCTTCTCTCTAAAAATTCAAGTGTTCTTAGTTCAAAGTTCAAGAACTTTCTTTGTTCTTGAGTGTTCTTGAGCAAAACCACCAAACCACTTCCAAATACCACTCTTAGATCTTTAAAGTAGTTCACTTTAGGTAGTAAGGTTGTTTCTAGGAAAAGAAAGAACATCTCTTTTCCTTTCGAAGCAATCCGAAGGCCGTTACGCCGCCAAAACCGAAACCGACGATCAATCTTTCATAGCCGACACCGCCTAGAAGAACGGTAGTTATCCTTACCTATTTTCAAGTATAAAGTAATTTTACATTTCAACTCTATGTATTGTATAAGTTGTATGACGTTTTGGAAGTAACTTTGATCGTTCTTACTAAAGTAAGATAAGGTTATCTTTTAAAATTGAAAATGCTTGTTTTACTTTCAAGATGTTTCAAGTATGCTATGTACTTAGAGTTGGATGATCTTATTGTGTTAATTTCAAGGCTTTGATTGAATGCATGTTTGTATGAAAAGTCTCACACGCGGAGTCTTGCATGAGAACGAGACATGGAAAACCAAGAAAGTTAGAAACGTGGCACCTAGGGTGTGTTTAACAAGGACGTTGTGTTTTCCCGGTTGGAAATATTTTTGAAACTACGTAATGACCATCTCGAGGGTATTACGTGAGTGTGTGTGTGCCAATGGGAACCCGGCGCGGCGGAACCATAGTGAGGATACTCGGGAGACCGGCGCGGCGGAACCGAGGTAGGGTGTGTAGCTTGGTTATCCGCGGTACGGAGCCAAAGCAAGTGTGTGCCAATGGGAACCCGGCGTGACGGAACCATTGTGAGGATGCTCGAGAACCCGGTGCGGCGGAACCAAGATTGGGTGAGTTAAAACAAAAGATTTTGGAAAGGTTAACATGTATATGAAAATAAACGGCCCGATCAATGATGAGTCGCGTAAGAGGAACAAAGAAAATCTTGGACGCCACGATAGTTGTGAGAATATGTTATTGTTATTGATCTTGTTTACTGCTTATGTACTTATCATGTGGAAATCGATGCTAGTAGTTAGGATATTACTATTGAGCCTCCATAGCTCATGGTGTTACCCTCTTAGTGACCCTGGCATATTATATGGGTGGCGACGCCGGTATAATATGTCAAACTTAATAGACGAATAGGGCAAACTATTCACCTTGGAGGCGTTTGGAGCCGAAGAACTTGCTAAGTTGGAGGAACAAGAGGAGCCGTAGAATAGGAACCTAGTTCCCTTTTGTTATCTATTTTGTATTTCAAATGCTCTTATGAGGGCCGTGTTGTAATAATGAGCAATGACTCACTTTATTTCTGTAATAATTTATGCCTTTAACGTACCTAAAATTAGGGGCGTTACAAAACAAGTAGAGATTCTGGGTGCGGGAGCCAAAAGTACAATAAGGGGAAGGTGTTAGGCACCCCTCTTTGCCCAGTCGTGAGACTGGCCCATAGTTGTTCGACATATGATTAATATTTGCTTTGTTTAACTCTAAACACATAGGCTGATTATTAGCCTTTAACAGTTGATATGGTGAGCCAAGACAGTAATTGAAACATGCATCAAAATAAGTAGAATAAAATAGATCCGTTCCAGGGGATGGATTCCGCGGCCGGTGAATGGATTTCACGGTCGAGGAATCCTCTTGGTTTTATGTGTTGGCCAAGGGATTGATTCCCCAGCCGATGTTCTTCCTCACACCAAACTATACAATTAATAAAGAGTTAAAATCCTACGATCAGCATGCATAAATTGAAAATAAAATGAACCAAAGGCCGCCTGGGCTTCACCACCACCTTGATCCCTCAGTGGTTTGATTGTTTCGGATTGAGATTAATTGACTGATTTGCTTATTGTAAGCCTTAGGGTTAGGGTTTGAACTTCGGGATTTGGATCGTTGGATCGCGGCTGCCTTCGGGAGGTTAAGGCTTTTGTAGAGGGGATATAAGAGAGTATATTTGCCAAGTTTCGTAGCTAGAAAGAGTGTATTGTGTGTGAATTTCGTTGTATTTTCGAAACCCTAAATGCCTCTTTATATAGGCAATTAGTGACTCACTCCGGCCAATCAAATGGCGTGAATCAATAAGGAATTATAGGGTAATAGGATCTCTAGTCGAATCTGTCTTCGTAGCCCAAATGCATCGAAAAAAGGCTGCTAGGGTTTTGGTGATCGAATCAGACATATGACAGAACATTCCAGAATATGGAAAATAGACAATCTGGCAGCCGGTTAACGGATCTAGCGGTCGAGTGAACGATTAAGCGGCCGAAAGATAGACCTGGCAGCTGAAAGATCAATCTCTCAGGGAGATTTTCAAGTAAATTTCACGGGTGAATAAATGATGTTGAGGTCGTGAGATCGATGTTACAGCCGAAAGATAGATTTTCTTAGAATTCTGTATTTCTGTCTGAAAGGCTATATGGCTCTGGATTGGGTCCTCTAAGTGGCTAAAAGTTTTCACCATAAGTCCATGGGTTCACAAGAAGTCAATCAGCAATCACTGTATCCATTCATCATCGAGATGGTCCCCAAGGTGGGACTTGAAATAATTGTTAGGCCAAATTGGGGTGTCTACATAATCCATCTCCATGACTTTTCCTTTATCTTTGGGGTCTTCCTGGATAAATTCTTTAAGGTAACCTCGAGAGACTAGATCATCGAGGTGCCTCTTAAACATCTCATAGTCTTCAGTCATACGACCCCAATCCGTGTAGTAGCTGCAGTGCTAACTTGTAGCCCGCTTTGCATCTTTATCTCCTCCCAAACTTGGGGGCCATTTGAAGTAAGGCTGATTCTTTATTTGATAAAGAATCCTATAGATTGCTTCCTTCCGAACCGTGTTTATTGAAAAGAAAGATTTAGGATCAAGTGCTTGCTTTTCTTTGTACGGCTCTTTTTTAACCTACTCGTACTCTTTCCTTTCCCTATAGGTCTTGGGTTCTGGTTTATCCACTTTCTTTGTTGGTATCTTGGGCTATTCGGTGACAACATTGCCATCTTCTCAGAGTATATCATCTTCCATTTTGGCATTTTGCTCAATTCGCTGCATTAGTTTAGCCAGTGTTGCTACTGGGTGGATATTCAATGACCGGCGTAGCTCTCCCCGAACAAGCAAGCCAGTTTTGAAAGTAGCAATCGCATACTCTTCACTGCAACTTTCAATCTCGTTGAAAGTCTCCTAGTATTTCTTAGCATAATCCCTAATCGGCTCACTCTCCGTCTGCTTCATTGTGGAAAGGCTTTCAGACGTCTTTAGGGCTCTTCTGCTTGTCAAAAACTGAGCAGTGAATTCCTCGGCCAAGTGCCTCCATCAACGTATGGAGTGCAGTCCTAGTTTAGGGAACCAAGATAAAGCCACCTTCCCAAGACTAGATGGGAACATCTTGCACATAGTTGCATCATCCTCATCGTGCATGAACATTGCCTGCTGGTAGTGCTGTATGTGCGCCACAAGATCTGTATTTGTTTCATAGAGGATGAATGTACCATGCTTCACCCTGCTCGGCAGCCTTGCCTCCTGCAACCTCCTTGCAAATGGGAAGGATGCGATATTGCTGAGGGCCTTTTGTACTGCTTCTCTTGCAGACATGGTCCCCTCCTCACGTTCCTTCGTCTTGTTGGGAGCATTCTTTTCCCAATCTAAATCAAGTCTCTTGTACCTATCTTTGTGGTGTTTCCTAGTTCCTTTGTCCTCGAGGGTGGAACTTTGGCTCCTACTCCTTCTTTTTCGTGAAGAAGCAAAATGACTATTTGCGGAACAGCCATCGCAAATAGTCATACTCCACCATGGCATTCCTGTCTCCCCTGGATTTTCTTCCTGAAAGTCCAAAGTCCTCAGGATGCTCTAGAATCCGTTCTAACTCTTGAATCTCATGTTCCCATCACTTGATCAAACGAGCATATTCCTCAATTTCCTGTCTTTTTTTATCTAGGATATCTTCACTATTGTGTACGCTTCTCAAGTGTGTGACTAACTCCCCTTCACGATGGGATTTACTCCTCCGTGTGGACCCTGTGGCCGTCCCGCCCTCTATTCTTGGAGCTATCCAGGACGGTCAGGGGGTTGCCCTTGCTTGTTGCATTTTTCCCATGTTTGCCCTCAGGCTTTCTCGGAGCCCCTAGAGGGGACTTATCTCCTTCCCCTCCCAGCAAGTTCTTTGGGTTGAGCGGCATCAATGGATCTCCTTCCACCATGGTCGTTATTGAAAGAGAACTCTTTTGTTTCCCACAAACGGGGCCAATTGTAGGTGGGAGAAAACAAACAGTACCTAGAACAGCTCTGTATTGCAATGGCTACTCGTGTTGTTCGATCGGAACCCTAATGCCTCCATTGGAACCCTAATTTGAAAAACAAATAAGGGGTGAGCATACCTTTTGCCTCTCGTGGCAAGGCTCTTTGATGCCTAAGGTAGTATCTCATACTATAGAAAACCCTAATTACCAACAAGAAAGTGTGGAATAAGTGCAACTTCTTGCGTACCTTTTCCCTCTAGGTTTACCTCTATTTATAGAGTCATGTATGCTTGTTGCCCAAGCATTCATGCTACCCTAGATTTCCTATCTCGTATAGGAACCCAAACAATATTGGATTCTCGTTCCTTTATCGAATTATTACCTTCACCCCTTTTTAGGACTCCTTTCCCTAATGGGCTGAACTTCCTTTCTTGATCAGGAGATTCATTAAGATCCCTTATTTGCGGGATCCTAATTCCTTTCGGAGTACTTCTTGGGCTAGATCCTTCTAGAGCACCCATACCGCCTTATCTCTTAAGGTAGTGTTCTTTGTGTATCTTCCGTTTGTTTGGCCATCCTCTTGCTGAACATTCTGCCTAGATCAGTACATTTACATGTCACTGGACTTTATCAACGAGTTGGATCATTGACTTCTCATGTCTTTGGTCCTCACCGCCGAGCAGACTACCCTCATCGGCAGTATGACCTGTCTCATCCACCACATGCTCCTACATACCCCATGTTCAGTTACTAATTGCACATGTTCAGGAATACCTCCCTACAACAACCACTTGAAAGACTAATGGAGGGGGTATATATAGGAGGTGGATGGAGAGAGGGGAGGTTGAAACCAACCAAAGGGGCTGGTAACTTTGCCTCAAAGGCTTCCCTCTCATTCAATGAGAGGGAAAAGGTGATGGGATGGGTGTAAGAGATGTCCCCTGGTGAAGATTGCTTTTTTGATAGATTGGAAGGTTCCCATGTGTTGTAGACCCCTAATCATGGCTTCTGCATACTGAAAAAGCAAGTTTGACCAGATGTTTGACTAGCATACGCAGGAAGATGACCTGCGTACTCAGGTCCAAACCTGGTCAATGACCAAAACTGACCGATGATTGACACGTGGCAAGTGGACCAACGCACGCTAGTTTTGGACCAGCGTATGCAAGTAGGGTTTTGGCCGAGGCTTTTTAGGTTGGGTTTAAAGGGTTTAATGGGGTTTAAACACTCGAAGCTTAAACACACTAACATTTTCGGGGTGTTTTTGATCTTTTTCATCATTGGGGAATCAAATACCGTAAGTAAACTAATCTTGGAAAGTCTAAAATAGGGTGTCTACACCATCGTTGATTGAATTTGGATGCATAAATCGTCGTTGACAAGGATCGGATGGATAGATCGTCGTTGACAAGGATTGGACGGATAGATCACTGTTGCTTGTAATAATTGATTGAAATCGGATGGATAGATTGTCGTTGATTGAAATTGGACGGATAGATAGTCGTTGATTGAAATCGGACAAATGAATCATCGTTGATTGTAATCGGACGGATGGATCGTTGTTGATTGAAATCGGACGGATAGTTCATCGTTGATTGTATTCGTTGATTGAAATCGGATGGATGGATCATCGTTGATTGTAATCAAAATCCCATGAGGATTAAAGTGAATACGAACGGACCACAATTGGGGATATTAAAGCCTTGGATTGAATTTTGTCAACCTGGAAAGATCCAAAAATCATCAAAATACAATAAACATGAACCAAAGGGCTGTTGCAAATGAATAAATTTGATTGGGCCCAGCCAAGAGATGAATTGGGCCTGAGGCCCAAAAGAACAGGTGCTCACTAGTCAGTAATACGCGCACGTGGGTCTGTTTCTTGGGCTTGAGTCCAGATTAGGCCTAGACTTGGGCCACACCTGCTTTTCTCTTTTACTTCCCTAGGATGCTTCAGAAAATGATACAAAGCAGTTTTCGAATTTCTAAAACTCCTCTCTCTCTCAAACTCTTCTCATCCCTTTGGTTCTCCTTTGAAATCAACACACCACACTCACACAAACATCAATGGCGGATCACGGTGGAGACAGTGGAGGCGGCGATGTGGTTGATCATCCAGGGGATGAGGAAGGATCAATGGAGATTGAAATAGAGGAGAATGAAGCTGCGGAGATCACAACGGGCATGGGTGTAGAGGTTACAGGCGTCGGTGGTGACAGTGGCGATGGGGTTCTAGAGGTTAAGGACAAACCAGTCCAACGCGCGCTTGTGGAGAAACCACACACGCTGGTGACGTCGGGGGCAGTGCGCCCTGTTGTTTGGCCATTGGATCCCAGTACAGCGATAGAGGGGGACCATGATCACCGGTAGAGGTTTTGATGGTGCCGACGACAGTGGTGACGGTGGTGCCAAGTCGAGCACTGGGTCTCGCACGTGTAATTCGACGCATGGGAAAGGCCTGATTGTGGCTGAGGAGGAAAAGAGTAGAGATTCACGGATTGGGGACGTGATGTTCCATCCCGTGGCCCAGTTGTCAAGGCATCGGCCAATCACTTGGAAGGACTTTGCTGAGCACGTGAGCGAGGAGATACTTTTGAGGCTGCTTGAGGACCATCCGGAGGTTGGGATAGCAGTTTTGTCGGCTTGGGAAAAGTGACAGAGAGAGGTGGAGGCAGCAGAGGTGGCCGCGAGAGCCGAGAGGGCCCAAGCCGACAAGGAGGAGGCCGTGAGAAAGGCCGAGGCTACTGAGAGAGCCCGGGCTGAGGCGGAGTTGCCTAGGCGAACAGTGGTGACAGTGGCAAAAGCCACGGAGCGTGCAGCATTTTCAACGACAGCATACGTACCACCCACGCCTCAGTTGTTTGTTCCGTTCAGGTTGAAGGCCTACAAACCGCGGCAAACAGACTATGAGGTTGAGCTCATTCTGAGGGATCCCATAGCAAACATTTTGACGACTTGGATTGAGGTATATGCTCAAAACCTGCTCTTCCTTTCATTTTATGTTGAATGTACTTGAGTATAATTGAATAGGCTACAATAGCCTTTGAAACATATTGCATGCAAGCATAACTTGAACCAACCATTTGTGTTAGAATTGATTGCCTAGAACTTGAAAATGAACCCTTGTATTATGCTAATACATTTCTTTGTTGTTTGTCTTTGTATTTAAAACAGAAGAAGGCAAAATAGCGAGACATTCGCGGCCACGGAGGTGCGAGTGATTCCCTTGCGCTGTACGAGGGGTTACTAGAGAGAGTGAGGCAATTGGTGGATGAGGCAGGCTTCGACCAGTTTGTGAGGATCTTGACACCAGTCAAGAATGACCATGCTGTCCTCGTTGCGCTTACTGAGAGGTGGAGGGATACCACCTACTGTCGGGAGAGATGATAGTGACGCCTACATACTTTGCAGCAATCACCGAGTTGAGAGTTGGAGGAGAGCCCATCTCGTTTGATACGGGCATCCATAAAGACACGGCGGCTCCAGAGTGGTTTATGGGAGAGGTGCCACTCCTGGACAAGGAGATTGTGAAGTATGAGCAGTTCAAGGATTATTTGAAGAAGGTCCCAACCACTAAGCAGGAGGTGGAGCAGGTGGCGAGAGTGTACTTGCTGTACCTATTTGGTGCTTCTCTATACTCGAGCAAGCGTAGTAGGGTGCACTGTCATACTTGCCGGCGCTGAGGGACTTGAGGACAACCTCGCGCTTTGACTGCGTTGGAGCAGCGCTTGGCACGATCTACGACTTTCTAGGAGGCGTGTCGAGGACCAGGCAAATAGCGATTGGCTACTAGAGAGTATGGGAGGTATGATTTCAAATTTGTGAAGTTCAAATTTCAATTCATACCTATAGTCATTTGATTGCATAGCTTGCTTGATGTATAACTGTATAAACTGTGTGTGAGAGCCCTCACGTTAAAAATAATTAGTACGATGATAATTTGTCACTAACTTTAATTATTGGTCACAGACGAGGTCACAAGCACATTTTACAAGTCAATCGGTCAGGCATTTCAAATCTCTATGTTCTGGATTTTTCCTTGGAATTTCGAGAATAGGGTTATTCTTAGAATAATTTATTTAGGGTATGGTGAGAATTTCGAATTTTTCTGAGTCCGAAACCCGTACAGTTTTTCGAGCCGCGCGCGAGTTGTGCTCCGGAACTAGCCATGCATGCATGGCTAGTCATTGAGATCAAGCCAACACTTGGCATGCTTTTAAATTGCACATGTGTCAAGTAAGTGGGCATGTGGCACTAGGAAAATCTGATAGATTTCCATCACACTTATAATAGTTGTATTGTATATACATATACATAGTGTAATAACAAAGGGGGAAAGGGAGAGGAGAGGTCGGCAAAAGAGAGAGAGAGAGAGAGAGAGAGAGAGAGAGAGAGAGAGAGAGGAGGAGGAAGGAAGAAGAGAAGCCATTTTAGCTCCTCCAAGATCTGGACCAGCCCTTAGACATTAAGGTTCTCCATCAAATCTTGAGGGTAACTTCTTCAACCTTCCTGACAGCTTTCTGGATCATCACAAATTCATATTTTGAGAACCCTTCTGCTATGATTCAATTTTTGAAGTCTTCATAACTTTTAAAGTATGTTTAAAGAAGAAGATTTTGGTACCAAGAACATGCAAAACCGATCAACACAAAATTAGTTATGAATTTTTGAATACTGACTGTCTCCTGTGTGTCCGAATTTGATTGTGTCTGTCTTCTTTTAAATTTATGGGAAATTTCACTACTTGCATGGCTATGGTTTTTTTTCAAGGACTAGAGGTTTAAGGGGGTGTTTGTGAGTCTTATTTTTTAGTTTTTCATTTTCAGCTTTATGGCTTTTTGGATTATGGTCAAAATGTGTTTTAGATAATAAAGGAGTGTTTGAGAGATATGTGTAAAATATATTTTGGAACAGTAATAGTGTTTGGTAGATGAATGAGAAAATGAATTATGAATTGATTTTTTACTAAATTACCCTTGGCCTTTATTATTATGTTAAAAGGTGTACAAATACTGTATTTCTTTTTGCCTTTGGCCTTCTCGCTGGCTTCTTCTTCTCTCTCTCTCTCTCTGTACTGCGTCTGGTGAAACATGTGAGGAAGTAGATAAGAAAAATTAAAGGTAGGGCAAAAGTGGTAAATAGGTAATAATAGTATGGGTATTTTAATAATTGCAAGAAAAATGGGAAAATGGGAAATCACGAAAAGGAGCTCCGGAGCTCATTTTGGGTTTTTAGTTCTTTTCGTCAAAATCATTCTATAAAATGAGTTTTCATAATTGGGTAGCCAAACAACCAAAATGCAAAAATGCACTAACCAAACACCCCCTAATTTGGGAACATTTTGGCGTTGGAATCAAATCATTTGGATAAATATACAATATTTGGTCAATTTTTAAAGTAGAGTTGTCTGACAGGGACATAAATTATGATCAATCTGTTTTCTTTTGTTGCCGAGGAAACATCTTTTCAATTTATCAACCTGATATTTTTACTGAGAATAATAATTTACGTTTTTCAAGTTTGAGCGTTGGTTTCAACATTTTTGGAGTTGAAATGAATTAGTTATGAATTTTCTACTAAAACATGTTTAGCTGCCTTGTTTTTCTGTAGAACAGCTTGTTATTTTGAAATTTGGAGAATATTTAGTTGATAACCAATATTTCTATTTTTACAGTAGATACACAAGGTTGTTATGCAAGTTTGGGCATTGGTTTGAGTATTTTGGACCTTACATGAATAAGTTATGATTTTTCAAAGAAAGTGTGACAGATTTTAGTAAATGAACAAAGTATTGTTTTTATTTTTTTAAAATACCATGCATGCATAAGTTTTTGAGAGTTTTTGACAAAACTAAGTTTTTACCCAGAAATTTCATGTGATCTTAAGGTGTTCTTGTGTTTACCATTTTACCATTAGAGGTTGTTGAACCACCAATCCATTGTGTTGTGTTTCTACGCCAAAAAAATGGACTTTGTATAAAAAATCTTATTGATTTTTGTAAAAATTACAGGATTGTAATTTTTGAATAATTAGGATACTTAAATTTTACACTTCTGTAGTTAAGAAATTTAAAATGACTATTTTGCCCTTGGGTTTGATGTGTGCTAAAATGACCTTTTTAGTCACAAATGTTTTAAAACTGAGTTTTATACTTGAGTTTTGAGTAATTTTAGATTTTTGGATCAAATTTGATAAGATAAGAGATCTGAGTTCATAGCGCTTGGATAGATTGACCCTGGAACGTAAAATGACCGTTTTACCCCTAGTAACAGATCGGCTCTAAGTCATGACTTAGATGACTAGAATTGGATTATTCGGATTTAGTACATTAATTGTACTCATACTTGGACGTTCATGATATTCTCATTAGGTCTGTGTGACTGTTAGTATGAAATATGCGAAGACTCGAGTAGAGATTAGCCGCATCTTCAGGATCAAGGTGAAACATGCGTGTCTTGTTTACATGCGTTGTTTAAATATTTCATTGTTGAAATATTTTAGAAATGTTTTCTATAGAATCATGGATATTGATTAACTTGCTAAATGATTTGATGAAATGTATATTTTTCCTGTCGATACATCTGAACAAGTGTCCGTGCTTGAGGACTTTAAACAGACAAAGTGGATATGGAGTTATAAGGTTGGGGGATATTAACCAGGTATCCTGATGGTTTGACGTCATTCCGTTTATACTTTAGAGGTCGCTCCTCTAGATTCTGGTTGAAACTTGTTCATGAAAGATGTGCGAAATCGACAAGTATTATGAAATGTGACATTGTGAATATCATGATGGTTTTCTACTTTATCCTGAAAAGTTGGATTTCATTCTGTGAATGAACTGATGGAATTATTGCTTTTAGCGTAAGTCTATTGAAAGACTTGAACTCATTTTATTATGGACTTGAGATTTGAATATCTTTGAAAGGAAGTATATTTTATATGTTTGGAACTGAAGAGTATAACTACACTTTTTATAAGATGTTAGTTGTATCCATGATTTAATGTGTCTACTGGATATGCCATGTTTCACACGAGCTTTAGCTTATGGAGTTTTTCAAAAATCATACTTTTCAAGTTAGCAGCAATAGCTGGACTTGGCTTTTCTCCCAAGCCGAAGTCTTTTGGTGATCAGTTCTTATGTGTATATAGAAGTATTGTTCTGATGTGAATATAGAGCCGCGAGGACTTGATTTGAAGATTTACAAATTTTGATAGCTGCCTTGTTCTGGTCAAGTTATGCTATGATTATTTGCAGGTATTGTTAAGCAATTATTTTTATCTTTACACGTAGAACTCTGGAATATGTTGGAACTATTTGTAGGGAGGTATTCCCGTACAAGTAAGATTAGTGGCCGAACACGTGATGTGTTGGGGACACGTGGCAGACATGATAAAATTGTTGCCGAGCAGTACGATGAGCGACGATCTGGGCCAATAACATGTGAAGGCATTGGTGCAGACAGTTTGTTCGGCTGATAAAGTCAAAAGACATGTGAAGTCATTTGACCGGATATAACTACCTGAACCAGTGACATGTGAAGTCGTTGGTCCAGGAGGACTGTTCGGTAAAGAGGAAGCCGAACAGTGGGAAACGTTGCCGTAAGTCGTAACGTGGCAAGAAAGTTCCAGAATGGTAATATTCCATTAAAGGATAAAGATCCCGAGTAAATAGGATCAAGACGAGAGACCCAACGTGAGTGGGGTGTTCGGATAATTATGGGAAAGAGTCCCAAAAGGACTAAGAGTCCCGTAATGGTTAAGCTATTATACAGATAAGGGAACGAGAATCCATGAGATACTAGGTTTCCTATACGAGGTAGGAATCCTAGGGCAACTGGGATGCTTGGGCAGCAAGCATCCGCGAACCTATAAATACGAGGTAAACCTGGAGGTAAAAGGTACGCAATATTTGGCCATCTCTTGTTGCTTTCCTACTGATAATTAGGGTTTAGACCAGTACGTGATACTAACTTAAGCATCGGAGGGCCTTTGCCACGAGAGGCAAAGGTGCGCTCACCCCTTGTCTGTTTTGCAGATTAGGGTTCCGACGAAGAACTAGGGTTTCGGTGTAGAGGCACGTGCAGCCGCTGCCAATCAGTGTTGTTCAGAACACTAATTGTTTTCATCCCCCTACACTATTGAAATTGTGCTTTTGCAGTTTATTGAATTTCTTAAGGAAAACTATTTTAATCAGAGGATTTTATAAATTCCCTAAACTTATCTTATTAGGATAGGCCTAGGGTGACGTAAACTCACTGGCCGGTCATTAGACCTTTAACCACGGGTTTGGGTCGTGACGCTGTGACTGTTGCTTGGCTTGTTTAAAAGCATGCTGCTTTGGGTTTAAAAGGTTCTGAACATGTGCTGTCCACAGACTAGGTGTACGAA
This sequence comes from Rhododendron kiyosumense, assembly GCA_019656275.1. Taxonomy (NCBI): domain Eukaryota; kingdom Viridiplantae; phylum Streptophyta; class Magnoliopsida; order Ericales; family Ericaceae; genus Rhododendron; species Rhododendron kiyosumense. The sequence goes on from BPLS01000451.1 coordinate 927,939, forward strand.
CTTGAGGATTCTTCCCCGCGCCCATGTTTGGAGTAGGGACAATATGGGGGAGAAGAAAGGGAAAGGAGATCTCATTGGCTTCTGGATATACTTGGACAAACTCCGAGCCTCACAGGTACAACATAAAGCTCCACTAATTAATCATGCATCCTTGTATTGCTTTAATGTTGTCGCTGATCAATAATTGCACTACTGCTTGTCTTAATTACAAGTCACATGGAATCCTTAGAGCAGAATAGAGTCGAAACCAAAGTACTTGGCCCGGAGCAGAGTTGTCACAACGCGTCAAGTGCTGCTGGAGTCAGCTTTCGGTTGGCAGTCGTACTTAGGCGACCGAGTGACACGACAGTCATTTGGTTGGTCTGAGTTCCAGGTCCCAGGGCCACTTCCACCTCATGCTTCACACATAGGTGAGTACACGCGAGCCAAGCTAGATGAGTTCACGAGGCTTGACATTGACCTGACACACTTCTTACGTCCTGAGCGGGACTACGCCGCCTACCAGAGAGAGTACTTAGCAGGGCCACTCAGAGTTCGGGCCTTCAGAGAGGTTCAGAGCCAGGCTTGGGGAGCTACTGAGTAGAAGAGGGTAGCCACGGAGAGACAGAGATAAGTTGAGACCCGTGTTAGACGGGGAATTAGTGGTCTGGTGGTGGGTGATCCACCTGAGCTGTTGTGAAAGCTGGCGGTGATCGATGCTCAAGGAGAGGAAACATAGGTCCACTTTACACTTGCTAGGGCAAAGCCTGCACCTGTGATTGTTCCGGTAAGACTTAGCTTCAATTCATGCCTTTCAATAAACTTGGATGACTGCTGAATTGTTTAATAACACTAAATTGTATTTGCAAATGCCAACTGAGTGGGCTAATGAGGCCATTCGCCTGATACTTGCAATGGAAAAGGTGATCAGAAGGTTGGTGAGCGGCCTGCTTGCGGAGTTGCACTATCCAGCTCCAATTCCAGTTCAAGCACCAGTTGTGCAGAGGTCTCAGGTATACATTCCAGAAAACCATATACTTCTGCTTTCGATACTCGTAATATGCACTTGCTTCTGATACATAATATGCTTGATATTCCTTGCTTTTGATAGCCGATAGATTGTACTTGCCTTCAACATTTGATATATACAATATGCATATTGTATACTAATGTTTAAATGAATTTACAATGCAGGCACAGAACAGGGCAGCTCCTAGGAGGACAAGCATGTGGGCTCCTCCAAAGAAGACAACAGCGATGAGCTCTTCTACAACTCCGGCCAGCACTTAACGACAGATAAGCACTTTGCGACAGGCATCCAGAGATCTGTAGATAGCAAGGGAAAACGTGGTTTGCGCGAAGGCAAAATGCTAGATGAAAATGCACGAGTGACCGTCCCAGGTGGAGCCGGTTCACAAGAAGAGGCAACATAAAGTGCCTGAGGCCTCTATGGAAGACGAAGGAGAGGAGGAAGAGGACGAGGAGCGCTCGTCCGCCAGCAGTGGCTTTGACGACTCTCCTAGCAATCCTGGATACAATAGGGATCCAAGAGTGGAGGAGGATGACGAGGATGATGACGATGATGGCAACTGGCTCAATGAGTGAGGGCTACCATTGAGCCTCATTTACTTTACTGCATTTTGCTTTTTGCTTTGGGCCTGCGTGCCCACGTAGATAGGTAGTAGTGGGCCATCGTGCCCTAGTTGACGGTAGCATTGAGCCTGCGTGCCCCTTTTGATTTTTGGGTGGATGTGCCCTGCTGATATGCAGCTTTTTGATTGGCCGAAGTGCCCCACACACATGATATTCCACCATTAGATATGGATATAGATTAGTAGTTATAAAATTTGCATTTTATGGTTTATTAATTCTCTCAGAGGAAAATTGATAAAAGAAAATGTGGGCAGCGTGCCCTTTTTAGGGGAAGGATTCCGTTCCTTTCCTAAAATCCGGGTCGAGGGAGCGCTAAGCGGGATGAGCGCTCGTAAAATACAGAGTCATCACTTGGGTTTGAAGTTCCGACACCCAAGGAACCGTATTTCGAAGCACTTGCCGCGCTGTTTGATTTGAAAAAGTGAAGGAACTAGTCTGTCGTAACCATATCTAGGTTCGGGAGCCAGGTTACGAGATGGGAAGGGTTTTATGGCACCCCTCTCGCCCAATCCAGAGATCGGTCTCCACTTAGGTATTTTGCCAATTAGGGTGGGGAAACAGTTAATCGGGGATTTGAAACTGTAATAGTTTGCAGGATGTGATAGAAAATAGCATGGATGGATGAAATATCGAGAAATAAATGGGATAAAATCCAAAACTGAGGCTGGATATTAAAACAGTGCGTTTGTATGAATTTGACACAAACAGTGGCCAACTTGCATGCATAGATCTACGTGCATGCAAGCCAACCATCGCATGCCAGACCCATACAATTGCGCGCGAGTTGATATCCTACCAACAGGTTGAGTTTTATCCCATTCTAGGCTCTGGAATGACCAGTGCTCACCCAGGGGGCAAACCAAGCAGTTTATATGTACTGAAAATAAACAATCATTACAAACAGAATAAATAGAATCAAAATACAAACCTTAAACAACGCGGGTGTTTAAACAGAGGCCAAAGACCAAGTTACCCATGCAAAGGCAACCTCTGGAAATAAGCCGACCGCCACGCGATTAAGTGCGATTATCGCGTGCGGGTCCTGACTGGACTTCCAGGAATTGCTCTTGTATGCCTAGGCTCTGAGACATATTCAGAAGCAACCCAGGGGCATTCCAAGGTAAATAAATAAGCAATCTAAGCTAAGCTACAAGTTTTAGCATGCAAAACAGTGGATTAATGCTAATCATGCTTCAAGTTATTTAAAATATTGTACAAGTAGAAAATAACCAGCATCCCGTCCCCACGTGAACCGTCACGCGCTGCCTTAGACAAACGCATGCGTAAGTGGCTCCAACATGCGCGGGTATACTAGCTACACGGCTCTTGTAACTCTGCTGACTTTAGGGCTAGAACTAGTATTGATTACCATCCTTGGTCCTGCCAGCCCCCCCTCAGGGATCAAAACAATAAACAGGCAGTAAGTTTATTCCTTTGCCTGAGTATTTGAAAATGGCTTGAACAAGTAGGTAATGGTGGCAAAATGAGTGTATGGAAGTGGATTGAATGGTGAAGGAACAAGAGTATTGAGGATTGTATATCTTTTCTTGCTTGAATTTTGGTAACCCTTGCAATGGAAGACCAAAAGGGGTTTTTATAGGATATTGGGAGGTAAAAGGTTGGTGGTGCACAAGGCTATACAACCAGCCAACAAGGCTGGTTGTAGTTGTTTGGTGGAGAAGGGTTCCACAAAGGTGATGGGAGAAGTTGTGAGGGTGGTGCACCCCAAGCCCTGCAAAACGCTGTACTAGCGACGAAAACGGGGTTATACAGCTTTGCAAACCCCTGATCTTCACAAAATTCAGCTAGAAAAAGGTGATAGGGATAGGCGCTGACCAGCGCGCGCAAGAGTGACATCATCGTGCGTGTGTTCTACCAATTCGCGCACTGGTCAACAGTCAAGGCTTTGACTTTGACCAACACTTGGTAGATGGAGCACCGCGTGTGAGAGCTGGTTCGACGCACGATGGTCAAACTTAAGGACAGGGTTTCAACTCAGGGTTTTGGGGTTTAGGATTGGTTTCACTCACTCCAAGCTCAAACATTTTCATTCTAAAGACTATTTTTGATCTGATTCATCATCAGGGAAACAAGAAACCGAAAATCAAAGTAAATCAATCGGGAGATCTAGATTGGAATGTCTACAGTAGTCCCTCTTTGACGACATGCAGAGCACCATTAACTGGTACGGGTAACGTCAAAGATTCCTAGACACCCAACAAATCTGCCCAAAAGCCGATTTAAGGAAAGTGCAAACAAGTATGTAAAAGTACCGTGCACCAATAGACTGGAGAGCGGATCAATTGTTGATGTGAACTCTCCTGGGGAGAAATGAAGGACGGATAGATTGTCGTTGAATGATAATTGGACGGATGGATCATCGCTAATTGAAATAGGACGGATGGATCGTCGTTGAATGATAATTGGACGGATGGATTGTCGCTGAATTGAAATTGGATGGATGGATCGTCACTGAATAATAATTGGACGGATGGATCGTCGCTGATCGAAATTGGACGGATGGATCGTCGCTGAATGATAATTGGACGGATGGATCGTCGCTGAATGAAATTCAGATGGATGGATTGTCGTTGAATGATGATTGGACGGATGGATTGTCGTTGAATGAAATTCGAATGGATGGATCATCGCTGAATTATAATCGGACGAATGGATCGTTGTTTATTGAAATTCGGACGGATGGATCGTCGCTGAATTAAAATTTGATGGATGGATCGTTGCTGATTGAAATTGGATAGATGGATCATCGCTTAATGATAATTGGACGGATGGATCGTTCCTGATTGAAATTGGACCGTGCGGGCGAACCACTACTGGGGATACAAAAATACCTCGGATCGAGAATATTTTGAAATGGCCCCAAAATTACTTAAAAAGCCATAATAAGATTCCTAGGCTATCATAGGAGTGATAAATAAGATTGGGGTTGGCTAGAGGCTGGACTGGGCCAGAGGCCCAACTGGTCCATCATGCGATGGTGCCACTCCCTCGTGCACGGGAAGCTTGTTAGGGCGCGGATCTGGAATAGGCCCAAACCCGGCCCACACCTGTTTTCGTTTCATATATCGATGGGGACATTTAGAAACCGCTCACAGCAGTTTCAAACACTTACCACTTCTCCCCTCTCTCAAACCCTTGATCATCCAACCCTAGGATTCCTTCCAAAAATCCTCGAAACCAAACATACCCACTCATCCATGGCGGACCATGGTGGCAATTGAGGCAACGGGGAAGTAGTTGATCATCCGGAGGACCAGGGAGGGCCCATGGAGGTTGAAATAGGAGACCAACAGCCAGCGGAGGCAATCGCAGATGCAGGTGCAATGGCTACAGGTGGCGGCGACGGAAATCAAAGCAGTGAACCGGAAGTTGGTGGCAGAGCGCTTTGTCGTACGACGGAGGGGGAACAGCGTGTGATGGAGGAGCCGAGGGTCGTGGGGCCCGTTGTTCGGCCATTGGACCCGAGCGTGGCAATGGGAGGCTCGGTGGTGATCGGTGGTGGTTCCGAAGGTGTTGAAAGCAGTGGTGCCGAGGTTGTTGATATTGGGCCGAGTACGGGCTCCCCGGTGCATGATCTGGTGCAAGGAAAAGATCCGATCGTGGCCGAGGAGGATGAGAACAGAGATATACAGTTTGAGGACGCAATGTTTCATCCTACTGCCCAGTCATCAAGGCACCGACCAATCACCCGAGAGGATTTCGTGGAGTACTTGAGTGATGAGAGACTAGCGAGGCTGCTCGAGGAGAATCCCAGGGTTGGAGTGGCAGTCCTGTCGGCTCGGGAAGACTGACGGAGAGTAATAGAGGCAACAGAGGCACCGGCGAGAGCTGAGAGGGAAAGAGCCGAGGAGGAGGAGGCTCTAAAGGATATGGAAGCTGAGGAGAGAATTGGAGCGGAGGCGCAGGGGCCTAGGGTGACTGCTGTGGCAGAGGCCGAGAGCTTGACACGTCCTGACTTTGTAGCAGAGGCGTACGTGCCTTCCACGCCACACTTGTTTGTGCCGTTGGGCTTTGCGGCTTACATGCCATGGCGAACAGAGTACGACGCCGAGCTCTTGTTGAGAGACCCCGAGACTCATATCTCAAACACTTGGACTGAGGTATATTCTTGGAAACCTTTTTTGCAATTCAATTTTGTATTTGCTTGCATGTATTCAATTTAAGAATAGCACGTAATAACTCGTGAAACAAAACTTTCATGACACCATTGTCCTTGATTGATAAGCCATGCATGTAATAACTTGAACCAACCATCCGTTGTAGGCTGCATTGATTACCTGGAACTTGAAAATGAAAGCCCCATATGCTGACATATTCCTTTATTGTTCATCTTTATGTTCGAAACAGGCGAGAGCGAGACCGAGGGATATTCGCGGCTTCGGAGGCGCCTGTAGTTCCTTGGAGCTACACAAGAGTCTGCCAGTAAGAGTAAGGAAGTTAATACACGAGGTGGGCTTTGGCGAGTTCATATAGACTCTTTCCCCGGTCAAAAATGACCATGCCGTCCTAGTAGCACTTGCAGAGAGGTAGAGGGATACTACCAACACCTTCCACCTACCATTTGAGGAGATGACAGTGACACCCACAGACTTTGTAGTGATCATTGGCCTGAGAGTTGGAGGAGAGCCCATCCCATTTGATTCGGGCATTCATGAGGATTTGGCGGCACTGGAGTGGTTTTTAGGAGAAGTACCCAAGATTGAGGAGGGGATGATGAGGTACAAGCAATTCAAGGAGTGCCTTAAAAAAAAGGTGACGACCGACCAGGAGGCGAAGCAGATGGCTAGGGCGTACTTGCTGTACCTTTTTGGCGCTTCCCTGTATCCAAGCAGGCGAAGCAAGGTGCACTTGTCATACCTGCCAGCGCTGAGAGACCTGAGGACAACCTTGCGCTTTGATTGGGGCAGAGCAGCACTTGGTGCAACCTACGGCTTCCTGGGGGACTCGTCGAGGATAGAGCAGGGAGCAACTGGGTATTGGAGGATCTGGGAGGTATGATTTCAATAGAGTAAAGCACAATTTTAATTAATACTTGTATCTGCTTGACTGCATAGCCTGCTTGACTATATAACTTTCATGAACTAATGACTTGATTTGTTTGATAACAGTGTAGCTCTGGGCTTATGAGGTTTTGAACATGTGCTGCCCGGCATCCAAGTGCCCGGACTTGAGAATCCTACCACATGCACATGTTTGGAGTAAGGCAAACATGGGAGAAAAGAAAGGGAGAGGTGATTTGAACGGCTTCAGGATGGATATACTTAGACGAGCTCCGATCCTCGCAGGTATGACATGAAACTTCACCAAGTAAAATATGCACCCCAATATTGCTTTAATGCTGTCGCTGATCAATATTTGCATTGTTTGCTTGTCTGATTTGCAGGTCGAGTGGGACCCCTGGAGGGTAGCAGGGCCAGAGCCTAAGTACTTGGCTAAGTGCAAAGCTGTTACGGCTAGTAGGGTGGGAGATTGAGTGACACGCCAGTCACTTGGCTACACTGAGTTCCAGGTACCAGGGCCATTTCCACTACGGGCCTCACACACAGGAGAGTACACGTGGGCCGAGCTAGAGAGGTTCACGCAACCTGACACGCTACTTGCGTCTCGATATGGACTATGCCACATACCAGAGAAAGCGTTCGGCGGGGCCATTGAGAGTTTGGGATTTCAGAGAAGTGCGGAGTCAAACTCACAGAGTTGCTAAGGAGAGGAGAGCTACTACTAGTAGACAAAGAGGTGGTGACGGCCGCGCGAGACGGAGCATGAGTGGTCCAGTGAGAGGCGGGCCACCAGAATTGCTGTGGAAGGTGCCAGTGGTGGACGCGCAGGGGAATCCTACTGAAGTACTCCTTGTTCCTGCCAAGGTTGAGCCTACACCTGTTACTGTCCCAGTAAGAATAACCTTCATTCCTATATTTCGATACATTTGCATTATTGTTGTACTACTTGATAACATTAAACTGTATGCAGGTGCCCATTGAATGGGTGAACGAAGCTGTTCGCCGTATGCTTGCATTGGAAAATGTGGTGAGGAGAGTAGGTGAGGGGTTTGCCATTGGACTTGCACTATTCGATACCAACTCCCCTCGAGCTCAGCTAGCAGCTGCTCAGGTATACAAAACAATACGATCCTGTTTCTGATACTTACAGTATATGCACTTGCTCTCAATCATAATATGCTTTGATAGCCTTTGATTTGAAAATGATAAATTGTACTTGCTTTTAACATTTGATATAGAATGCACAACATATACGGATGCTTGAAATGAAAATACAATGTAGGTAGAAAGACAGGCGGCTCCTAAGAGGAAAAATGCACGGCCTCCGCCATAAAAGAAAATGGCAGTGCCAGCAGCGACCGCACCTCCAACCATGACTCAACGACAAACAAGGAGCACCCGACAGGCGGCGGAAGACTTGCAGGCAGCCAAGGAGGCTGTGGCGTGCTTAGAGGTGAGATATCGAATAGAGATACGAGAAATATCATCTCAGCAGGAGGCTACAAGGAAAAGGAAGAGGCTAGAGCTTGAGGTCTCCGAGGAGGAGGAGGAAGAAAAAGAAGAGGAGGATGAGGAACGCTCATCCGCTAGTAGTGGCTCTGATGATACTGCTGATGATCCCGGATACAAATGGGACCCAAGAGAAGAGGAGGAGGACGATGAAGATGACATCGACTGGTTCGAGTGAGGGCTATTGCTGAGCCCTATTTACTTTCTGCCTTTGATTTTTGCTTTCGGGCCTGCGCGCCCAAAGAGATGGATAAAGAGAGGGCCAACGTGCCTCAATTGACATTTGATAGCTGTTTTGGGGCCAGCGTGCCTTTTTGACTTATGGGCAGAGGTGCCCTAGTAAGCATGTTCGTTTTGATTGGCCGAAGTGCCATATGTACAGTAGTTCCACCGTTGACATGGACAGATCATGGTATTTGAAAGCTTTAAAATTTGCATTTTATGGTTTATTAACTCTTGTAACAAATAAGAGAAAACAAAAACCAATCACTAATACCAAACTTGCATTGATGACACACTCAAGACTGCACATGGACACATACGCATGCAGGTGTAACTAACTCGAATGAAAATAGAAAATGTGTCCTAGAATACAACCAGGATACGAGGATACAAGAAATATAATGAAATTATGGGCATGAACAAGCCAAAATCCAATATACTTCAAATTTGATAAAACCGACACTCTGATAAGGTCTTACACGTACAACATGACCTGTACGAATCAACATAACTAAGAAAAACGTCCCAAAATAATAAGATTGAGGCCGAAAAAAAGAGAGCTAAAAATGTCGCAAAAACGGACACACGACACAAAACATGACTCAATTATGTCCTAGACTGAAACTAACACCTCCTTACAGTCACACAAGATCCATATGACTTGTACAACATGATTGCACTTGGCGACAATCTTTAAAACAAAATTCAACCACTTGAAACCCCAATTTGAACTTGAAGTGGACCATCGGGGGTCCAAAATATTCGTTAAACATGATATTTTGAATCTGACGCTTGGACACAATCACATATGCTTGTTATGACTTGCAGGAACCATCAAAGGTGCAAAAAGGCCCTTGGAATAAAAATGACAAAAATTGGACAGTAGCTGTAGAAATGCGCGACGGAGCGGATCAAGTGCGCGATAGAGAGACTCTCGCCCGGTGAAGTGACACAATCGCGCGATGATCAGTCCTTGCTAAGCCAACCCCTGCTCGACCAAATCAACCCCTTTAAAGCACACGAAGCCTTGTCATCCCCCCAAACATTCTACAGATTGCTTTGGAGTTGTAGGAGAATGAGTCCTTGCATTGCAAGGTGTTAGGACACCTTGCATGGAGCCTATCCCTTAGCACAAGAACCAAGACCGATATTTTTGAAATTTCGCCTATAAAAGAAGGGTGCTAGCTACAAGCAATCACACACCACTCCTTCCAACCATCAAAACTCCCCCATTATTTGAGATGGAAAGTCCTTTCCGGCCCTCGTTGATGCTTGGCTATAAAGATCCGAAATCATCGACAGATCGAATTTTGAATCACAAGGCCAGGCCTTAATCCAAGACCTTCAATACGTAGGGCCACGCCCCGAACTCCTCAGAGCTGCACTTATGTACTGGGATCCTGTTGCGCAAGTTTTCCAATTTTATGAAGACGAGCTATGTCCAACTGTCGAGGAATTCCAAGCATACCTCCACCGGTTTGCTAATTCCCACATACTCGCTCTTCCCCCACTCCAAGAGGATATGCATCACTTTCTACAAATGACGTTCAATATTTCCGAAAAGTTGACAGCAACCATAATCCACGATGGCGAACTCGACGTTGCACATCTCATACAACTTTATGGCCCAGAAGGAATCCTGGAGAGTTATGCCGAGGAGGCTAACACACGATTCGCCCTTTCATTGTGTGCATTGGTGGCGTACATGCTGGTTCCCTCCGATGGAAAGGTCAGCACCAACCTAGTGAGCGTCGCTATATAGATAAGGGCTCGCAAAAACATATTTCCCATAGTCTTGGCAGAAACCCTGATGGGCTTGGACTTATTCAAGAGCCGCCAAACAAATACGTTCAGCGGAAGCCCACGCTTGCTCCAGGTAGGTTCCCACTCAGCTCACTTTTTTCTGGTTTTTCACACTTTCTCATTTTACCTCAACACTCGGGTAAGGCTCACTCTAAACCCTTACTTGTCTTTTCGCTCAGACCTTATCTGGTTTCTTACTTGTTCTTTCACTCATACAGATATGGCTATCCAACAAGATTGGCTTGCTTGAAGCACCGCAGGCGGGTTGGAACCACTTTCCTAGGCATTTGCTTCAGAGATCAATGTTGTATCCTGAGAGGGGTACTGTGGAGTGGTATGCTTTCCTGCATGACATGGACTCTGATGACATCGTCTGAAGATGCCCCTGGCTGGACATACCTGAGACGGCAGTTAATTCCGCGGGCTTCGAGAGAATGGTAATTGCTAGCCTAACTAGCTTTACCTTCTATATTCCAGGACGTATACTCCGTCAACTAGGCATGAACCAAGGTTTGCACAAATCTAGGTCTGAGGACTTCGAGCCTCCAACCTTTGACCTTCGGAACTTACGCAACTACCGCTGCAGTTGGAACAGTCGAGCGCTTGAGGGACCCCTTCCAAATTTCGTCACATGGCTCGAGAACGGATACATGGAGTGGCTTCACGAAGAAGCGAAGGCAAGACATGGGGGCTACTTCTGAACACAACCATCCCATCATTCTTAGAATAAGCCGAGAGCCGTTGGGTTGCTCGAGCACTTATTGCTTTATTTTCTTTTCCATCATTGACTTGAATCGCTATATGGCCATTGAGCCTGACTCGTTTAATAAAGGAACAAATTGCATAGCATGACAAGGCCTTGAGTCTCACTTGAAATCAGAAATTTCCCCAGGTGGCTGCGAATCCACCATGAAGACGATGCCAACGCTTCGACACAGTCATATATACCCATGATGATCTGCTGTAAGTGTTAAAAGTTTAAAAGTTCAAAACCAGGCCTGGGATGAAAAATGAAAACCCACCCTAAAAGGGCAGTAGCCTGCTTTTCCTGACAGTGAAAAACTGAATCAACGCACGACGAAGTGAGATAAATGCGCGCGAGGCAAATTAATGAGCGTTGGTCCCATAATGACGCGCGTGAGGCAAATCAACATGCGTTGGTCCCATAATGACGCGCACGGATCAAATGCTGCTTCAGTTGCCAAATTTGACCCATCTTGAACTTGAGGCATTAGAAGCCTTGTCACTGTCCTTGGCCGTCCAGGACACCTCTGGGTCAGTTCACAGGTGTGCCCTTACATTGGGGTGGGGGGGGGGGGGGGTGTGGCAATACCACCTTGCTTAGATATTTGTCTTTCAAAAAGAAAGATATTTTCATGTTTTGGTTATAAAAGAAGCATGTCCCTGCAAATGTAAGGCAGTTCCTCTCAAGGCTAAAGTTTCCACAACCCCCATAATGGCAAATAACCTTCTAGGCTTGATCAGTCCGTGGTTAATAGCCGTTGTCGCCAGGGATTGGCTTTCATTTCAGTCCCACAGGTTGGCCGCCTTTCATTTTCTCCGAAACCTAAGGCTTCGCCACGAGATTTTGATAGTAGCCCTACAATTTTGGGATCCAGACATTCACGTTTTCAGTTTCAGGGACAACAAGTTGTGCCCGACTATGGAAGAGTTCCAAGCATACCTCCAGGGGTTTGCTTCAAGCGTGATCATCGTGCCACCCTATAGAAAAAGCATGCCAAAACTTCTACAGTCCTGTCTTGACATCTCGAAGGGAGCAGCTGAGAATCTGCTAAATGGCGGGGAGATAAACGTCATGTGCCTAATGGAGTGGTACGGGCCTGAAGGTAATACAGAGGATACCGCCCTACAGGCTCGGCGCCGATTTGCTCTAGTAATCAGTGTGCTTGCTGAGTATTTGCTGGTTTCTCCAGATGAACGCGTTAAACCCTCTTTGGTGAGCGTTGCAGCTCAAATAGATGCTTGAACGAATGTGGGGCCGTTGGTTCCTGCGGAAACACTCATAGGTTTAGATTTGGTTTCTACCGGCCAAACAAACACATTTGGCGGTAGTCCACTCTTGCTATAGGTAAACTCTCACTCAGCTCACCCTTTTCCGGCTTTCACACATTCTGTTTTTACCTTGAGTCTCAGCAGAGGCTATATCGGAGCTTTTCACTTGTTTTCTCGCTCAAGTTTTATGTGGCTCCTTACTTGTCTTTTTGCTCATATAGCTATGGCTATCAGATAAGTTAGGAGTGCTCACAGCACCTGAGGCAAACTGGCCCCATCTGCCCGGTCGCATGCATCAACGAGGGATGATTTACCCAGAGATGTCTATAAACCCGTGGTACACATTTATGAAGGAAATGTTGCCAAATGAAATCATTTGGAGGCACGAGGCGCTAAATATCCCAGACATGGCCACAAATTCTGCAGGTATTGAGAGAATGGTGTTTGCCAGGCTGTCCTACTTCTCATTCTACATTCCAGGGCATATCCTTCGCCAATTAGGTATGAACCAGGGCATGCACTGGGCTTGGGTGGAAACTTTTCACATTCCTGCTTTCACTGCTCAAAACTTGACCGGATACGAGTGCAATTGGGGTCTGAGACAACTAGTGGAGCGGATCTAGATTTCAACACAAAACTCAAACATCGCTACAAAGCATGGCTAAGAAAGGAGATTGCAAGGAGACAAAATGCACACTAACTCCTGAGAAGACTCCAATGATCTAGAATAAACTGTGAGCCTGGGAAGGCCTTTAGCATTTCATTCTATTTTTATGCTTAACTTTTTTAAGACTCTGCTCAGCCCGTGTAAAAGAAATAATAATTTGAATAAAATCGAAAGATTAAGAGTTTTCCCCTTTTGATTCAAATGTTAAACACCGCGCCGCTTCGAGCACTGAGATTCATCCTGACAATAGGAAACCATGGATTAAGTTGATTGAGTGTGACCGAATCTCACAGAGAGATTGCCTACGTATCCCTTTTTCAAGGAATCAGGTCAAAACGTAGTTCTGGCTAAGGTTCACTCGTGTGTTTTAGCTCTCCTTTTACGCTCTAAATTTTGCCTAGAACCGCCTCTTCGGGTTTTCGCTCTAGCAAGCTTTGATTGATGCCTATTTATTTTTACCTAGACCGCCTCCTTAGGTTTTCGGTCTAGTAGGCTTGCTCTAATTTTTGCTTAGAACCACCCACCCTTGTGGTTTTCAGCCCAACGAACTTCTCTCAGGGATAGTAACGCTTGAGTTAATCCAGGTTGACCATGGTATTGAACTCATTGCCGTCAAGATCAATGAGCTGAGCTGTTCCCCAAAAAGGATAGTCTTAATAATGTAAGGTTCGGAACGCTTCGGTTGGAATTTGCCACGGGGGTCGAACACAAGCGCCCGAATCTCCTTCGTAACCATATTCCCCTCAACTAAGCCCCTAGACTTCACCTTCTTGTTGAACGCACGGGCAATTCTTCACTGATACCCTTGAACATGATACAAGGCACGGAGCCTCCTCTCATCAAAGAGCATGAGTTCAACGAATCTTCCATTGAGCCATTCAGATTCCAAGAGTTCACATTCTACCATAATCTTTAAAGATGGTACCTCAAGCTCAATAGGGAGTACTGCTTCCATCCCATAGACTAGGGAATAGGGAGTCACCCCCGTTGATGTTCAATGCCCCCAAAGAGCTAGAGGTAGTTGCTCGTGCCAATCCCTGGCGGACTCTACAAACTTCTTGATAATTATCTCGACATTCTTGTTCGCGGCCTCGACTGCTCCATCGTCTGAGGGTGATAGACCATTGAATGATGAATCTGAATTTTGAACTCTTCAAAGAGCTCCAAAACCCTACCTTTGAAATGAGTTGCATTGTCTGACACAAATGCCTACAGAACACCATATCGATAAATGATGTTTTTTTTGATGAAGTGAGTGACTTGAACCGCAGTTAGGGTCTGGTAAGACTCAACTTCCACCCACTTGGTGAACTAATCTATTGCTAAAAGAATGAATCTGTGACCATTTGAAGCAGACAGTCTGACCATGCCGATGACATTAGTATCCCGTACAGAGAAAGGCTAGGGAGAAGCCATGCCAAACAGGTTAGAGGAAAGAACATGAATTAGGTTGGCATGGATCTGGCATTTGTGATAGCGCCGCACATAATCCACGCACTGAGATTCCATAGTAGACCAGAAGTAGCCCTGCCGTAAGATCTTCCTAGCAAGCATGACACCGCTCATATGAGGACCACAGACTCCCTCGTGGATCTCTTCCATAATCTTAGCAGCCTCAGCACCGTTGACACAGAGCTTATGCATCCCACAATGAGATCTCCTATACAGCTTCCCTCCACAGATGATGTATTGGGCTGCCATCCTTCGTAATGCAGTTTGATCCTTTTTAGAGGCCTCACCCGGATACAAGCCACTCTCAACGAAGTTCTATATATCATGGTACCCGAATTGGCCATCATCAACATCATCGACGACGTTGACATGTTGATAAGCAGGGCAGTCCTGCTGTTCGATCCAAATAGGGCAGAGTTTGACTCCCAAAGGAAGCTCAACCATGGAGGCCAAAGTTGCAAGAGCATCAGCGAACTGATTCTTCAACCGAGGGATATGAGTGAAAGTCACTTTGTTAAAATAAGGGATCAACTCCTCCAAGTCTTGATGATAAGGTTCTAGCTTCTTTTCTCAAACCTTCTAGTTTCCGTTGGCTTGAGATACCACAAGGTTGGAGTCCCCAATGACCTCGAGTTTTTCAACACCAAGTGTAAGCGCAGCCTCCATACCCACGATACAGGCCTCATACTCAACTTGGTTATTTGTAATATCAAAATTGAGCTTGAACGCAAGTGGAATATGAAAACCATCAGGCATAATTAACAACGCCCCGATCCCGAATCCTTTCTGATTGGTTGCCCCATCAAAGTATAGAGTCCACACATCTTTGACAACTGTCAAGACTTCCTCATCTGGGAACACAAAATCCGAGTCCTCTAGCTCTTCCACAGGGTGGTCAGCTAAGAATTCTGCAATCGCATGCCCTTTAACTGACTTCCTTGTGACATACTCAAGATCGAATTATGCCAATAAAAGCAACCAACGTGCTAACTTACCAGTAAGCGCTGGCTTCTCAAATAGATACTTGAGAGGATCCATTCGAGAAATCAACTTTACTGGGTAAGCCAGCATGTAGTGTCTCAACTTCTTAGAAGCCCAAACAAGAGCCCAACACGTCTTCTCTAAAGCGGTGTAGCGTTCTTCACATCTAACCATCTTCTTACTCAAGTAATAAATGGCCTTCTCGACTCCTTTGTCCCCTTCTTAAGCTAGCAAGCATCCCATGGATGAAAGGTTTATAGATAAGTACAATATCAAGGGCCTCCCAGGCACTGGCGTCATTAAAACTGGAGGGTTCTGCAAGTAGTTCTGAATTGACGCGCAGGCCGCTTGACACCTGTCTGTCCATACAAATGGGGTATTTTTCTTGAGTGGACGAAATATAGGCTCGCAAGTTAAGGTTAACTTGGCGATGAATCTGCTGATGAATTGAACCTTCCCCAAAACGCTCCGCACTCCCTTTTCAAACTCTGGTGGCTCATCTCAAGCACTGCCTTGATCTTTGATGGATCGACCTCAATCCCACTTGAAGTGATCATGAAACCAAGCATCTTGCCCGCTGTGACTCCAAAAGTGCATTTCTGTGGATTGAAACGTATGCAAAACTTACGGAGCCTCTCGAAGAACTTCATAAGCATAGGAATGTGACCTTCTCGAGTCTTTGACTTGGCGATCATGTCATCCACATACACCTCAACCTCTTTGTGCATCATGTCTTTGAGCTTCTACTTTACTAGCTTAACATCCGGCAATAGGGGAATTCGATACTCCACTATCTCAGGATCGATATCGGGCATGTCTTGTGAGACCATGCGAAAACATCACTGAACTTGGTGAGAAGTCCTTTGAAATCACGATGCTCCTCTGGGGTTAACATGGAGCCCACTTGAACCATTCGAGGATCGCTCTCATCTTTCAAGTTTATAGAAACCACTTCTTCTTTTAATGGCTAAGCATGCCTTTCATCTTCCCTTTCAATGAGGGCACGGATTTCCTTGGGAATGTCCCCAATGAAATCTATCCCTTCATCGTCGGGGTCGACACAGTTTATATAAAGATCATTAAAGTAGTCAAAAGAGGATTCTTTCATTTCATGAGCCCCTTCAGGGTTGCCAAATACAAAAGAATCAAACTCGAAATAAAAGTTATGACATCAAGGGTTGAGAGGCACGAACTCCGAGTCGGAGCTAAACTCAGACTCAGAAGACTCAACAGACTCTGTGTCAGACTCAGAAGTGTCATCAATGCAAGTAAGATGCAGTTTGAAAATGCAATTTTAATGCTACCCTTGGCTTCCACAATAAGAGAGGTAGGATCTTTAAGGGCGTCAGGCTCGAGCATGAACACTTCGGCGTCTTCAGCTCCTTCGACCAAAACCACTTGGGAGAATTCATAGAATAGCTGCTCCAAGCTCCCTTGATCAAAAGATCCTAGCCAATCAGTCTTCAACTTTGGCTAGCTAAGTTTCCTCTTGAATTCTGTCCTTGCTAGCTCTTCATCGCTATCAGACCAGGTGTCGTCAGCGAAGATCTCAAAACCCGGTAACAGTTCCCTAGTCTCTTAATTGATAAAAGGCTCAGCCTGCCCGGTGGAAGTAGCGTTTCCCATCTCACGCACAAAGTAGCTGTTAGGATCACCATAGAGGGTTCGAGGCTTTCTCGTACATTTCCTTCTTTTGGCATCCTTAGTAGAGGCAATGTGTAACAACCTTGATTTTCGGTCAGTAAAAATGTCGTTAAATATTTGAATTTTATTTTAATTGCTTTTAATTCCTAAATTTGTCGTAATTACGCTTTAGCCCTTGAAATTTATTTCTTGACACTTTAGTCCTACTTAGCAAGCCTAGTTAGCTTCTAACCATTCGGTTGGAGAAACTAAACTAGGAAGCCATCTAGTCACCGTAAAATGACCATTTTGCCCCTCATTGAAACTTTTGAACCTTTTGAACCCTAGACTAAGAAATTTATTATTCCTTTTCTTTTAATTATGTTGGTTTTATTCTTTGTCCATTAGACAATAAATGTTAGGGAAACTATTATCCATTGGATAATAGAACCCCATTTGTTTATATTAGTTGTATACTTGGTCAAAGTACTAAGAATATTAAAAATAAACTTTTTAATTACTTTAAAGTACTTTTTAGAATATTTTAGTATATAAATGACCTAATAACTATTATCCATTCGATAATAGAAGTTAGAGAAATTATTACCTAATGGATAAAAGGGTGAATCTTTCAAGGTACCATGGGGTTTATTAAACTAATCATTTTCTTTTAAACCATGTGTCTAAGTACATATTATTTTAATGGGAAAGTTGTAATAACTCTGAATTTTATGGAATAAAAAGTTATTTTATTTAT